>NW_020870980.1:112553-120053 GCF_003789085.1 Penaeus vannamei | reverse complement strand
ATAAACCTCGACCATTGCCCCTCCCCCTTCCCCCCACCCCATACCTTTTCCATCACCCCCCCCCCCCCGCTTCTTTCCTCCTCCTTTCCTTCAAGATTAACTGCCGACGGTTGAAGGAGTTCCTTACTCGCGTCTGAAAATGATCTTCTCTTCCCCCGGGTTCATTAAAACATCATCATCAAGCCCCTCGCTAATTAGGTGGTTTGTTTTATCGGGGGTTCGGACAACAAGACCGCCTGTTTGTTTGTTTACATTGGTTGCGCCGCCGCTTAATTCGCCATGCTTGGGCTGGCCTTTGGGGGGCTGGATTTTTTACTTTTTCTGTGTGTGTGTGTGTGTGTGTGTGTGTGTGTGTGTGTGTGTGTGTGTATATATGTATATATATATTATATTATATATATATATTATATATATATATATATATATATATACATATATATATATATATATATATATATATATATATATATATATATATATAGATAATATATGTGATAGATAGGTGTGTGGTATATATATATATATATATATATATATATATATATATATATATATATATATATATATATATATATATATATATATATATATATACATATATATAAATAAATATATACACTATATATATATATATATATATATATATATATATATATATATAATATATATATATATATATATATATATATATATATATATATATATATATATAATATATATATATATATATATATATATATATATATATATATATATATATATATATATATATATATATATATATATATATATATATATATATATAATATATTATATATAATAATATATATATATATATATATATATATATATATATATATATATATATATATATATATGTATATATATATATATATATATATAATATATATATATATATTATATATATATATATATATATATATATATATATTATATATATATATATATATATATATATATATATATATATATATATATATATATATATATATATATATATATATATATATATATATATATATATTATATATATATATATTATATATATATATATATATATATATATATATATATATATATATATATATATATATATATATATATATATATATATTATATTTATATTCATATCTATATACACGTGATTTTTTGTTTACATTTTTGGTATGTTATATGATATTTGTGAAAAGTTTATGCATGTGCTACACCGTGCATGTGCTACATCGATATGTTTAAACGAGAGATAATTATGCATATTCGGGCATATCTTTGGGCCAAGTCCTACATCTCCGCGAATAAGCATACATGAAGATCTTATCACGATCGTCAATATATTAAGGAAATCTTCACATGACTGGCAGTATTTTTTCGTAAGGCACCGCCAGATCTCTCTAATGATTGTGTTTTACAATTTTAATGATGCCTCATTGACGATCGGGTTTCAGGAAGAGAGAGAAAGAGAGAGAGTGAGAGAGAGAAAAAAAATATGTATATATCTTTTTCGAGTTTTCTTAAATATGGCTGCGTTTTCCTTGGTGTCACGTCTTCCATCCTTTTCCTCTTTGCTCTATCATGGTGATTATTGCATTTTTTTTTTGCCTCCTTCCTTTATTGGTCATTCCTACTCTTCGTCACGTTCGATAAATATGCCATTTCAAGGATTCGTCCATTTGCAAAATCACTGTCACTTATCGGAGTCACCATCTGGCAGCTTAAGGCAAGGGCCTCATCGGCTTTATCATTCAGATATGTTTCCTAAGATAATTCGTCGATATTAGACTTTACATAAACTAGCTTCTCTCCCGCCAAACCCCATGGTCGGTTCGTTATGATTACTGCGAATTAACTATCCTCAATGCTATGATAATATTTGAAATATCGATCTCTCTTTAGTGAACTTACTCTCGTTCACTATCTTTCGTCACTCCTCTGCAATTTGAACAGAATCCATGCAGGGCCGCTCTTGCAATGCGCAAAGCCCCCACATACTTAGCACTGCAACTCAAACCACTTACACAGTAGCTCTAAGTTGCAAGTGATACACAGGGATATGTATCTGATACGTAATTATAGATGTTATTGCACTTTTTTCACTTCTACTTTCTCTATTGTTTTACTTTTTTATGTTTGAAGTATGAGCTGTTAAGCTGGCGTCTCACTTCTCAAATCAAACATCATTTTTGTACCTTTGGCTTGAAGAACTCTGTAACTTGATTATTTTAAAAGAGTATTGTTTCGAGTATGCGAGAAGAAAGATATGATATAAAGGGTAAAAAGTAAAAAAAAAAAATCGTTATTTTTAAGTTCTCTCAAAAGAATAAAGAGAAAGAACGTAAAAAAAAAAGATATCCAGCGATGCCGACAAAGCAAGAAGAGGAAGAAAGAAAAAGAAGTGTTTAGAAAACTCAAAATAGAGAGACAGAGAAGCCAAAAAAAAAAGGAGAAAAAACAATTTCCTCAATCAATGCCTAAGAAAAGATAAAAAGACAAAAAAAAAAAAAAATCAACAAAACGAAAGACAACAAACACAAAACACCATTGCTCCTCCAACACCCCCCTCCCCCCAAACAAAAAAAAAATCAAAACAGAAACAGTCCAAAAAAAGGAAAAAACCCTCAACTCTCTCAATGTAACCAATACCGCACGCAAGACCGCCTAGAGGAGCACCACCGCCTCCGCCACCGCCAGCCACAGACGGTCGCCACAGACACCAAATCCGCAGCGAAAACTTTAATTAATTCCGAGAGTTAATGATCCGTGAGGAAGCCAAACAAAACAAGGAGACGAAGGCCCACCGAGGAAGACGCGATCCGGCGACTTTGAGGGAACGTGGGAGAAGGATGAGCTGGAGGAGGAGGAAGGGATGGGGGAGGAGGAGGAGGAAGGGGAGAAGGAGGAGGAGGAAAGGAGGAAGGAAGAGGAGGAGGAGGGGGAGAAGGGAAGGAAGAGGAAGGGAAAAAGAAGAGGAGGAGGAGGGGGAAAGGAAGAGCTGGAGGAAGAGGAGGAGGAGGAGGAAGGAAGAAGGAAGACTGGAGAAGGAAGAGTCGGATGGGTTTGAAGGAGGAATTGGATAGTTTTGACGAAGAGGAGAAGGAGGGATTGGGTGAGTGGGGAAGAAAGAGAAAAAGGAGGTGAAGGAGGAGGACTCGGGATGGAGCAAAAGAAGGGAAGGCGAAGGAAGAGAAGGGAGAGGAATCGCAAGAATGGAGGATGAAAGGAGAAGAAATCGAAGGAATTAGGATGGTCAAGAGGAGGAATTTAGAAAGAAAGGAAGGGAAATAGAGAAGAAAAGAATAAAGAGGGACATTTAGAAAGAGATAGAGGAAGATAAGGTAAGGAGAAGAAAAGAGATGAAGAGGATGGAAATAAGGAAAAAAAAAAAAGGAAAAAAATTCCTCCAAAATAAAAATAAAGAACAGAGGAAGAAGCAAAACCTCAAAAAGAAAGAACAGAAACAGAGAGAGAGAGAGAGAGAAGAAAGAAAGAAAGAGACGAACCATGAGCAGGAGAACAGTCAAGCCGCCACCAAGGTTCAACTGAAAGGATCTTGCTGGGTTCAGAAAAGGCTCAATTAACCAAGACTCAATGGCTGACGGAGCCTCAATAAAGCCGCTACAAGGAGGAGGTGTTTTGAGGATCATTACTAATTACACTTGATACTATTTTTTTTCTCTTCTTTTCTTCTCTTTTCTTTTGATTGGGGGGGGGGGGGGTGAGTAAGGAGGCTTTGAAGGAATTTTATGTTTTTTCTGTTTTCTTTCGTCTTTTTCTTTTTTTTCCTTTTTTTTCTTTTCTTTTCTTTTTGCGTGTGTGTATGTGTGTGGCTTTTCACGATTCGGATAACCATTCCAGGTACTCCTCCTTTTCTCTCCTTCTCTTCATCTCCTCTTATTCTTATTCTCCTCTTCCTCCCCTCCTCCTCCTTTTATTCTTTTTTAACTCCTCCTTCTGCTCTTCTCCTCTTTCTTCTTCTTCTCCTCTTCTCCTTTTCTTCCTCCTTTTCTCTTCTTCTTCTTCCTCCCCTCCTCCTCACCTCCTTTTTCCTCCTCCTTCTTCCTCTCCTTTTCTCCCTCCACCACCTCCTCCTCCTCCTCCTCCCCTCCTCCACCTCCTCCTCCTCCACCTCCACCTCCTCCTCCTCCACCTCCTCCTCCTCCACCTCCTTCCTCACCTCCTCCACCTCCTCCTCCTCCACCTCCTCCCTCCTCCTCCTCCTTTTCTCCCTCCTCCTCCCCCTCTCCTTCCCCCTTTCTTCTCCTCCTTCGCAAGAGGCAAAGAAGCAGCTGGAGTGGGAAAACACCTTGCGCAATGGATTCTTGGAAAGCTCTGAGTCATACCTTCTGCTCGGGAGATGTTGTGCAAGTTATTTCTTTTTTCTGCTTTTGATGAATCTAGTTGCTTTTTTTCTGTGTATTTGTATGTTTTTATTGTTGATTATTTATCTGTCTGGTTGTCTATTTATTGGTTATTTATTTGTTTCTTTATTTATTTATCTATCATTTACTTTTCTGTTATTATCATTACTGATGATGTTTTATTGTTATTAGCGTTGTCGCTGTTATTATCATTAGTAGTAATAGTTCTAGTAATTATATGATTTCATTATCATATGTGAATTGTTTAGAATGAGCTGAGGATTATTATTATTTATTTTATTTATTTATTTATTATTTATTTTATTTTTTTTTTTTTTTTGGGGGGGGGTAATCGAATTAAGAAAAAACAAAAGAGACAATGAAAGGCAGAACCAAATTAAGAAATAATTCTCACAATAATCCGTGTGGAAAGTGTTCACTCTGCATGTGTGTGTCTATTTATAGAACGAAAACCTAATACGTAAAAAAAAAGGAAAAAAAAATGAGAAGGAACCAAAAAGATAGAACTCGAGTAAGAAACTTAAACAAAAGAACATCGGACATTAGGTGGGTTTGGAAGAGGGAGAGAAGAAAAAAATATTGGCATTTGGACCAGCTTATCATCAATTATCCATTCAGACTTCCATCACAGGCACCAACTCCCGAATCCATCTAATTCACCGATAACTCGATAGAGTCACGCTGGAAGAAAAGGCGAGAGATAAAGAGAGAGAGATAAGAGAAAGGGAGGGGGAGAGAGAAAGGAGAGGGAGGGACGGAGGAGGGAGGTTAGAGAGAGTGAGGGAGAGGAAGGGGAGGAGGGAGGAGGATAGAGAGAGTGAGGGAGAGGAAGGGAGGGAGGGAAGAGGTTAGGGAGAGAGAGAGAGAGAGAGAGAGGAAGAAAGGAGGAGGTTAGAGACAGATAGATAGACAAATAGACAGACAGACAGAGGGGAAGAGAGAGAGAGAGAAGAAAGAAGCAGAAGAGAGAGAGATAGAGAGAAGGAAGAAACAGAAGAGAGAAGAGCTAGAGAGAGCGAGAGTAGACAGACACAAAGTAGGTGGACAGACAGTTAAGTACAGATATAGATATCGATTAATAGATTTGTCGTGGACCATACGGACGGATAGATAGACGAAAAGATAGACAAGAATGAAAGGAAAATCAATAGAAAACAACTTTACAGGAGGGCAGTTCCTACATAAATAAATGACTAATTATGTATGTGTACGAGACATATATTGTAGTTGAAATATTAGATAGAAAGTGGAATGATCAGGATGTTATGGACAGGATTATATACATCAAAGACAGGGTTGAATGGTTTAGTAACGAAATTGAAGTAAAATCGTGGAACTTGGTAAGATGTTGAGGCAGAGCAATTGGGGTTTTCATCATGAGAGAGAGAGGAGAGAGAGGCAGAAAACAAGAAAACAGACAACCAACAAAGAAAAACAAAAGGAACACACACAAAAGACACAAACAAAACACCAAAAAAAAAAAATATAATATATATATATATATAATATATATATATATAATATATATATAATATATAATATATATATATATATATATAGAAACAGAAAGTG
The DNA here is from genome assembly GCF_003789085.1 of Penaeus vannamei. Lineage (NCBI taxonomy): Eukaryota > Metazoa > Arthropoda > Malacostraca > Decapoda > Penaeidae > Penaeus > Penaeus vannamei. Next base: position 114,084 of record NW_020870980.1, on the reverse strand, counting down.
AAATACAAAAAAAAAAAAAAAAATCTTAGAAGACACGGTAAAAGAAGGAACGGGCATCTTAGCCAAGCAACACCCTTCCTTCAGGCGATCACGAGGCCGTCTCACCCCACCCTCGCCTTCGGGAAATCAATCAGTGTGTCCCGATAACCCAATAGACGGGGCAGACGAAGGAAAACAAGAAGTCCTGTTGAGAGCTGTATTGGTTGTTGGTGGGTGGGCGAGAGGGCGGGGGGGGGGGGGTAGTAGGGGCGGTGAGGATAGGAGGGTGGGTGTAGGTGGATGGTGGGTAGTGGGTAGTGGGAGGATGGGGGGTGAGGATAAGAGGGTGGGTGGGTGGATGTGGGTGAATTAGGTAGTGGTGGTGGGGTAAGGGGAGAGAAGTAGGTGGTGGACGAGGATATGAGAGTGGAAGGGGTGGTGGGTGGAGGAAGTGGTGGGTGGAGCGGTGGTGTGAATGGTTGATGAGAAGGTGGAAGCGGGGCGGGTGAGGGCAAAAAGGAGAATTGTATAGATGGCGCCGTGGCTTTGTGCACATGAGAAAATGGGGGAGTGAAGGATTGGGGGGGGGGTGAATTGAAAGGAAAATTGGGAGGAAATAGGAGGGAGAAGAAATAGGTATTGATGTAGGGTGCAAGAAAGAAAGAGAGAGAGAGAGTTGAGCTCATGTACTTGAGAGCAGAGAGAGAGAGAGAGAGAGAGAGAGAGAGAGAGAGTGAGAGAGAGACGGAGAGAGAGAGAGAGAGAGAGAGAGAGAGAGAGAGAGAGAGAGAGAGAGAGAGAGAGAGAGAGAGAGAGAGAGAGAGAGAGAGAGAGAGAGTGAGCCATGTTAATACCTAAGTTCAAGAAGTTTGTGCTGTGTGTATATATATCTATGTGACATTCGCTTCTAATAATTCATAAATCAAGTTTTAGATTAATGCGAAGGTATATATTTATCCGCACATAACCATGCATTAATTTTATAACTTCAGCAACCTAAACTTTCATATTCCCTTTCAACTTGGAGTTCAGAACAATTTTGAACAAAGATAAATTTAAATCTAACGATATACACAATCATTGATATTAACTAATTATAAACAAAACATCGCAAATATATTTCGAAACACAACTCATGATATTATTCATTACTTTTATCATTATCATGCAGTGCGCGGCGCATTATATAAACGATTGTAATAAAGAATATACATGATAATTCAAAAAGACGAAAAGGTTTGCGCCGCAACCACAGACAATGACAAAGGTGGTTGATGGTTGTCGCTTGTTTTGAATAGCAGTTACGTCCAATGGTTGTTAAGTTGGGTTGGTTGTGTGTTTGGGGATATTGTGATGGTCGTAGAAAGCGGTGATGGAGTTTCATGAAAGAAAGGAAGAGAGAGAGAGGGAGAATTAGAGATGTGTTTGGAAGATGTAGATAAGGGCTAAGAAGAGAGGGAAGGAGTGGAGAAACAGAGAGGGTGAGTGAGAGAGAGACAGAGAGACAGGGAGAGGGAGAGAGAGAGAGAGAGAGAGAGAGAGAGAGACAGAG
>NW_020870980.1:87553-90053 GCF_003789085.1 Penaeus vannamei | reverse complement strand
TCTCCCTTACTCCCCCCTCCCAATCCATAGTTCTTCTTCCTCCTCCTCTTCCTACACATACACTTCCCCCCATGTTACGTCCCCTCTACTCCCTCCTCCTTCTGCTCTCCTCTCCTCCACCTCCCCATCCCTACCTCCTCCACTTCTTACTTCTCTATCTCCTCCATCCTTATTCCCTCCTCCTCTTCCTCCTGATCCTCCTCCATTCCTACACCCTCCTCCTCCATCCTTACACCCTCCTTCATTCCTACACCCTCCTCCTCTATCCTTACACCCTCCTCCTCTGTCCCCACACATTTCCTTACCCCCCCACTTCTCCCCCTCCTCCCCCACCCCACCCTCACACTGTGCACGAGGGTGTAGGGTCGGGTGTCCATGTGAGACCAATAAATCACTGTTCCTCACCAACTGTGTTCCTACTGCCTGGGGGGGAAGGGAAAGGGGGGTGGGGAGGCAGGGGAGGTAGCTGTGGGTAGGGGGGTGTATTAAGGGTGGTGGGGAATAGCCTAATTTCACCATACTTACACACACATTCATGTAGAATTACAAGGTGGGGAGTTTTTCTTCTCTTTTTTATATATATATATAACGTGGAATTTCCGATAGAGAGACGGGGGTTCAGGAAGGTTTCTAGTAGCAGGAGGAGTACATATGTCTTCCCTTTTCTTTCTTTCTTTCTTTCTATTCCCTTTATTTAACTCGAGGTTCTTGGAGATCTGAGGGAGAGAGTGAGAGGAGGGTTCTGGGGCTTTCACCTCCATTCACGCTCTACTGAGACCCACGCGATCAACCTTGCAAGTGTCAATGGTCTCCCTTTGCAATTCTCGACAAGAAGTCACAGCAGATGGACGTCAGTGACTACACATTTCTCCGCTTTCTCATCCCCTCGAATCTATCCCCTTTTGAAGACCTTATATCGACATCTAATCGACACTTATCCGCATCTAAGGACGTACAATAATTCCCTGAGAAAAGAACCAAAACGAAGGAAAAAAGAATCAAAGAAAAAAGTTTCCCAAAAGGTCCTGTGTTTTTTTTTTTTTTTTTTTTTTTTTGGTCTTCCCCAGGCGAGGCTTTCGTCCTTTAGACTCACGCAAGGCGATCGTCATTTGTTCCTCCCCGCTGGACTGGCAAACCACCAACGCGGCATTTAGACTATAGGCAGACCACCTCTAAATATAATTAGGCCGTCATTATGTTTGTTTACATTGCCTGTTCGTTCGCGAGTCTCCGGTACTGTTCGGGTGTACCCTGTTCCACGTCAACAACAAAAGCGACGGTGTAGTTTTTAATCATTCTTCTTCTTCATCTTCTTCTTCTTTTCCTTCTTCGTCTTATTCTTCGATATCTCCTTTGCCTTAGCTTCGTATTCCTGCTCCTCCTCCTCCTCTACCTCCTTCTTTTTCTCCTTCTTCCTCCTCCTCCTCCTCATCATCATCATCCTCTTCAGATACCTTCGCTTTCAACAGTAAACCAAAGCAAAACTAATTATAGGCTACTTAAAAATAACAGTAAGGCGATGGTTACACTTCATTTACACTTTGCTAACACCTCAGTACACAGCTACCATCCTCACCTGCCCCGCATCTCACTTACCCTCCGAACACTTCTTAAATAAAGTGAACAAGGTGGTGTAAGACGTTCCCACACGCTCATACGTTCCTCATATTTTCCGTCGACATATACAATACCCACTCTCGATTTTATATATTTTCGAATATCTCTCCTTGTTACACCTTGGACATGTACATTCGCTATAGTATTTTTTTTTTTACGTAACAAGAAGACCCTATATTACCGAAAAAAAGGCATATAAATTCTGAACGAATTTCACCAACACCTAAAATCAGTCTGGAATTATTGATAATGTGGACATAGCTAAGACCTTCTCCATCGGCTTTCTCGCTCCTCTTCCAAAATATACGACATATTTATTGATAACGATTTTATCTATCTATCTATCGTTTTTTTTCTTTTCTTCATTTTACTTTTTTTTTTTCTTTCGTTCTTATTGAAGTGAATAGCGTCATTCGTTTCAAATATGCAGCGAGGCGATTGATATCGTGATCGCATCTTACAAAAGCCAAAAGACATACTAGGGGTCTCCTTGTTATGGCGTCCATCATGAGAAAGGTGTTGGAGAGAGGATGAGATATATCATTTATTTTTATTGTTATTGGTGTTCGTTTCGCTATCACGGGCATCGCTATTCATTTCGCTACATACGTTTCAATTTTACCTTATGATCATTTACATTTTTGAGTGCATATCCAGACAGGTACTTTAAATAGCTTTTTATGCTTCTTTTTAACAATACATTCAGTGATAGTGAAGATAATGATGTTATGAATGATGATCATACAGATAATCATTCTTATATACATACATACACACGCACACATACACACGCTATATATATATATATATATATATATATATATATATATATATATATATATATATATATATATATATATATATATATATATATATATATATA
>NW_020870980.1:82553-85053 GCF_003789085.1 Penaeus vannamei | reverse complement strand
AAGAAAGAAAGAGAGAGAAAGAAAAAGAAAGAAAGATAAAGAGACAGAGAGAAGAAAGAAAGAGGAAGAGAAAAAGAAAGAAAGAAAGACGAAGGGATGTGAAGAAGGGAGGGAGAGAAGGGGAGGGGGGGGGGAGGACCCTAGCCCAAGGTCCCGCGATCAACACGGGTCTGCCAGTGATTGACATCGCCTCGTAAATGAGTGACCAATGGCCTCCAGTGTCCCTGACGCGGCCCTGAAAAAAAAACGATAAGGGTCATTCTCGCCCCTCTTCACCACGGGAAGAACGACCTTAAGGACATCTCTTTTCTTCGGGAAGGTCTGTTTACTGTTAGTTTCGTGTGGGGTTTTGCGGTCCGGGGTTCGAGGTTGTGAGTTGTAAAAAAATACAGTTAAGTAAGTTTTTTTTTTTTTTTTTTTTTTTGAGGGGGGAGGGGGTAGAATTAGCCACAGAAAAAAAGAAAAGGAGAAAAAGTAATAATCTTGGTATTGTTAGGTCGGGTGCTGTGTCTCCTCTCGTTAAATACGGATCGAATCGATTTTGTTATTCTATTATTCTGATCCATGAGCAAATAACAACAGCAACAAATAGATAGGAAAAATATAAGAAAACAATGCACATAAAGAAATACCAAAAATAAATAATAATAATGATAATAATAATGATAATAATAATAATAAAAACAGAATATAAAGAAAAAAAAATAAAATATAGAAAAATAACAAATGAATCAAAAACGTATATTCACCAAATTCACTCACCTATTTTCTTATATATATATATATATATATATATATATATATATATATATATATATATATATATATATATATATATATATATATATATATATATATATATATATATATATATATATATATATATAATATATATATATATATATATATATATATATATATATATATATATATATATATATATATATATATATATATATATATATATATTATATATATATATATATATATATATATATATGTGTGTGTGTGTGTGTGTGTGTGTGTGTGTGTTTCGCGTGTGGTCTCGCTATTCCATGGCGTGGCTCAGTAAAATCAGAGGAAATTCACACAGTTGATGAAACTACTTGGGGGAGGGAGAGAGGGAGGGAGGGAGGAAGGAGGGTAGGAAGGAGGAGGGAAGGGTAAGAGGGAGGGAGAGAAGGGGGGATGGAGGGAGAGAAGTAAGGGGGAAGGTAGGAGAGGGAGGGAAGGGGAGAAGGAGGGGTGGGGGAAGGAGGGAGAGAAGGATGTGGTAGGGGGAAAGAGGGAGGGAGGGAGAATGACTGTGATGAGGTGGGGGTGGGAAGGATGGAGAGAGGATGACTGAGATGGGTGGGGGTGGGGGATATGGGGGGAGGGGGTCCTCGTTAACTTTATGTGTGAGGGAAGTGATCTGTTTATGATGTTGGAATTGGTTTGTTTGTTTGTGTGTTTTTCTTCTTTTTTTCCCTCTTCTTCTTATTTTATTTGATTTTTATGAATGTATTTTTTTGTCTCTCTCTCTTTATTTCTTTGTCTATCTTTATATCTCTCTCTCTCTCTCTCCTCTCTCTCTCTCTCTCTCTCTCTCTCTCTCTCTCTCTTCTCTCTCTCTCTATATATATATAATATATATATATATATATTATATATATATATATATATATATATATATATATATATATATATAATATATATATATATTTCTTTGTCTATCTTTATGTTCTCTCTCTCTCTCTCTCACTCTCTCTTTCTCTCTCTCTCTCTCTCTCTCTCTCTCTCTCTCCGAACACACACACACACACACACACACACACGTACACACGTCTCTCTCTCTCTCTTCTCTCTCTCTCTCTCTCTCTCTCTCTCTCTCTCTCTCTCTCTCTCTCTCTCTCTCTCTCTCTTACGCACCTACAAATAAAAGAAAATAAGACAAACAGACAGACAGACTAACGGAGCCACAGACATCCCTAAGAACAGACCTGACCAAACTCATCAATTGGGTCATAGGCCTACATGCCTGAGAATACAGACAGTGGGGGGAGGGGGGGGGGTCTTGGGGAGGAGGAGGGGGGGGGGACGGAAGTTACCTGGAGGAAGATCTTTCACGAGGAGAAAGAGACCTTGTTTTGTTGTTGTTTGTTTTTTGTTGTTTTTGTTTTTCTTTGCTTTTTATCGCCTTCTCATTTTCCTCTCTTTTTTTGAGAATTGCTGAAGCGTAAGCTAAGAAAATAAGAATGAATTGATATAAAAAAGAAAAAATGAAATGAAGTCTAGATTATCATATTTATCTTCGGTTCTTGATGAAATGTCACTGGTTATCAATTATAATTATCATTTTCGATTTTCCATAAAACGTCACTGGTTATCCACGAAAACGGACACATTCACGATGACCGCATACAAACCACATCCACACATTCAAACACACATACAAACAAACAAACAAAACAAACACGAGAAAGCAAAAAAAAAAAAAAAAAAAAAAACACAGAAAGAA
>NW_020870980.1:72553-75053 GCF_003789085.1 Penaeus vannamei | reverse complement strand
AGCTTTCCTTAACTCTTCCCCTTCCTCTGTTACATCTCAACACTAGCTCTCCCTAATCCACCCTTCCTTCTTCCTCCCTAAATTCTTGTTCCCTTTGCCTTTCTCTTACTAACTTTCCCCCAATCCCTACCTTGCTCTGTGACAATAAGTGCCTACCCTACCTACCTATCTCCCTCCCACACACTCAACTACCCTTCCCAATCCGTACCTTACCCCCTCCTCCCCTAGCCCCAATCCTCTCTTATCCCCCCTACCCTCCCTCCCTCCCCCAACCCCTCTTATCCTCCCATCCCCTACCCTCCTTCCCTCCCTCCCCCAACCCCCTCTTATCCTCCCCCTCCGCCCGCAACCTCCCTCCAACCCCCCACCCCACCCCCACCCCCGACCTCCACCCTTTTCCCCCAATATGATTAACGACTTCGGTTTACATCATTGTCAGAATGGGCGTGAAGAGTGATCCAACGTGCGGGCGCGTTCACCCCTCTGAGCTTACGTTACCGGTGCAGTTCGTGGGCGGGTGGGGGGTGGGGGGTGGGGAGGGGGGATAGTGGAGGGGGGGAAGGGGATAGTGGAGGGGTGGGGCAAGGAGTAGAGGATGGGGAAAAGATGGGTAGGGATGGGAGGTAGGAGTATAGGAGGGATAGGGGGGGTAGGGGGGGGTGAAGGGGTAAGGAATGGAAAGGGGGAGTTTCTATGGAAGACTGGCGGGGGGTGGGGTGGGTGGGGAAGGCAGGGTTTGAGTAAGGAGGGGGCGGGGGGTTCTAGGGGAGATTGGGGGGTAGGGGAAGGGGATAGGGTTGGTTGACATGGTAGGGGATAGGGTTCTAAAGGGGGTGGTTGCAAGGGACTATTGCAACTGCACGGCTGACATCTTTCAAATAGTGTGGGTGCTCATAATATCTTAAATAACGGCATTCGAAATTATTATGATAATTATCATCATAGCTGTTATTGTCTTTATTTGTACTATTGTTACCATTTTCATTATCGCTACTATTGTAATTCTTAATATAGTTTTGTTTTTATTATTCTTAATTCTATCATTATCATTACTATCGTTATTTTCGCTGTTTGTTTTATCATTCTTATCCTCGCGCTATCATTATTATCACTATTATAATTTATATTATTGCTACATCATTATTATTGCTTAAGTCCTTCTTCCTCATCACTATCAATATCACTATTACTACTATGACTATTTCTACTATTGTTTTTTTATCTATTTTTATCTATTTATTTATTTTTTTCTGAGAGAGAAAGCCTAAGATATTAATAATGATTATATTGAGGAATGTGAATATCAGTACTTAAGAACAACAATGAAAATAACAATAAAAAAAAAACACAAGAAAGGAAAAAGAACAATAGCATCACAAATAACCTAAATCGATAATAACGAAGCCAATAACGAAAAAAAGAAAAGAAATGACACTAACAAATAACCAATAACAATAACACTAATTACAGATAATGATAACAAGCATTCGACCCCCCTCCCCTCCCCACCCTCCCCCTCCCCTCCCCCCTCTCTCTTCCCTGTAGGTCTGTCAAAACACCGCTTTTAGTGAACCCCGACGTAGAGTGAGAATGACAATCGTTATACACAAACTTAACAGCCATTTCCTAATCTATATGTTAATGAGTTGCAACGTTGGTGCACTTCGCAACGGTGCTCAAAGTTGCACGTTGTTGTTGGGGTTCGAAGAAAAGGGTATTTTGCGACATTAGTTTTAGCGTGTCGGTCCACGGTGGCATTTTCTCGCCTTTTTTGCGTGTGTTTTTGTTTATTTTTTGCGTGTTTTTGTTTGGTTGTTTGTTTGCTGTCTTTGTTTTCAGTGATGGCTTTTTTGTGTTTACTTTTTTGCTGTGTGTTGTTATTTTTCCTGTTTTTTTATATATTGTCTTTGTTTTCATTGATGGGGTTTTCTTATTTATTTGTTTTTCCTTCTTTTCTTCTTGTTTTGTTTCAGTGAATGTATTGTTTTCTTTTGTTTTCAATCTTTAGTGAATTTATTGTAATTTATTTTACTTTTATTTTCGTTTTTATTTACTGTTGTTGTTTTTAGTATTGTAATCTTTTGTTTCTTTTCTTTTCTTTAACGTTATTACTTGATAGTTGTCGTTTTCGTGCCCATTATTCTCTCTCTCTCTCTCTTTCTTAGTTTCTCTTTCTCTTTCTGTTTATATATATGTGTATGTATATATGAATGTGTGTATGTAAGTGTGTTCATGTCCAGATACAAATCTGGTTATTAATAATAGATGCTAATAATTGTGATACTAATTTTTTTTTCTTTCCTTTGCAGGTGAGTGGCGTGTCGTGAATCAGCGCGTGGGAGCTGATAGCATTTGAGTAAAAGACGACTTATTATTAATCTGTCTAGATATAGAAGATGTTATTTGTTTTTCCGTATTGCCGTGCATACTAACATGTACATTTTATTACGCCCACAATTCACATATATAACCCAGCGGACACACACACAACACAGGCAAA
>NW_020870980.1:47553-57553 GCF_003789085.1 Penaeus vannamei | reverse complement strand
CGTCCACTCTTGTGACTACTTCCAGAGATGATGTTTATACTTTGATGTATATCGTTCCTCTACAAAAGATGCCCAAGTAACACCAAAGACTATACGGTAAATTTCGAAAAAAAGAATTAATCGCAACGTCAGTGTTACATCCAGTTACACAGTTGTCTATCCTCCTAAGTCTATCTAAGTTCGCGGAAGATGAATATGGGGGCGGTGAGACTGTGCTGCCATGACGTGCATGCAAGATCCGTAATGGGCCATATGAAGGTTGGGGACGATGCAATGGCGGGGGGGGGGGGCATCCTAATACGCAGGCAGCTTAAGTTGGGGCGAGGTAGTGATAGTCTTATTCTTTATGACGGATTCGCTATCTCCTCATGCCTAATATCTGTGTTCTATGTTTCACTATTGTGTTGACAAAGAAGGAGAGAAGAAAATAAGATGAAAGTAAATGAGTCGATATAGAAAGGTGAGAATTAAAACTCAAGGATCAACTTCGTTGGGAGGCATGTAATGTGTGCTCATGTAGGATGAGGATATACTGGCTCAAAAAAGTTTCGTATTAGTACAGTACAGGTAACGAATTAAACGACTTTTGGTTCATTTGAGGGTGTGGGTGAGTTTACTTTGAAAGCGGTTGTAGAGAGACGGGAATCACCGATATTAATAGAGGAGATGAGCAGCTTAGAAGTCAGAGGTTAGCAAGGGCCCTGACTGCATTAGTGTTGAGAGAGATAGTGGACAGCCGTGCAATGTGCTATATAGGTCATGAGGTGGGAGGAGTGGTACGGTAGGGGTTATGTTAATATAGTTGTGTAGGTTGTGAATGGTGATAGCTTAGAGGGTGAAGTATGGTGTGTAGGATATGTATGTTTGGCATGTTCGATATGAGGAGAGAACCTACAGGTTGACATAGTTCTAATGTTGGCTGATGAGTATATGGGTAGTGGTGGTGGGTTGAGGTATGTGAGGTGTTATATGTAGAGGAGGTATGCTCGTTGTAGGGTGTTGGTATAGTTTGAATTCTATGTTAAGGGTTTTGTGTATGTAAGCGGATATGTATTGCTATCAATGTAAGTGTTTTATTGGTTATGAGGAGAGGATCCTCCGTTAGTCAGTTTTGGGCTATGTGATGAGTTGGTGAGGGGTTATATTGGAGACATTAGGGTGGTAGTGGGTATCTAATATAGTGAGGTGAGCAGGATTCCAGTATACTGTTATCAATGTGGTTCGAGTCATGAGTAGTGTTTTGGCTGGTGGGGTGGGGCTTAGTAGGGGATGGGGTCTATGAGGAGAGGCGTAGTGGGGAGGAGTAGAGGGTCCGGAAGTCGGTTTCGGCATGAGGTGGGAGGAGGGGAGGGGGTGGGGTGAGGGGCTAGGGTGGAGTGGGTCAATGAGGACGAGAGGGGGTATGAGGATGAGTGTTTGATGGTGTTCGCTATGATGGTGCGCCTGTAAGTTGGTGTGTGTGCATGGTGGTTGGGGTAGATTGAGGGCTTTAAGTAGGGGGTAATGAAGTATAGTGATTATAGTGATGTTAGAGTTTCTCAGCGGAATCTTATCTATCTATTCTATATTGATGGCAGGTGTCTATAGCATAGTAGTGTCTGCTTACCTTCATATATCTGTTAGTCCTATGCACAAATCTAGTCTGTAGTCTATCTATCTGTCTGTTTTATCTGCTGAAGTCTATCTATCTATCTGTCTGTTTCTCTCTCTCTTTCTCTTCTCTCTCGTGCGGGTCTCTAGTTGCTGGCGTGACTTGGCTCTCTCTGCTCGTCATGAGGGATGAGTATGAGTGATGTATAGAGCCGGGTGAGTGAAAGTGTAAGGACTTTAGTAGGGGGTAGAATGTGGTTCAAAAGGAGAGGTGGGTTTGAGGTATGAGTATAGTAAGTGAGATTCCTGAGCAGTCGTTGGCATGAGAGTGGAGTGTGGGAGGGTAGGATGTGAAGGGTATATTATGCGGGTTAAGTGGGATCTATAGTAAGAGAAGGAGGATTTAATGAAGTGATAGTAGAGGAAGGATTTCTTATGTGAGGGAAATAAAGGGAGGTGGATCACTTGGGTAAGGTGAGGGTATTAGTGTAATGTGATGATAGGGGATGGTAGCGGAGGTGAGTCATTATTGTTTAATGAGGGTCAAAGAGGAAGGATTTATTAAATTGAAGTAGGGTAGGGGGGGTTAGTGTCAGTAGGTATCTCTACTATTAGTATTTATTATTATTTAATATGTAATTGGGAGGGAGGGGTTATAGTAAATATTAGAGTAGAGTTTATTATTGAAGTTATCAGAACCAGGACTTATCAGTTTAGGTTCCTGTTTAGAGTAGTGATGGGGGAGGTGATAGTATACATCTGAACTATATTAAACAGGAGTGATAGTAATGGTAGTTGGTAGTTAGTAAGAGACATATTAAGGAGTATTATATTATAATATAAGAGGTTATATGTAAGGGTGTATAGAGGAGTGGATGGACAGATGGGGGTAGTGGATATGGAATATACTCAAAATAATATAATATGAAGTAGCGATTAATGAGGTATATAGAATAGTATATAATGTAAGGTAATCGATATGACATATGTTGTATAACCGTATATAAGTATAGAGGGTATAATAGCTCGGAGTGAGTAGTCGGTAGGGGGTAAGTGTATTATATAATATATGGAAACATAGTAGATAGGATGTGATTTCGTCATCTGTAGTAGTGGGATGGAATAGGAAAGTAATATATATATACATATATATATTACTTATATATATATTATACATATCTATATTTATATATATACCATATCTCTATATATCTTATATATTATATCATATATATATGTATGTATGTATTGTATATATATCTGTATATCCTTTTACATATGTATCAAGTGACATACTGCTATCTCTCACATGTACTGCTATAACGTTCTATTTATCACATAACATTTCCGATACTCTCTCTCTCTATTCTCTCTCTACTTTCGCTTTTACTTTCTCTCTCGCTTCCTTATTCACTCGCCTATAAATAGTACTCTTTCTTCTACATGCTTGGAAAAATCATTGCACTTACTACATCTGACATAAGTGACGTCTCAGTGCCTATTCTCATCCTGCTTATCTACTATGCTCCGCATCTCTCCTCTCTCCCGTTGGGTACCATCTTATTCTGTGCCAACCTGGACTAACTCTCCTCTCTTTGCTCCTAGCTTAACGGCTCTTCTTTCACTTAACAGTGTAGGTCTCTCTCTTTTGTGAGCTCTTCTATCTGTGCTCTAGTGCCATGAATCAAGGTCCTGTGACTTCGTGTTGCTCCTGCTTGTATCTCTCTAAGCCCACGCCGCAAACCTCTCTCTCTGCTCTCGAATCTCTTGCTCTCTCTATTGTTCATATTTAGCCCATCTAATTTTTCACTATATTTCTATATCATCACATTTCCTTATCTTGACTTCATTCATTACATATTATTTATTCATTTCTATTATCTTATTCACTCCAATTTATATTAAGCTAACGATATCTCTATTAGATTAATTATTGGATTATCTGGATAGATTGGATTAATGGTTATTGAAGAGATTCTGATAATGGTGTGAGATTAGTTTGTATTATTCAACTTATGGAGAAATTATTGATTATGTAGTGTAATTTGAGATATATGTGATCCATTTATTGTATATATAGTTAGTTATTATTGAGGTTATCATCATTATTATTATCATTATTATTATTATTATGAATTCTATTGTGTACATGTATTATATTTATTTCATTTATTTATTGATTTGACTTAATGATCTAATTATTGTGTTGATTGAATCACATGGTTTGTATGCTAGTTTTATGTTACAACTCATCCACAGGCATTGCTAAGTTAGCTGTGATTATTATCTTTAACTTTAACTGTCCTCTTTTCTCGATTTTATTGTTACCTAAATATGATAATGATCTCATATTACTCTCTCTCTTTCATGCTCGTTCTCTCTTTCACTTCTCTCTGACTCTTGTGCTTCCGTGTCCTCTACATATTGTTCTATGTTGGAGGTCCGTACCTAATATATAATTCCATGTGATTTTCCATATTTCTCCTTCTCACCATCTTTTGCATCACTTCTCTATTTCTATAGTGTATCCCTACATTCTCTATCCTTCTTTCCTGCTCATCTGTTCGGTTCCTCGTGCCATTCTATCTCCTCGTGATACTATCGACACTCTACTCTTGTGAGAATAAAGGAGAAAGGAAAATATCCTTAGTCACTACTGATTTGATAACAATATAAATAATATTTACGTTGAATATTACATTCTTAGGATACTAGCAAATAATGATGCTATCTCGGATTAGATTCACTTGAAAGTGATATGAAATATTTAACATCTTTTATTAAGGATAAAGGAATAGAACTAAGATAAAGTAGATTAAAGTGATCAAAGTGATCCATTTAGATGTTTTTTAGTTTTCTAAATATGAATTCGCTTTTTGTTTGATGATATGTTCTAATAGATATTATTTCACACATACCTGAATCTTGACGCTAATTTTGCTTTTAGATATATGTATTTGGTTTGTGTTGTTTATTAGCACTGAGAGTATTATAAGAAGTAAAGATTTATGTTCAAGATAATAATTCAGAAGAGAAATGTGAGTCACTTACCTTTCTACCTTTACTATATAAAAGAGAAATGAAAATTAATGAATAAACATATAAATAAACGAAAAATGATTGAAACAGCTGACAAAGAAGAGAAAAATGTTTTAAATATTCCCTAGCCTTTCTTATCAGAAAACTGTCAACTTTTCAACTCTGATAATTTTCCATGTGGAGTAAGTATGTTCCTAAGTTTAGGAACGTCTTCAGCCTGAGGTTCTCTCTCTCTCTCTCTCTCTCTCTCTCTCTCTCTCTCTCTCTCTTCTCTCTCTCTCTCTCTCTCTCTCTCTCTCTCTCTCTCTCTCTCTCTCTCTCTCTCTCTCTCTCTCTCTCTCTCTCTCTCTCTCTCTCTCTCTCTCTCTCTCTCTCTCACTCCTTCTCATGTTGATATTATCATTATTCATTATTATTGTGTTATTATAATTTTCATCGTTATTTTCATTATTATCATTATTATTAGCAGTAAAGTAAATAATAGTAGTAGTAGTACGTCTCAATAACACTATTACAATTGTTATTATTAGCATTGTTATTATTATTATTATATATTATTATTTATTATTATTATTATTATTATATATTTATTATTATTATATTATTATTATTATTATTATTATTATTATTATTATTATTATTATTTATTATTATATTATCATTATTATTATTATTATTATTATTATTATTATAATTATTATTGTTATATTGTTATTATCATTATTATTATTATCATTAATATTATTGTTATTATTATCATTATATTATTATCATTGTATTATTATTTATTATTTTATTGTTATTATTATTACCATTCTCATTGTTAGTTAGTTTTTATTGTTATTATTACCATTGTTGTTGTTGTTATATTGCTTTTACTATCATCCTTATCATTACTATTATTATTATTATCATTATCATCACCGTCATATCATATTTATCAACATAAATATTCGTGCCAAGAAGATTATTTGTTTCGACCATAAAAAATACTAATTTATCAGGAGTATGAAAACAGGATATGCTTTTTTTATCTAATCATTTACTCATTTACATATTCACTATTTTTGCGTTTAGATTTAATATTTGTATTTAGCTGGAACTCGCCTGAATTTTTTATTTGGGAATTAAGTCATTTTTTGTATATTTTCAGCAGTTTAAATTCATGCATACGAAATATCGGACGAAATTACATATCTTTGTGAGGATTTGTGCGTGTCTTTGTGTTGTGTGTGTTTATGTGTATGTGTGTTTGTGTGTATGTTTGTGTTTGTGTGTTTGTGTGTGTGTTGTGTGTTTGTGTGTCTGTGTGTGTGTGTGTGTGTGTGTGTGTGTGTTGTGTGTGTGTGTGTGTGTGTGTGTGTGTGTGTGTGTGTTGTGTGTAAGTTTGTGTGTGTGTGTGGTGTGTGTGTTTGTGTGTGTGAGTTTGTGTGTGTGTGTGTTGTGTGTGTGGGCGTGGCGTACGTACATGCCTGTGCCCGCGTGCACTTGTGTGTGTGTGTGTGTATGAAGAGAGTTTTACAACCTCAGGAACTAATCATATTTCTTCATTCCATACATTTCACACTTGTACGTATCAGCGAGTATATCCCACGCACGGTGTATCACCTCAAGTACACACATACATCTTACTTATAAAGGAACGAGGAAAAAGGAGAAGTAAAGAGAAGACGGAGAAGGCGGAGAAGATATTTACGAAGACGCTGAAATATACTCCGAACATAAACAATTTTAAGCGTCGTGATAAATACTTATAAAGGCCGGGTAGTTACAGCGTGATATACTGTAGAGCGACGCCACTTGGGAAGCACATTAAAGGTACCAGCGTGCAGCACTGCAGCGATGGCGGCTGGCCAAGGGAACGGCCTGGCATGGGGGGCTGCAAAGGGGGGAGGGTGTTGCAAAGGGGGGAGGGGGTGTTGCAAAAGGGGGGAGGGGGTGTTGCAGGGGGTTGTAGGGACCGGGGGGGGGAGGGGGCAGAGGGATGGGTGATGGAAGGGGGGTTAATGGAAGGAGGAGGGAAGGATAATGGAAAAAATGGAGGGGGTGAAGGTGAAGGAGAGGAGAGGAGAGTGGATGAAGGTGGGGGAGGGAGGGAGAGGGAGAGGGATGGAGGTAGGGGATCGAAGTGTGTTAAGGGGTTTAAGAGAGGAAGGGGGGGGGTGCGGGGAGGTTGGACAGAGCGTTGGAGGATGGAGAGAGATGGAGGAGTTGGGAGAGAGTTTCTGTAGAGGAGGAAGGAGGAGGTTTGAAGAAGAGTCGGAGAGAGAGGGAGGGAGAGGGGAGTGGGGAGGGAGTGAGAGTGGGAGAGGGGGGAGGGGGTTAAGTCTTACGAGATTAGGGTTGGCTTGGAACAGTGTTACATAGGGTTAGAGAGAATACAATACTATGCATATAGTATTGGGACAGATACTATGTATATTAGGAGCCTCCCAAGCCCCAAGTCAAATGTTTATTTATTAAGATATACATACATGAATCATATCAGAATTATTTTCAGATGCTATTTAAGATATATTATACGGGTCTTATTTCATCATATGACGTAAATTACATATATATTTTAGTTTCTAAAGACTAATGTTGCACACTGGACTTTAATTACACACGGGGGTTATTTAAAAACAACACAAACAGACAGCTTGTCACACTAGGATAACCATTGTCACAAATGGAATAAACTTAATTATGATTGTAATTATACGAAAAGAATGAAATTTGCATCCTTCAATTAGGCTAAGGTTTAATGAGTAAAAGCAACTAGGCAGGAAAGTTCTGACGAGTTGGGAAAATAGGAAACAAACAATCCAATTTATTAGTAATGAAATAAAGTATTTACTCCTGTTGGTAACCCTGAACTTCCCCAGACGATTAAGGGTCTTGAGAGCGATTGTAAATATGACAATCCGATGACGATGACACAATCTTTCCTCGTAAAACTAACTATGAAGATGGCTGTAAATCGTGGCAGCCAGTCCCTGCAGAAGCTACCAAGGGGCTTTTATGCGAGTGAAGGACTCCCTGCACCCACCCCTGGGGACTGGATGGCGCGGCCTGCTCCAGCGTGGGTGGTGATGAGGATGGTGGTGATGAGGGTGATGGTGATGATGGTGTGTGAGATGGTGATGGTGATGATGATAAGGATGGTAATGATGATAGTGATGATGACGATGGGGATTATGATGATGGTGATGATGATGATGATGATGGTGAGGAGGAGGAGGAGGATGGTGATGGTGGTGATGATAATGGTGATGATGATGATGAATGAGGAGAAGGAGGAAGAGGATAGTGATGATAATAAGGAGAAGGAAAAAGAAAAGAATAGTGATAATAGTAATGATGATAAGGAAAAGGAGGTGATGATGATGACAGTGATGAAGATGAAAACGATGAAAATAGGATGAACTTACCCAGAGAAATAAAGAGAATCTTGCACTAGAAATTATTTCTTGGTATTTGCAATTCTTTCGACAACAATGATAGCAATATTAGCATGAATCAAAATGAAATAAATAGTAAACAGTAAATAAACTAAATGAGAACTCATGAAGCCAATTCTACAACAAAAGAAACTAGCAATGTTGCAAAGTCTTATACCCACGACAAACAGTGCAACATGATGGAAAGTGTGACAGAGCTTTCACACTAACAATGGCCTAGTTGGCAACCCTTTCACTCCAAATCTATATATGCCAATACGTATGACAGATTTTCTATTTCGGGCTTATAAAAGATTTTTTTTTTCTTATTTCTTTTCCCATTTCTTTTTTCCTTTGTTTGTATGTTGTTCTTTGATTTTTGTCTGTCTGTCTGTCTGTCTGTCTGTCTGTCTGTCTGTCTGTCTCTGTCTCTGTCTGTCTCTCTCTCTCTCTCTCTTCTCTCTCTCTCTCTCTCTCTCTCTCTCTCTCTCTCTCTCTCTCTCTCTCTCTCTCTCTCTCTCTCTCTCTCTCTCTCTCTCTCTCTCTCCTTATCGTTCCTCTCCTTTTTTCTCTTTCAGCTTCTTTTTCTCTTTCGTTTCTCTCCCTCATTTCTCTATTTTCCTTTCTATCTGTCCTCCATCGCCGTCTCTTACTCTCTCCCATTTACTTTTTGAATACAGCATATTTCTTTATCTATTTACAATGAATCTTATTCGCATTATCTATTTCTATACGTAGATTAATTTTATCTTTATTTCTATGTCTATTACTATATTTATATGTAGATTAGTTTATATTAGACCAAATTACCTCTCTGGCACCTATATTTCAATTATAATTATTTTATTAATTATTATATTATTATTATTATCATTATTATTATTATTATTTATTATTATTATTATTTATTATTATTATTATTATTATTATTATTATATTATTATTTTATTATATTATTATTATTATTATTATTATTATTATTATTATTATATTATTATTATTATTATTATTATTATTATTAATTATTATTATTATTATTATTATCATATTTATTATTATCATTGGAGTACATCGGATTATTTATATTGATTCTAAAAAAATGATCAGATTCTATGTTAAAGGATTTAATATTTTATACAATTTCCTTTCAGTATTTTTAACAAACAAGGCGCCAACAGGGTGGAAAATTCTTAAATGTTTTCTCAAGATAATCTGGGACGTTTAACTCCAATTTCTTCGTCGTCTGTTTTTCTCTCTCTCTTTCTGTTCTTTCATTTTTCTCTTTATCTCTTACCTTCTTTTGGTCCTCTGGTTTTGGTAAGCATCATGTAGTATTCTTCTTCTCTCTCTCTCCTCTGTCTCTTCTCTCTCTCCTCTCTTCTCTCTCTTCTCTCTCTCTCTCTCTCTCTCTCTTCTCTCTCTCTCTCTCTCTCTCTCTCTCTCTCTCTCTCTCTCTCTCTCTCTCTCTCTCTCTCTCTCTCTCTCTCTCTCTCTCTCTCTTCTCTTTCTCTCTTCTCTCTCTCTCTCTCTCCTCCCTCTTCCCCTCTCTCACTACCTCTCCCCCCCCCCCCACGTTTCCTTCCATCTCTCCATAAACAGAACATTCCTATGCAAACACCCACCCATATATCCAAACTCAACATACACATACAACATACACGAACATACACACATACGCGTCGACGTTTCTCTTCCCCCTCATGTATGCACTTCCATGCGTGCGTAAAGTGGAAGAAGAAGAAGGAGGGAAGGAAATTGGAAGCCATCTTGGAGCCCGGGAAGACATCAGGAACTTTAAGCAGATAGTTAGATGGCGTCATTCAGGTCTCTCTTCTCTCTCTCTCTCTCTCTCTCTCTCTCTCTCTCTCTCTTCTCTCTCTCTCTCTCTCTCTCTCTCTCTCTCTCTCTCTCTCTCTCTCTCCTCCTCTCTCTCTCTCTCTCTCTCTCTC
>NW_020870980.1:45051-46789 GCF_003789085.1 Penaeus vannamei | reverse complement strand
ATAATAATGATAATAATAATGATGATAATAATAATTAATTAATTAATATAATAATAATAATAATAATAATAATAAATAATAATAATAATAATAATAATTAATAATAATAATAATGAAATAATTAATAATAATAATAATAATAATAATAATAATATAATAATAATAATAATAATAATATAATAATAATAATAATGATTAAGAATAATTAACAATCATAACAACAATCATTTCATCATAATATCATTATCATTTCACTATCATATTATCTATTTTCATTGTTATTATCATTGTTATCATTATCATCATTCATCACCATCATTATCTTTATCATTATTGTTACATTATTATCATTATTGTTATTCCTATCATTTTCATTAATCATTATATTATCCTTATAATCATAATAATAAATAATGATAATATAAAATGATAATGACAATAATGGATGATAATGTTAGTGATGATAATTGTTATTATCATTACAATCATTTACAATTACTACTATTATTATCATCATTCAAGATTCTTTTCATTGTGGTTATTACTATTACGTGTTTAATCATTGTTATTATCATTATTGATATTATTATCTTATCATTATCATCATTATCATTATCATGTTATTATTGCTATTACAATAATTTCATCATTATTCATCAGCATCATTATCATTATTGTTTTCAATTATTATTATATTTCATTTCATTCATAGAATTTCATTATTATTATAATCATTAGCATTATTGTTAGTATTATTGTTAAACCTATGTTATACCTGATATCATTATGATATTGCAGTAGTATAATGAGGAAAAATGATGATCATATTCCTGATATTGATAATAATTGATAGGACAATAACGACAATGATGATAAGTATCGTCCTAGTTGCCATTATTCTAATTACCATCATCATTTTACTGTCACTGCCACTGTTATCATTATCATTATAAGAACAATATATATAATGATTATTAGCATGACCATTGCAATTATTGTACCGTTGCAATTCCTGTGTTCCATGACCTAGACGGAACGTACCTGACACTTATCGTACACCGGCAACACGGAAGAACTGTCGTGTTGCCCCACGTCATCACGCTTTTCCTGCATGATACTGTGCATGCGGAAAGTGTTGTTTGTTTTTCTTATTTATTAGCTTCACTCCTTTTTCGTTTTGTTATTTGCTTTCCGCGTTGGCATTATGTTATATTCATAGGACTTTTTTTTTTATTTATGAAAATCTACTTTGTTAAGATTCTTTCTTGAATGTATTACTATGATGAAGACGTGAGCTTCGTTCAAAGAATAACAACAAAGGAACAACAACAAAGAACAAAGGTGCCGTTGCTATAGACTAAAAACAAACAAACAAACAACGACAAAGACTGACGCATCAAGAACGTTTTCTTTCACAAACTAATTATACTGCAAGTTAATTATAGGATAATAAGTTTTTCGTTCAAGTCGATATATCACATCCGGAACGTGAGGTGTTGCTTAAACAATTCTTGTGAAATATTGTGTATCATTATTCTGCTTTTAAATGGCATTTTGCTTGCGAAAGTTATTAACAATTATATGTTTCTACTTTTGTGTATGTTTTCGTCTTATTCTTTTCTCTCTTTTTTGTTCTTCCTTCTTTTTGTTTCTGTTTTTCTCTCTCTGTCTTTGTCTTTCTCTTCCTTCTCTTCTTTCTGTTGTTTATCCTTTTGTTTCTGTTTGTTGTCTCTCTTTG
>NW_020870980.1:22551-32551 GCF_003789085.1 Penaeus vannamei | reverse complement strand
GTACAGATAGACTAATACAGATAGATAGAATGGTAGAGAGAGTTGGGCGGAGGGATGGGTAATGAGTGAATTGATGACAAAGCAAAGAAAAGGGATAAGAAATAAAGAGGAAAATAACCACGAGGAGAATACAAGACACAAGGAAGAAAGATAATGTTAGAAAAAAAAATCATTACACAAAGCATTAAATATACAGCATAATGAGAGACAGCGAAGTAGAAAATGGATCTTCTTCATAGATAGGAACTAAATAACAAATGATAATGATTTGATTAATGGTAATAAAGATAGTATTAATGATAACAATAATGACAATAATGATAATGATTATAATGATGATAAAATGATAATATTGATTACCCATAATATTATAATACTAGTAATGATGATAAAAAAATATCAATAATAATAATAACGATGACATTGCGGATAATGATGATGACGATATTGAAAATAATAATAATAACAATAATAACAGTCATAATGATGATAATAATATAATAGTAATTATAATGATGATGAATAATGGTGATCATGATAATGATAAAAAAATAACATAATAGTAATCACAATAATGGTGGCAAAAAAAATAAATAATGATGATTAATAACAATAATGGTAATGACAATAAACGATAATAATAACAATTGTAATAATAATGATAATGATGATAATAATAATAATAATAATTGATAATAATAATAATAACAATAACAATAACAAAAATAATGATAATAACAATAATGATAATAATTAGTGATCATAGTAAAATAAAAATAAATAATAATGATGATAATGGTAATGATGATGATGATAATAATAAAAGTAATAACTATAATAACAATTATGGCATAACATTAAAGAGGGAAAATAATTGCAATGATTAATTAAAAGTAATAGCGATACAATAAAGATTATACTAATGTCAGTAATAATAGTAATTAATAATAATAACAATGATAATGATAATGATAGTGATAGTAGTGTACGATAATAATAATAGTAACAATGATAGTAATGACAGCAGAGAATTATGATAATGATAAGCAATGTTAATTGATAATGGTTGGAGTAAAAATAGTTAATAACAATACTGATACTAATAGCAATATTGATAATAACGATAGAACAATAATGATAATGATGATAATGATAATAGCAATAATGATAATGATAATAAATAATAATAATTGATAATAATAATATAATAATAATAATAATAATAATAATTAATAAATAATAATTCAATACAAATAATAATTAATAATAATAATAATAATCATAATAATAATCATATAATAATTAATATTAATTGATTTAATAAATTAATTATATAAAAATTAATTATATTTAATAAAAAAATATGTAGATAAATATATCAATATTCGAATAAAATATAATCTTAATATAGATTAATAATATACATAATAAATTTAATAATAGTAATAAAAATTTATTAATAATAAAATTATAATTAATTTAATTAGATATAAATATAAAAAATTAATTATTATTAATTCATTAGAATTAATAGGATACATGCTCCAATATATACTCGACAGGCTGTCAACATAGAAAATTTCTGACTTAAAACGTTGCTATCCTCGATTTCATTATCATTATACTGTCTGGTGCACTATCCTTCACCCATTGCGTACACATCATTTTTATCACGTCGCCATTATGAGGAAATCTTTATATAGAGATAAATAAATTCCTCGCGCACAACGCTCACTTCGCCTCGTGTGCTCTCCTTCGCGTCAGCGCCACTGCGCAATCATATTAAAACCAAAGATAAATTACTTCCACAGTCAGCGTCCGTCGCAATGATCAAAGCCTGATCCAGAATGCATGATAATCGTGAGCTGAATCAAAATCGGTCAAAATACTCATAAATATGGGTGACAATGCTCTCAGATGAATCACACCTCTACATAGTCTATAAATATCTCAATTAAAGAGATAGGATTTATACCCTATCTCTTTTCACGAACCTATCTGCGTNGATAGATAGATCAGTGGGAAATAGTAATGATATTATCATTGTGATTGAATCATTATTTCGTCATCATCATCATCATCATCATACCATTAACTCATCATTTCAGCATCACCATCATCATCATCATATCATTAACACATTATTTCATCATCATTTCATAACCCGTTTTCTTTTTTTAACAAATAGTAGCAGCAATAACAACAAATTCAATTTACAAAATGCCTTTTTTATATGAAAATATCGACAGAAATAGATAAATTTTTTTAAAATATGCCCCGCCTATTTTCTTCTTTTCCTCCTTTTTCTTCTTCCTTTTTTCGTCCTTCTTTCTTTTTTTTTCCTCGACGATATTGCCCCGTCTACTTTTTCCTCCTTTTTTCTTTTTTTTCTTTTTTTCCTTCCTTTTTTCTTCCTTTTTCTTTTTTTTTTTTTCGTTGCCGATTATGGTAAGTAGGTATTCTCTCTTTTTTGTTTTTTTTTTCTTTTTTCCTCCTTTTTTTCTTCTCTCTTTCTTTTTCTTTTCCTTTTTTTTTTGCGATATGGTAAGTAGGTTTATTCTCTCTTTTTTGTTTTTTCTTTTTTTTCCTCCTTTTTTAACTTTCTCTTTCTTTTTTTCTTCCTTTTTTTTCTTTTGCCGATTAATTCTCTCTCTTTTCTTTTTTTTTTTTTTCTTTGCCGATATGGTAAGTAGGTTTATTCTCAAGGTGAAAGGTTTTAGCCCCGACAAAGAATTCCTGTTCCATTGACTTCATCGGGAAACATTCGTCGTGTTAATGAATATGCAAATCAGGATTCCTCCTTTCCCTTGCAGCTGCAACAGTTTATTCGGAGTAGAATTCGACATTGTGTTGGGGGGGGGGGAGTGCGGGGGGGGGTTGGGGGGTGTGAGTGTGAGGGCTTGGGGTGGGGGGTGTTGGGGGGGTGGAGTGAGGGGAGTTGGGAGGGTTGGGGGGTGTTAGGGGTGGAGTGCGGGGCTTGGGTTGTGTTGGGGTGGAAGTGTGAGGGCTTGGGGGAGGGTTGGGGTGGAGTGCGGGGGCTTGGGGGGGGTGTTGGGGATGGGGAGTGCGGGGGCTTGGAGGGGGTTGGGGGTGGGAGTAGGGTGTGGTAGAGGTAGTTGGAGTGGTGGGAAGATGGTAGAGAGAGAGAGAGAGAGAAAGGGTGGGGGTGGGGAGGGAGGGATGATAGAGAAAAAAAGAGAGAGAGAAAGAGAGGTGGGAGGAGGGAGAAAGAGAGAGACAGAGAAAAGAGAGAGGGTGGGGTGGGGAGAGAAGAAAGAGAAGGACAGAGAGGAAAGAGAGAGAGAGAGATACAAATACAAACACAAATATATACACATATACATAATACTTCCATATGTGCGTGTACTTGATATATGTGTATTTGTATGTGTGGGTGTGTGTGTCATTGACCACAAACATACAAACGTAAACAAAACAAATAATTCTCAAAGTCACAAACACAATCCCCCAACACAGTAGATAACTTCATCACAAGTATTTCTCAGCAAAACATCCTTAACCACAAAACAAACAGAAAAAAAAACAAATCAAGTTACTCCCCCCCCTTCTTATGTAGCGCTACCCCCCCCCCCCCGCGACGTAAATAGTACTAACAGGTACCTAACAGACATGGAAAACAGGCAATAGGTACCTAACAAATATAAACTAAATCAGTCTAAAATAATAAAGTAATAATAATAATAAATAATAATAATAATAATAATAATATAATAATATTATTATTTATTATTATTATTATTATTATTATTATTATTATTATTATTATCATTAATAATGATAATAATAATAATAATAATAATAATGATAAAACAAATAAATAAAAAAATCAGTTTAGAAAGAAAAAAAATATGTAACGTAAAGGATATTTCAACTCAACAGCTTAAAGTATTGGAAAAAAATAACAAGAAAAAAACACAAGGCAGTAAAATTTGTCTTATAAAATGATAATGGGGCTTTAGAGAGGTTACCATATGATTTTGTTTTTTTGTTTTTTTTGTTTTTTTATTCTAGGAAGCTTTTTTTCCTGATTTTTTTTAAGCTAATGATGCTGTGTTTTGTTGTTATTGTTATTATTATTTCTGTCTTGTAGGTTTCTTGTATGCTGTTTTTTTCTTAATTAGGATGAATGATTACCAACAAATACACACAAACACACGCATACATACACACACACAAACAAACACATACACGCACACATTCGCACAAATAAACAAAACAAACACATGAACCGTATTCATGTTGATAAATGTGGAAAGGTATGAATGAGAACGAATATCTTCACAATCGTCGTCAGAAATGTATTTCTGACGAAGATATAATCGAAACCGGTTAAATACACAAACCAAGAGATATTTAACCGGTTTTCGATTATATCTTCGTCAGAAATGTATTTCTGACGAAGATATAATCGAAACCGGTTAAATACATCTCTTGGTTTGTGAAGATATTCGTTCTCATTCATACCTTTCAACAAAAAACACATACACACACACACAAACACTTACACACGCACAAACAAACACATACACAAACACAAACACTTACACACGCACAAACAAACACATACACACACAAAAACAAACAAACACATACACACACACAAACACTTACACACGCACAAACAAACACATACACACACACAAACACTTACACACACACAAACAAACACATACACACACACAAACAAACAAACATACACAACACAAACACTTACACACGCACAAACAACACATACACACACACAAACACCACACACACACAAACACACAACAAACGAACACAACACACACAAACGCAACACACAAACAAACAAAACACAAACGTACACACAAACAAACACATACACACACAAACACACAAACAAACACACACAAACACACACAAACAAACACACACACAAACAAACACACATACAAACAAACACGCGCACAAACAAACACATACACATACACACACAAACAAACACACACACACACACAAACAAACACATACACACACACACAAACACATACACACACACAACAACAAACACGCGCACAAACAAACACATACACACACAAACACACACACAAACAAACACATACACAAACAAACACATTCACACACAAACACAAACAAACACACACACAAACAACGCAAACAAACACACACACACACAAACAAAACAACACACACACAAACAGCAAACACAACACAAACACACATCGCACCACACAAACAAACAAACAAGCACACACAAACACACACACACAAAACAAACAAACGCGCGCACAGTCTCTAAAGGGGAGCCTCGCAGACGAAGGCGACCGGAGGCGTCAGTCGATCAGAAGGCAAGGAGAGGGGGGGTGGGGTGGGAGGTGGGGGGGTGGGGGAGCAGGAGATCAAGGGGTTGGGGTGGGGGGGGGGCAGGAGAGTAAGGGGGGGGAGGTAGGGGTGGGGGTGGGGTTAGGGGCAGGAGAGTAGGGGGTGGGGGGTAGGGGCAGGCGAGTAAGGGGTGGGGGTGGGGGGTTAGGGGCAGGCGAGTAGGGGGTGGGGGTAGGGGAAGGCGAGTAGGGGGTGGGGGGGTAGGGGCAGGCGAGTAAGGGTGCGGGTGGGGGGGGGGGAGGCAGTCACCATAAAAAGGAACTTTTTCTGATACGCAAAATGGGTCTTTTATTTTATCTATCTTTTTCCCTTGTTTATTATTTATGTCTGCGTGTTTATTCGTCTTTTTCTTTCACTCTCTGTCTATTTGTATTCTTGCTTGTCTGTTTGGTTTGATAGATAGATAGAGAGAGAGAGAAAAAGACAGAGAAAAGAGAGAGGAGAGAGAGAGAGAGGAGAGAGAGGGAGAGGGAGAGGGAGAGGGAGAGGGAGAGGGAGAGGGAGAGGGAGAGAGAGAGAGAGAGAGAGAGAGAGAGAAGAGAGAGAGAGAGAGAGAGAGAGAGAAGAGAGAGAGAGAGAGGAGAGAGAGAGAAGAGAGAGAGAACAGAGAGAGAGAGAGGGAGAGAGAGAGAGAGAGAAAGAATGACAGATAAAGAGATAAATCAATTTATCTCCCTTTTTCTCGGTCCATCTCTTCCACTCTATCCATCCGCTTCTCTACACATTCCCTCCCTTCCCCCAATCATCCTCCCCCCTCTTCCCCACCCACCCCCACCCCCCCCAAACCCCCGCCCAGGAAGACTCGGGAAACTTTCCGGGCGCCTGTTTGCCCCCCCTCCCCCCTACCCCCTGTCCCTTTACTCCTGCCCCACCCCCACCCTTCCTCCTTCCCTCCCGTATTCTCTTTCTTACCCCTCCCCCCGACCCCCACACCCACCTTTCCTTCCCTCCCGTATTCTCTTTTTACCCCCTCCCCCCAACCCCACGCCCCACCTTTCCTCCTTCCCTCCCTTCCTGTCAGCCTCCTTCCTCCTTTTCCTCCCTCACTCTCTCATCCCATACCCTTCCCTCTCCTCTCTCCTCCACCCCCCCCCCCCCCCTTTCACCCCCCACCTCTCGGTCCTCGTCCCCTCCTCCACACCCACTCCTCCCCCTCCTCCTTTCACCCCTCCCACCTCTCGCCCTCGTCCCTACCCTCCCACTCTCCCTCTCCTTCCCCTCACGCTTCCGCTACCCCACCCCACCCCACCCCCACCCCACCCCACCCCCCCCCCCCCTTCCCCTCCTCCCCCCCTTCTCTCCCTCTACAAAGGGGAATGTCGGGTAGGAAACTTATTTACGACTCTTGGTTTAATTATTTTTTCCATTTTCAACCCGCGCGAGGAGAGGGGAAAAAAAAGAGAGAGAGAAGGAGAGGTGAAGAGAGAGAGAGGAGGGGGGATGGACGGGAGGGAGGATGAGGAGGAAGGGAGGGAGGGGGAGGGAGGGGAGGGAGGATGAGGGGAGGAAGGGAGGGAGGGAGGGAAGGTGGAAGGGAGGGAAGGTGGAAGGGAGGAGGGAGGGAGAGAGAGAGAGAGAAGAGAGAAAGAGAGAGACAGACAGACAGAGACAGAAAGAGAGAAAATACTCATGAAAAAGAGACAGACAGAAGAAGAAGAAAGAACCCCAAAATACTGAATAAAAGGGAGAACGAAAGAGAGAAAGAAACACGATTGAAACCCTGTGATTTATGAACCAACTCGATCCTTATCTTGGTTCTCGTGTTAGAAGGCCTTTGCTCCCGAGATTTCGAATGAGTCCTTTCACGGTCTTCGTGTGTTTTTCCTTGGGTATTTTTCTTCTTCTTGGTCTTGCTCTTTTTTCGTTTTTTTCAGTTTTTTTCGGTTTTTCGTTTTTTTCGTTTTTTTTCGTTTTTTTTTTTTTTCGTTGTTTTTTCGTTTTCACTTTCATTTTCATTCTTCTTCTTTTTGTCCATTCTTGAATGAGTCCCTTCACGGTCTGTGTTATTCTTATTTTTCTTTTTCTTTATCTTCTTCTTTATCTTCTTCTTTTCGTTCATTCTTCTATTTCTCGAATGAGTCCATCCACGGTTTCTGTTTTTATTGGGTAATTTCTTCCTCTTCTTCTTCTTCTTTTCATTCACTCTCTTTCCATTTTTTCGTTTCGTGGAAGCTGAATATAATTAGTGAAACTTAAAAATAGTTAAAGGTAGTTACATATAGTTAAGATAAATATAAAGGAATATAAAGAGTTTAAAGATAGTTTAGCGAAAGGTAAGTAAAGACAGCTTAAAACTTTATGAAATATCGTTAACATAAATACAAGAAATATTATGAGGTAGTTAAAGTCCTATAAACCTAAAATTAAAAAAAATAATAATAAATAATAAAAAATAAACAGACGAGATTCTCAGATTAGAAATTCATATAAGATTAACCCAAGACCTTAAGAAATGATTATATAATCCCCTAAAGTCCCTTAAACACAAACTAATGAACTAATAATAATAATAATGAACTAATAATAATAAGGAAAGAATGCTCGAGTCTCCCCATATTTAATTATCCCTAAAACTTCTATACTGCCCTGTAAAGAAAATCCTGTAGCCATATAAGGACACAGTTACGACCAAAATGGCTATTTGATAAAGTGAAGACTACCTATAAAATAAAGCTGAGATTTGCGAATATTCTTTCATTTCTTGAAGACAAAGAGAACATAAAGGTAATATGAATTCAAACATCTTCAACATCTTCCTCCATAGCATATATATAATATCATAAAATCATATCATAAAACTGAAATATAACACTGTAGAGAGAGAGAGGGGGGGGGGGGGGAGAGAGGAGAGAGGGGAGGAGAGGGAGAAGGGAGAGGGAAGGAGAGAGAAGAGAGAGAGAGAGAGAGAAGAAGAGAGAGAGAGAGAGAGAGAGAAGAGGAGGAGAGAGAGCGAGAGAGAGCGAGAGAGAGAGAGAGAGAGAGAAAAGAGAGGGAGGGAGAGGGAAGGGAGAAAGGGAAGAAAAAAGAAAAAAGAAAAAAAAAAAAAAAAAAAGAGAAAGCAAATAGAAACAAAAGAAAAAGAAACAGACACCGAGAGAGAAAAAAAACATTTTTTTGGCATATTCCTGCTTGTTTTTTTTTATTCTTCATCTCTCTCCTCACCTCTCTCTTTCTCCTCTCTCTCTCCATCTCCTCTCCTCCATTTCCTTCATCACCTCATCATCATCGTCCGCTACATCTTCTCGATCCCACCCTCTCCCTCCTGCCTCTCTCCATCCTCATCCGTTCACTCCTCTCCTACCTCATCATCCCCCACTCTCATCTTCCTCTATCTCCTCCTCTCTACTCTCCCAATCTCTCCTTCTCCCTGCTCTCCCCTCTCCGCCCTCCTCTCCATCAAAACCGGTTTTCTCATGGTCCACATTGCCATTCACCGGCCTCTATCTTCACTCTGGTCTGACTCTACCTCCCTCTCACTCCGCATGCGTCGCATCGCGACTCGCGCGAAACCATACTCGTCTCGCTCTCTAACACGCCTCTCATTCCGCCGTCCGTCCTCACTTCTCGCTCCTTCATACCTACCCTCTCTCTACATCTCAGTCTCCCTCTTTCTTCTTCTCTCGCTCTCCGGTCATCTTCTGACGCTCCTCATAACCTCCCCTATCTCTCTCCCTCCCCCCTCTTTCTTCTTTTTCCCTCTTATTCTCACCTACTCTCTCGATCACGATCGTGCTCCCCACCTCCTCCTTCTCATCTCTCTCATTCTCTATCTCCCTCTCTCTGATCACTTAAAGAAAGAAAAAAAGAGAAATAACGACTATTCGAAGTTAACGAAATACAACGGTCTACTATCCCATCATCTTTATTCACTCTATGAACTTAATCGTATCCCCCCCAAGATCGAATTAATTGATGGAAGCGCTGGTCTATTTTCTGTCGCATGCAATTTTCAACATCATCCAACACGCACGGTGCCCAGCTCTATATTATGCTGTCTGTAAAAAGTTTGTATGAGATATTTGCCCAGCTCTTATGAAGAGTCGCATGACAAATACAGTACTGTATTTTATAGCTTGGGAATTATAAGATTAAGATGATTAAACAAGTTTTAAAGATTTAGTTATATTATGCTGTCTGTAAAAAGTTTGTATGAGAAATTTGAATATGATGCAACTATGAATGGAATGGAAATATAGATAAATTGTTAATAGTTTGTAGAGAAACGGAATTTCGCTGTAGTAAGAAAAATAAATATCGTAAAAGGTTAGCTAAAGCGATTAACAATACCAGTAGAATTTCTGTGCCAATTAAGTGCGATTCTCTTCCATTTGACTCCTATTTTTATATTTTTTTTTTATCATAGTTCCCCCTGCCATTTTCTTTTCCCGTTTTTTGTGCTAGCAATATTTTTTCTCCTGTTCCTGTGTTGTCATTTCTTGTCGTATGTGCCAATTCCTTTACAGTCCATGTTTTCACACTCCTTTCTGTTATTTCTTCATCTTCGCCTTTATCTTTCCTCGTTCCTCTTCCATCTTCTGTCAGATTTTCATTCGGTTTCCACATCTGAGATATTGCGTTGAAGGGAAAATATTTTCGGATGTTATTTTTTATCCAA
>NW_020870980.1:15000-16948 GCF_003789085.1 Penaeus vannamei | reverse complement strand
ATATATATATTATATATATATACACGTTTGTATGTATAAACAGGTAGATAGAATAGATAGATAGATAGAGAGAGAGAGAGAGGAGAGAGAGAGAGTGGGAAAAGAGCCCTAATAGACAGGTTGCCAGCCCCATCAGGGTCTGAAATAGCGCTGCCCTGAAAATAAGGACGTTTATTAAAGAAATATTAGCTTGTTTCTGCTCTTCCATTCCCTGCCGTGTTTGCTTGTTTATTTTTCAGCCTATCCCTCTTACATTTCTTTCCAATATAGGACCTCTTAGCTTCTCTTCCTCTGTTTTCTGTTTCTTGTGTCTGTTTGTCTTGTCTGCCTGTCTCTTCCCTCTCTTTCTCAGTCTCTTTCTCTCTCTCTCTCTCTTTCTTTCTCTCTCTCTCTCGTCTCTCTCTCTCTCTCTCTCTCTCTCCTCTATCTCCCTTTCCCTCTCTGTCTCATCTACTTCGCTCTCTCTCTTCTCTCATTCTCTCATCTCTCTCTTCTCTCCCCACATCTCTCTCTCTCTCTCTCTCTCTCTACTCTACATCCCTTGCCCTCCTCCTCTCTTCTCATTCACTCATCTCTCTCTCATTCTCTCTCTCTTCTCTCTCTCTCTCTCTGTGCTCTTTCTTCTCTCTCTCTCTCGTCCTCCCGCTTTCTCTCTCTCTCTTCTCTCTCTCTCATTCACTCACTCCACCCCCGCCCGCTCTCTCTCTCTCTCTCTCTCTCTCTCTCTCCTCACCTCCTCTCTCTCTCATTACTCACTCAGTTGCTCCCCCCATCTGCCTCTCTCTCTCTCTCTCTCTCTCCTCTACATCCTTACCTCCTGCTCTCTCTCATTTTCACTCTCTCTCTCTCTCTCTCTCTCTCTCTCTCTCTCTCTCTCTCTCTCTCTCTCTCTCTCTCTCTCTCCGCATCTCCTCCTCCCCTCTTGACTCTCTCTCTCATTCACTCACGTCCCCCCCCCCTTCTCTCTCTTCTCTCTCTCTCTCGTCTCTGCAATCTGCTCTCTCATCTCTCTCTCTCTCCTCTCTCTCTCCTCTCTCTCTCTCTCTCTCCATCCCTCTCTGCACCCCTTCTCTCTTCTCTCTCTCTCTCTCTCTCTCCGTCTCTCTCTCTTCCTCTCTCTCTCTCCCTCTGTCCCTCTTCAAACACACTGCATGCTACAGTTATTTACATCGCCTCTTCAAACACTGTCCAGTATTACACTCCGCAATGTTATTACTTCTGAAGTTTACTTTTACATTTCCTCTCCAATTTATGAAGCAAACATTTAGGATGAAAGTAAAAGATTGGAGTATCTTCGCTAAACTAGGCTATTTAGGAAATTGAGAGTGGCAGAGAGAGAGAGAGAGAGAGAGGGAAGGGAGGGAGGAGGGAGGGAGAGGAGAGAGAGAGAGGAGAGAGAGAGGAGAGAGAGAGAGAGAGAGAGAGAGAGAGAGAGAGAGAGAGAGAGAGAGACGGAGAGAGAGAGAGAGAGAGAGAGAGAGAGAGAGAGAGAAGAGAGAGAGAGAGAGAGAGAGGGAAGGGAGGGAGGGTGAGGGTGAGAGAGGAGAGAGAGAGAGAGGAGAGAGAGAGAGAAGAGAGAGAGAGAGTTAGAGGAGAGAGAGAGAGAGAGAGAGAGAGAGGAGAGAGAGAGAGAGAGAGAGAGAGAGAAAACAGAGACAAACAGAGAAAAACAAAGAGAAAAAAAAAAACAAACCCAAAACCAACCAAAAAAAGGGAGAAGAGAAACCGCGAAGCCAGACGCACGAATAGTTCACACATGCCTCCAAAACGGGAACCACAGAACCAGGAAAGTGAAAGTCCCAAAGAGGCCACGGTTCAACTCAGACTTTTCCCATCCGCGCTGCAAGAATGTCTCACGATATTGCATTCATGTCTGCTGTGCTGACGTATTAAGCACAGGCTAGTAGCTGACGTGAGCCTGAAGTGGGGGGGGGGGGGGGGGAAGGAA
>NW_020870980.1:0-2500 GCF_003789085.1 Penaeus vannamei | reverse complement strand
TATATATAATCTTTCTCTCTCCCTGTCTGGCTCTCCAACCCTCCCTCCCCCCCCCCCTCTCTCCCTCTCACCCCCCCCCCTTTTTCTCTCTCTCTCCCTCCCAACCCCCCCACCCCCACTCTCTCCCGAATCTCCCCCCTCTCTCTCTCCTGCCTCTCCCCTCCCAACCCTCCTCCCCTCTCTCCTCTCTCTCCTACCCTCTCCCCCCCCTCCCCCTCTCTCCTCTCCCCCAACCTCTTCCACCTCTCTCTCATCAACCTCCCCTCCTCTCTCTCCCCCCCTCCCTGCCTCCTCTCTCTCTCTCCCAAACCTCCCCTCCCCTTCTCCCCCCCCCCCCTCCCCCTCTCTCTTCTTCCGTCTCGCTGGAAAATCCGAAAAGTTTAAAGGAGAGTCGGGTTCCGAACACCGATTCGGAGCAGACACGAAAAATCCTTTCCTTTTCAAAATAGAGATTCGGTTCCTGTGCCACATTTGATCTTGAGATTGGGGGGAAAATAAAGGAAAATAGGAGCGGGAAGATAGATGGTGAAGGAAGGGAGAGGGAGGAGGGAGGGAGAGGGAGGAAGAGGGAGGGATGGGAGAGGGGGAGGGAGGGAGGGAGGGAGGGAGAGAGAGAGAGAGAAGAAAGAAAGAGAGATAAAAAGAGAAGAGAAAAAAAAAGAGATAGAGAGAGAAGAAGGAGAGAAAGAGATAGAGAAGAAAAAGAGAGGGGTAGAGAGAAGAATGAGAGAAAGAAAGAGAGAAGAGAAAGAAAGTTGAAAGAGAGCAAAAAACGAAATAAAAAGAACATATAGACAGGAGATTTAGGGGATCAAAAAATCCTTATACGGAACGAATAGGAAGACAAAGAAAACAAAACATCAGAAAACAAATTTAAACGAATATATAAAAATCACCAAAATACAGAAATCGTAGCAAGAGACACAAAAAAGAAAGAAAGTAAAAGAAAAGACATAAAAAAAATATCTATCCTCTCTCTCTCTTTTCTCTCTCACTCTCTCTCATCTCCTCTCTTCTCCTCTCTCTCTCTCTCTCTCTCTCTCTCTCTCTCTCTCTCTCTCTTCTCTCACTCCCTCCTCTCTCTTCTCTCTCATCTCTCTCTCTCTCTCTCTCTCTCTCTCTCTCTCTCTCTCTCTCTCTTCTCCTCTCTCCCTTCTCTTCTCATCTCTCTTTGCCTCTCTCTCTCGCTCTCTCTCTTCTCTCTCTTCTCATCTCTCTCTCTCTCTCTCACTCGTCTCTCTCTCTCTCCCTCTCCTCTCTCTCTCTCCTCTCCAGCCTGTTCATCTCTGCAGAATGGATCGATCCCAGGAGAGCAAGTCTCCGACCTTGCCAAAAATCGTCTTGATGCACTTTAACCCCCCAAACTTCACTTCGGTCTGATAAAAAAGAAAAAAAAAAAAAAAAAAACGCAAAAAAAACGGAAGAAGAGAAACAAAACGAAAGAAAAGCGAAGGTAAGGAAAGAAGAAAATTGAGCTTGGATGGAAACTATTCCTTCTTTGGCAAAAAAAAAAGCTTTTAAAAAAATGAGAAGAGCAAGGGATAGTAAAAAGAAAAATAAAAATATTAATAATAACAAACGGATAGCAATGATAATGAAAATGAAATAATAAAAAGCTAAAAATTGTAACTCTTTGCTATTAATCTGTAACGTTGTTCAAATTACAAAATGTACTTTTTTTACATAGTACTGGTAAGTGGAAGAGAGAGAGAGAGAGAGAGAGAGAGAGAGAGAGAGGGAGGGAGGGAGAGAGAGAGAGGATAAGTAGAGAGAGAGGAGAGAGAGAGAGAGAGGAGAGAGAGAGAGAGAGAGCAGAGAGAAGAAGAGAAGAGAAGAAAGAAAGAAGAGAGAGGGGGGGGGGAGTGAGGGAGGGGAGGGAGGAGGGAGGGAAGGGAGGGAGGGAGGGAAAGGGAGAAAAAGAAGAGAGGAGAGAGATTCTTTTCTTAGAGAGAGAGAGAGAGTAAGAGAGCCAGAAAGCAGAGATAGAGAGGAGAGAGAGAAGAGAGAGAGAGAGGGGAGAGAGAGAGCGCGGAGGGCTGGGCGGGGGGGAGGGGGAGAGAGGAGAAGATAAGAGAGAGAGAGAGAGAGAGAGAGAGAGAGAGAAAGGAACTTAAACAAAAGAGAGAAGAGGAGAAGAGAGGAGAGAGTAGAGAGAGAGAGAGGAGAGAGAGAACAAGAAAAGAGAGGAAGAGAAATTGAGAGGGAAGAGAGAAAAAAAAGAGAGGGAGAGAAAAGGGAGAGAGGGAAGGAGAGAAGAAAGGAGGAGATGAGAGAGAGGAAGAGAAGAAGAGAAGAAAAGGGAGAGAAAGAAAGAGAGAGAAGAGAGGGGGGGGGGAGGGATGGGAAAGGGGAGGGAGGGGGGAGGGAGGGAGGGAGGGAGGGGAGGGAGTGGAGGGAGGGAGGGAGGGAGAGAGGAGGGAGACAAGAGAGAAGAAGGAGAAAGGAGAGGATGAAGATAGAAAGAAGAGAGAGAGAGAGAGAGAGAGAGGAGAGAGGGAGC
>NW_020870979.1:269282-281612 GCF_003789085.1 Penaeus vannamei | reverse complement strand
TCTGACTGGTGGAAGGAATGGTGAAGGGAGAATGAGAAAGAAAGAGAGAAAACAATGATCATATGAAAATGTCTGAAGCAAAGAGGGGGAGGGGGAAGGAAATAAGGAAAGAGTCCGGGCAGGAGAGAGAGAGAGAGAGAGAGAGAAACAGAAGGGAAAGGAAGATATTAAAAGAGGGTAAAAAAGGAAAAGGAAACAGGGGGGACCCTAGTACCTCGAATAAAATTCTGAATAAAATCATACCCAAAACTACATTTTATATCCACGTTTCCTTTTTTTTCCAAGATTCCCCTTTGTTATTTTTGGCTCACAATACGTTTTCTTTTGTGGTTTACGTCTTGAATATTATCCGAGTGTAATGAGGCGAAATTGTGGATCAAAACTGCGGTGAAGATAGACATATAATACCTTACGTCATACGGGTGAGTTTATGTTCATAGTGTATACCGTTTAAAAAGTGTTCATGTTCATAATGTTTACCGTTCAAAAAGTGTTTATGTTCATAGTGTTTACCGTTCAAAAAGTGTTTATATTCATAGTGTTTACCGTTCAGAAAATGGGTTTATTTCATAGTGTTTACTGTTCAAAAAGTTCATGTCATATGTTTATATTCATAGTGTTTACCGTTTAAAGATGTGTTCACGTTCATAATGTTTACTGTTCAAAAAAGTGTTTATGTTCATAGTGCATACCATTAAAAAAAAAAAAAAAATGCACGGTTTGCTCTCGTTAAACACCCTCAAGTGTTGAACTTCCTGCACAAGACACGGATGAATGAACAAAATGATCGTTCTGTTCTTTTTTTATACATGGAACAAATATAACAAGAAAAAAGATGTCTTGAGGTGTCGAAAATTGATGAGAAATGTAATAAAAGACGAAGCATTGAGGAGGGCAAAAGGAAATAGAATAGAAAAATTTAAAAAGAAAACAATATCTCCAATAAAAGGTAAGGGAATGTAAAAAGAAAAGAAAAATGTAAACAACGTGCAAGAATGTTAATAGGCAAAGAAACAGAAGTAGTAAATAATGGTTAAACGCGTTTGGAGACGACAAATCAGCAAAAAAAGAAGCTGCCCCCCCCCAAGAAAAAAGAAAAAAAAAAGAAATGAAAATAAAAAAAATAAGAAAACGATAAGAAATTATATAAAAACAAAATGCAAATAATTAAAACAAAAGTATAAGAAAGTCATATAGAATACAATTAAAGAAGGAAAATGAATACAAAAGAAATAGAAGGAAATAGAAGAAGAAAAAGGAAAAATGGAAAACAGAAAAGAAGAAAATTGAGGATTAACACGGAAAAAAAAAAAAAAAAAAAGCCCCGTGCCAGCGTGGCTCCGCGACTCGGGCGATCCGGGGGCGGCGCAGGTCGTGTGAGTCATTACGAGTCGTTAACATCCGACTCGGAACCTGTTGCCTGTGGAGAGCGCTGGGTCGTGCTTGGAGTCCCTTGCTTGGTTTCTTGCTTGCTTTGTTTGGGGGTGATGTTTGCTTGCCTTTGTTTTCCTTCTTGCTTGCTTGTAATCCCTTGCTTGCCTGCTTGGTTTTGCCTTCCTTGCTTGCATCTAATCCCTTGCTTGCCTGCTTACTTGCTCTTGTTACCCTTCTTGCTTGCATTTAATCCCTTGTTTGCTTCCTTTTGTTTTCCTTCTTGCTTGCCTCTAATCCCTTACTTCCTTGCGTCTAATCCCTTGCCTGCCTGCCTGCCTGCTCGCTCCCCGCGTATCGAGAGCCCAATCTTTATTGGAAATTGATCAAATTATCGATTGACTCCCTCGCCGCCGCCGCCGCCCGCCGCCACACGAGGGACTTAACCGGAGGAATGTGAAGGAGCAGCTTCTTCGAGCGTCTTCCGAGGCGGTCCCGTCTTGCGCCCTCCTGCTCGGGTCGTCCTCGGGGGGATTCGGAGGCTCAGCTGGAGGAGCTGGAGGAGGAGGCGAAGCGATACTTGGAGGGGGTGGGTGGGGAGGGGGGTGGGGGTGGGGTGGGAGAGGGGTTTAGATTGGGTTTGTTTGTTTTGTTGTTTGTTGGGTGGTAGGGGGTTGGGGGGATGGCGGTAGGGGATGGGTTGGGTTTGTTTTTGTTTTGTTTGTTGGGTGGGTGTGGTTTGTTTGTTTGGTGTGTGGTTGTGGTTGTTTGGTTGATTTGTTTGTGTGTGTGTCGTTTGTGAAAGTATATTATAAAAGTTTTTTATTTTTTGTTTATGAAAAAATATTTTATTAATGCAATCATCTTTATTGATAGACAGCCTTTACACCGTATAGACTATCCGATTCCAACAAAGAATATAATTATAAAAAATAAAATAAAATTGTTACAATCAAATACTTTAGCGATTAAATAGAATATTCCCATTATCGAAGCGCCAATTAACACATATCTTGAACACATTTGCTGATTTATTTTCTCGTATTCTATAATTAGAAAATTCATTAGATTTTTTGCAACACATCACCTTCATCATCTTTATTACCATTATTGTCATTATCGCATTATCATCATCACCATCACCATTATCGTCATCTTCGTCAACATCATCACCATTATCATCAATCACCATTATTATTCATTATCAATCACCATCATCATCACCATCATCATTGTCATCGTCATCATCATCATAATCATTATCATTATCAATCACCATCATCATCATCATCAATCAATCATCATCACCATCATTATCATCCTCATCATCACCATCGCCATCACCATCATCATCATTCATCACCACCATCATCATCGTCATCACCACCACCACCATTATCATCACCATCACCATCACCATCATCACCACAAACATCACCATCATCACCAAAGGTCAGGATAGAAGGTGAGCGAAAGTGACGTTTTGTCTTTGTGAGGGAACGTTTGTCGGGGAATTTGGGGGGCGGGGGTGGTGGGGGGTAGGGAGGGGTAGGGGGGAGGGTCTTTTGTCCTTCGTCAGGTGGGTACTTTCGGGTACTCTCTCTCTCTCTTTTATTCCCTTTTCTCTTTCTCTTTTTTTTTTGTGGCCTTTTTATTTAGATTTCTATTTTTTCTTTTTTTTTTTTTTTGGGGGGGTTCGTTTTGTAATGTATCTCTCTCTCTCTCTCTCTTTCTCTCTTCTCTTTCTCTTTCTCTTTCTCTCTTTCTCTTTCTCTTTCTCTTCTCTTTCTCTCTCTCTCTCTCTTCTCTCTCTCTCTCTTCTCCCTCTTACTCCCTCCCTCCCTCCCTCCCCTCCCCCTCACTCCCTCCCTCCCCCACTCCCCCTCTTCTTCTCGCTCTCCCCCTCCTCCCTCCCCTCCCTCCCTCTCTCTCTCCCTCCCTTCCTCTCTCTCTTCTCCATCTCCCTCACTCCCTCCTCCCCTTTTTACTCCCTCACTCTCAGACCCACACCAGCTGCGTAACTCGAGGTGTTCACACAGATGTTGTTTGTGCTTTGCGTCTGACCCACACCATCTGGGTTTCTCGTAAGCACGCACGCACGCACGCACGCACGCACACCCCTCCACAGGTGTTGTTTGTACCTGACCCGAGGGACGTCGTGTATCGGTGCTCGGAGGGTTGTGTTTTGATGTAGTTTAAAAGCCGGTGTTTTCCTTTTTTATTTTCTGTTGGAAGTTGTTGTTTTTTTTATTCTGTT
This sequence comes from Penaeus vannamei, assembly GCF_003789085.1. NCBI lineage: Eukaryota > Metazoa > Arthropoda > Malacostraca > Decapoda > Penaeidae > Penaeus > Penaeus vannamei. The sequence continues at coordinate 277,984 of NW_020870979.1, read as the reverse complement.
TCTTCTTCTTCTCTTTTCTCTGCTTCTTTTTCTTTTTCTCCTTCCTCTATTTCTGTTTCTTCTCCTCCTTCCTCTACTTCTGTTTATTCTCATTCCTCCTTTTGTTTTTTTCTTCTCATTCTTCCTTCTTTCTTTTCTGTTTCTTTTTCTCCTTCTTCCTCCACCTCCTCCTTCTTCTTCTTCTTCTTCTTCTGAAAGATTAGGACCATTATACTGATTTGAGCTTGTGTATTGTGTCACATTTGTCATATTTTTTCTTTTTATTTATCACACATTTCCTGTTGTGTCCATTGATTAGAAATTGTTTGAGTAAAAATTATCAACCATTTTTTCATATATATTTTAATGATGAAAAACTTTTTTATTAATTTACTCGCAACTTTCACCACTGACATTTTTTGAGTGAAAAATATTAGTCATTTATTGATAGCCGTTATTGCGACGCCCGTAGATAAAAACAAGCTATACCTCCCTTGATTATTGCATTGTTGAAAGTTTGTTGCAAGAGGAAACAGACAGTATATAACGACCTTGTCTCATTGTCCTGCGTTAAATCTCATGGGCTTTTGTCCGACGCCTGTTTGTGTGACGTCACTGGTTTAGACCGACCTCAAGGGCCTGCATATTCATGGTGTGCTTAGAAAACTTGCCTTGGGGAGCGAGAAAGATGGTGGGGGGGGGGGGGGGGGGAGGGGGAGGGGGAGGGAAGAGGATGAGGGGGGTGGAGGAGGTGGTGGTGGAAGGAGGAGGGGGAGGGGAGGGGAGAGAATGACGGGGTGGGGGAGGTGGAGGAGGAGGGGGGGGGGAGGGGGAAGTGGAGGTGGAGGTGGAGGAGGATGTGGAGATGGAGGGAGAGGATGACGGGGTGCGGGAAGTGGAGGAGGGGGAGGGGGAGGTGGTGGTGGTGGTGATGGTGGTGGAGAGGAGGAGGTGGAGGTGGAGATGGAGGGGGAGGTGGAGTGGTGGTGGTGGTGGAGGAGGAGGAGGAGGAGGAAGAAGAGGAGATGGAGGTAGAGGTAGAGGGTAAGGAAGAGATTAGGGGGAGGTGGAGATGGAGAGGGAGGAAAAGGAGGAGAAGAAGGGAGAAAGAGAAGAAAGGGGGGGAGGAGAAAGAGGAAGGAGAAAAAAAGGAAGTGAAGGACAGAAGACGAAAAGAAGAGAAGGGGAAGAAGAAGGAGAGGAGGGAGAACAAGCAGAAGGAGAAAGACGTGGAAAGAGGCCGCAGGAGAGAGAAACTGGCCAGCACTACGGACGCCTCTGCCCCGAGTTATCCCATTGTCGAATCGGGTATGAATATGCATGGAAAAAAAATGAAAATTCTGATTAAAATTGACCCAGTGGAGATTCTCTTCTTGCTTGGCTGTGTTCGGATGCGGCGATTGGTGTGTTCGAATGTAGCAGTAGGTGTGTTCGTATGCTATGATTGATGTGTTCGAATGCAATGCATGCGTTCAAACGCAGCAGTAGCTGTGTTCGAATGCAATGATTGGTGTGTTCGTATGCTATGATTGATGTGTTCGGATGCGGCGATTGGTGTGTTCGTATGCAATGATTGATGTGTTCGGATGCAATGATGTGTTCGATAGGTGTGTTCGAATGCAATGCGTGTGTTCGAACGCAGCAATAGGTGTGTTCGAATGCAATGATTGATGCGTTCGAATGCGGCGATTGTTGTATTCGTACACACACACAAATGACGTATATTCGAATGCATTGATTCGTGCGTTCGTCTGCAGCAACTCACGTGTCCGAATGCGATGACGGAAACCGACTTCAAACCGAGCGAAAATAAACGATCACCCGAATTGATGAGCGAAGGAGAATCGCTCGTTTCGTTCACCGCGCGATAACAGCTGACCCTTATGCTAATGCCGCTCAGCTGGGCATCGGGCAGCCGTCATGGGGACCCGAGAATCTCATTGATATTGCACGTATTGCCAAGCGCATTCGGATTATGCCTCGGATGAATTAGGTGTTTGTGCTTGGCTAATTTGTATTCGCTGTCGGGTGTTGCCTTTTTGATTTGTTGTGTGATTATTCGCTGTGGGTTTATTGTTTGAATTACGTCTTTGTGGGAGTTATGTGTTGTATTCATTATGATGTTCAAGACCTCATGAAACTAATGATAGAGTTTCTTTTAGTGTCTTTCTCTCTCTCTGTCTCTCTGTCTTCTCTTCTCTTCTCTCTCTCTCTCTCTCTCTCTCTCTCTCTCTCTTCTCTCTCTCTCTCTCTCTCTCTCCCTCTCTATCTATCTCTCTCTATCTCTCTCTCTCTCCTCTCCTCTCTCTCTCTCTCTCTCTCCTCTCTCTCTCTCTCTCTCTCTCTCTCTCTCTCTCTCTCTCTCTCTCCCTCCTCCTCCTCCTCTCTCCTCTCTGTCTCTCTCTCACAATCCCTTTCTCTCTATCTATCAATTTCGGTGCCTCTATCTAAATACCTTTCTCCATCGAGCTATTTATCTACCTACTCCTCTATCCATCTCCCTACCTATCCAGCAATCCCCCCCCCTCTTCCGCCTGTTTAGTGTGAAATAACCACCAGTTAAACAACAGGCCAGCACTCCCACCCCATCCCCTCCTATCCATCTCTCTGCCTATCCAGCAATCCCCCCACCCCTCCTCCGCCCCCTTTAGTGTGAAATAACCACCAGTTAAAACAGACCAGCACCCCCACCCTCCACCCCTCCAACCCCTCCCCTCCCCACCCCACCCCACACCCCACCCCACCCTCCACCCCCTCACCCCCCCGCCCCCCCCCGTTTGATCTCCGTGTGCGGTGGATGGCCAATGATAAACACGGACTCGACCTTCCCTGTATATGGCTCCGCTCCGTGTCCTGTCTCCCTGTAACATTTTCTCATGATCAGAATTCGTGTCTCGTTTGCGACCGAACTGCGCTGTTTGGTCCGAGGGGGCTGCGGGACACTCTTACAAGCAGGGGCTGGTTGGCGATCGGGGTGGTTTGGGGTGGTTAGGGATGGGTTAGGGAGGGGAGGGGGTGTTGGCTGTGGGTGGGTTGTTCGTTTTGGACTTTTTATATTTTTTGTTTTTTTGTTTTGTTTTGATTTTCTTAATTTTTTTGTGTGTGTTGGTCTTTGTCTAGTTCTCTTTCTTTCACTTTCTATTTTTCTTCTTCTTTCTCTCTCTCTATCCTCATCCTCATCTTCATCCGCTCTCTCTCTCTCTCTCTCTCTCTCTCTTCTCTCTCTCTCTCTCTCTCTCTCTCTCTCTCTCTCTCTCTCTCCTCTCTCTCTCTCTCTCTTTCTCTCCTCTCTCTCTCTCTCTCTTCTTCTTTCTTTCTTAGAGAGACACAGACGCAGACCAGAGAAACAGAAAATGAAAGAAAAAGAAATTAAGAAAGAAAAAAATGAAAAGAAAGAAAGAAAGAGCAAAAAATCCTAACTAGTCATCTCATCCAATTGCTTGCTCCTCTCCGATCAAAAGCAACTCACCCCTCCGCCCTCCCCCCCCCGCCCTCCCCCTCCCAACACCTCTCGTCATTCGAGTGTATCAATAGAACCCCACTCCAGAAGCCTTCGGAGCGAGACCCCAGCCGTGCGTGCGGGGCGAGAGAGGTTTCCGAGATTCTCTTGGGGTCTTCGCGTGGCGAGAGAGGTTTCCGAGAATAATTTGGGTCTTTCGCGGCGAGAGGCGGTTTCCGAGAATATTTTGGGGTCTCTCGCGGGGCGTGTGGGAGAGCAGGCGGGGTTTTTTTTAGTAGCGAGGAAGACCTAGTTCTCCTCCGAGTTTGTTTCACAGGTTCGGCGGCGGGCAGACCGACGGGCTCTTGCCACGCCCCCCTTTTCGCTGACGCCGACGCCACCTCCGCTTGCTCTCTCTCTCCTCTTCTGTCTGTTTCTCTCTCTCGATTTATTTATTTATTTGTTTCTCTCTCGATTGATGTTTTTCTTTCGCTCTCTCTCTCGAGATTCTCTCTCTCTCTCTCTCTCTCTCTCGTCTCTCTCTCTGCCTCGTCTCTCATCTCTCTCTCTCTATCTCTCGTCAGTCTCTTCTCTCTTCCTCTCCTCTCTTCTCTCTCTCTCTCTCTCTTCTCTTCTCTCTCTCATCTCTATTCGTCTCTCTCTCTCTCTCTCGATTTTCTCTCTCAAGATTTTCTCTCTCTCTCTCTCTCTCTCGAAGATTTTCTCTCTCTCTCTCTCTCTCGAGATTTTCTCTCTCTCTCTCTCTCTCTTCCCCTCCCTCTCCCTCTCTCCCTCTCCCTCTCTCCCTATCTGTATCTCCCCCCTTTCTCTCTCTCCAATCTATTTTTTTCCTCCTGTGATTATTTCCTCTTTCCTCTCATCCCTCACATCCCTCCCTCTCCTTCCTCTTCCTCCGTCTCTCTCCTCTCCTTCCTCTTCTCCTCTCTCTCCCTCTCCTCTCTTCCTCCGTCTCTCTCCCTCTCCTTCCTCTTCCTCCGTCTCTCTCTCTCCTTCCTCTTCCTCCGTTCTCTCCTCCTCCTCCTCTTCCTCCCTTCCTACCTGTGTAATTGTTCTTTTTACGCCAGTATGACCCTTGTATAATGCTCCTGATTTTTTTTTCCATTTTTTCCCTCCTTCTCATTTTCCTTTTTTATGGGGTTATGGGGCTGTGGTCTTCTGTTTCTCCTTCTTATGGCTTCCTTCGCCTTCCTTCCGCGACTGCTTCCTTGCTCCATGTTTCTTCTTTTTCTTTTTCCTTTTTTCTTTTTTTTGTTCTTTTATTCTTCTCATTCTTCTCATTCTCCTTCTCCTTATCGCTCTCCCTCTCCTCTTTATCGCTCTCCTTCTCCTCCCCCTCCTCCTTTTTACTTCTCCTCCTCCTTTTACCTTCGCCCTACTAAAATTTACTACTACCCACCCCCTCTCTCCCAACCAATCTTACCCTTAAACTCCCACCAGCCTTGTCCTTCTCTCTCTCTCTCTCTCTCTCTCTCTCTCTCTCTCTCTCTCTCTCTCTCTCTCTCTCTCTCTCTCTCTCTCTCTCTCTCTCTCTCTCTCTCTCTCTCTCTCTCTCTCTCTCTCTCTCTCTCTCTCTCTCTCCTACTTTTTTCTCCTACTCTTTCTCCTTCTCTTTCTCTTTCCCTTTCTCTTTGTCCTTGTCCTTCTCCTTCCTTCCACCCTCCTCTCCCCCCACTCCATTTCTCCCCTCTTTCCCCCCTCTCCCCTCCCTCTCTCCCCCTCCCCCTCGCGGGCGTTAAGGCCTCGCAGCCCCGGGCCTATCTGTGGCGATGGGCGGGTGGGCGGGTGGGCGGGCGGACGGGCTAGTTAGCGGTCCAGGGTCGCCAGAGTGGCCAAAGATGTGGAGATAATAAGTAAATGAAGAATTCACGGAAGGCGAAATAGATGGAGAGATAATAGCGAAATAAGGAGAGAGGGAAGGGAGGAGAGGAGGTGGGGGGGTAAAAGGAGAGGGGGGGGGAGGAAGGATGGAGGAGGATGGAGGAGGAGAGGGAGATGAGCAGGAGAGGACGGATAGAGAGAGAGTGAGAGCAGAGATAACTGGGGGGGAAAGGAGGGAGTGGGAAAGAGAGGGAGAAAGAAGGAGGAAAAAGGATAGGAATAGAGAGAGGGCAGAGTAGGAAGCAAGATGGGTAAGGAGAGCAAAGAAAGCCGGTGGGGGGGGGGAGAGAGGAAAGGAGGAGGGAGATAGGGAGAGACAGAGGGGGGGCGAGTGGAAGGACCCAGGGAGTGCGGGAGAGAGGGGGTTAGGGAGAGGGGGACAAGGAGAAGGACCCAGGGAGTGCGGGAAGGAGAGGATAGGGAGAGGGGGACAAGGAGAAGGACCCAGGGAGTGCGGGAAGGAGGTAGGGAGAGGGGGGAGGGCGAGGGGAAGGACCCAGGGAGTGCGGGAGAGGGGGATAGGGAGAGGGGGACAAGGAGAAGGACCCAGGGAGTGCGGGAAGGAGAGGGATAGGGAGAGGGGGACAAGGAGAAGGACCAAGGGAGTGCGGGAAGGAGGTAGGGATAGGGAGATGGGGGGAGTGAGGGGGAGGACCCAGGGAGTGGGGGGGGTCCGTCGCCTCAGAAGGTGGGCCGCGGGAGACAAGAGCGACGAAGGGGAGGTGTGGATCTCACTTCGTAATTTATGGTCTGGCTGACGCGGCGCTCGAGGTGTCCGTCCGGCTGTCCGCGAAGGTCGGGCCACGTACGCAGACACAGACCGCAGACACAGGTATACGCGCGCATACACAGAAAGACCGTGGGTGAAGAGACACGTACACACAAAGGCACCACGGATACGGACACAGACCACAATGCACGCACGGGAAGACCACGGATGTAGACAAACGCAGACACACTTCGAGACTATGAGTAAAGAATAATACAGACAGACACACGCACACGCAGGGAAACCACCGGTACAGACACGCAGAGAGAGAGAGGCCACGCACAGAGACCACAAATGCGGCACACAAGCGCACACAAGCGCACTCAAACGCTCACTCACATTGATAAATCCACATACACAGGGAAATGCTTACACAGATTGTCGTATACATGTTTATACTTTCTTAATTTATTTCGTGCGTGTTTATCTTAAGGTGTATTTGAAAAAAAATAATAATGAAGACAAAAAAAGGAAATTATTATCAAGTACTTTACACAGCCAAACACACCCGCACGCGCCGCGCGCACACACACACAACACACACAACACACACACACACACACACACACACACACACACACACACACACACACACACACACACACACACACACACACACACACACACACACACACACATATGTATGCATGTATGTATGTATATGTATTATATATAACATAGGTATATATATATATATATTTATTTATTTATTTATTTATTTATTTATTTATGCTTGTTATATCCCTAGGCTTTTATCCCTCTTTGATGACATTAATTAATGATATTTTTCTCATTCCAGGTGAGTTGTGCGAAGGTTCCCCCTTGAGTCCGTGTCTGCGGTAGTGAGTATGAAAGAAAATTGTAAACCTTTTGGAATTTGGAATTGGAGGAAGAGCGGAGGATGAGGGTAAGTTCAGAACGGGACATAAATTAGGGGATTCGAAAACAGGTGAAAGAGAGAAGCAAAGGACAAAATGAAGAACAGGAAGGAAAGGAGAAGAGAGAGAAAAAAGATTTAAAAAAAGGCATTTAAGGAAACAGAAGAATGTGAACAAAGGGAATAGATACGTTAGAGAGTCACAGAACAAAATAAAGTAGAACAAAAGAGGACAGGTATAAATATATAGATAAGGGAAATAAGGATCAGAGTCAGAGAGTAAAAGAGAAGCGAAATAAGAAGGGATAAGAGATAGATGAGATAGATAGCAAGAACAGACAGATGGACATCCAGCCAAAGCGACCGCATCTTTCTCCCTCTCGCATCTTCCTCCCTTATTTCTCTCCTCCATCTTCCTCCCTCATCTTCCTCCTCCATCTTCTCTTCTCATCTCCATCCTCCGTCTTCCTTTTCTATCTTCCACCTTCATCTCTCTCCTCCATCTCCCTCCCTCATTTCCCTCCTTCATCTTTCTTTCTCATCTCTCTCCCTCATTTCCACCCTCATCTCCCTCCTCCATCTTCCACCCTCATCTCCCTCCTCCATCTTCCTTCCCTTCATCTCCCTCTTCCATATCCTTCCTCATCTCTCCCTCCTCACTATCCTTCCTCCATCTCCCTCCCTCACCCCCCTCCCTCACCCCCTCCTCACCCCCCACCTCCGAATTTACACCAAACCACGATTACGATTTCACACAATATTATTAGCACGTTTCAGGCTGAGAGGGGGGAAGAAGGGGGTGGGGCTAGGGTGGGGGGTGGAGTAATGACTAATGGGGTAATTAGCACAGGCCCATAATCAGCTCCGAAGGGTCTCGGGGCTGCGTTACTGATTAGATTCGAGAATTAAGAATTGGATGTTGTTATTAAGGTCTGTCGGGGAGATGAAGATGTACGGGGAGATAGGATGCTGCTTTTGGGATGCTGTGTCCTGAGTTATGGTTTGAGGGGAGGGTGGAAGGGGGGAGGGGGGTGGAGAGGAGGGAGGGGGTGGTGGAAAGGAGAGAGGGGGAGGGGATGGAAAGAGAGAGGGGGTGGAGAGGTGGGAGGGGAAGGGGGAGGAAAGGTGGGAGGGGAAGGGGGTGGAGAGGTAGGAGGGGGTGGAAAGGAGAGAGGGGGTGGAGAGGTGGGAGGGGGGTGGAAAGGAGAGAGGAAGAAGGGTGGAGAGGTAGGAGGGGTAGAGGAAAGGAGGGAGGGGGGGTTGAAGATGGAAGGGAGTTGGGGATAGGGGGGTGAAAGGAGGGAAGAAGGTGGGGGGAAGAAGGAAAAATAGGGTATTGGAGAAAGGAGGGATATGGAATAAGAGGGGGAAGGGGATGGGGGGGTTGAGGATGGGAGGGGGATATGGAAAGGGGGAGAAAGGGAGATGGATATTGAATGGGGAAGGGGAGGACATGTGCATAAAGGAAAGAATTGAAGGCGAGGGAGATAATAAGGGGATTTAAAGGAGGAAAAAAGATTAGAGGAAACAGAAAAAAAGAAATACAAAAAAAAAAAAACGGGTCAAAAAATAGACGAGAGGGAAGCGAAAGAGAATTAGGAAGTAGGGATGAAGGATGGGAGAGATAGGGAGGGGAAATAACGAAGGAGGGAGGGGAGGGGAGAGGAGAAGGGGGGAGGGGGGGGAGGAATGCGTCTCCAGGCAACCATTTGTTATAGAATCTTACTTAAAGAGATTCC
>NW_020870979.1:232239-244739 GCF_003789085.1 Penaeus vannamei | reverse complement strand
ATAATATGTAAGTGCATTTTTTCTATGCAGGCATTATTCTAATGATCATGCATTTTTAAAAAGTTTTAAGAAATCATTACCCATACACAATTTCATCCCCTCAAAAAATTAGTGCAGGTCATATTCTCTTTATATGTACAGGTGAAGATCTACAAGGCCCTCCACCACATTTATATCCATACTGACAAACAAGTCAAATTAATGGCCCTTTGCAAAAAGATCTATACTACACTATTTCAAGATAACTGAAATATGAAAAAGTAAAATAGAAATCAAACTCAGCAATGCACCAATTTTCACAAATAAAGAAAGAACTGCCCTTACCACATACAAGTCAATACAAGTTCACTTGAACATTCTCAACTGATTTGTCCTATTAATGTTAATGTTAAATGCATTGCCTATATCATGACTGATGATCATAGTAAACACTTTACTATTCAATATAAGAGAACCAATAAACCATGTAGGTACAAGAAGCAAAGAAGTAGTTTTGATGCACTGCATTTTTTATAGTTTATAATTCATAAAAATTCTTTGTGATGTGCTCATTTTACTACACATATCTGTCATGCCTCATGCACACAGGACAAAAATCAGCATAAAGCACTTTCAGAAGCTTGCTTTTTTCATCTCCCTATATGCACATATACAAACAAGACAACAACAGGGAGGGGGAAGCATAAAAGCTATAAAAGAGAACTTTCCATAATATTAATCTCCCAGTGGACAAAAATCCACCAGGTAAGTCCTCCCTTTCAAAGTTAAAAATAAAAATTACTTGAATATAGAGTAGTCACTCAAGCATTTTTTCAACAACAGATTGGTAGTAACATCTAACTTTTTCACTTCCCCTTGCCTACAAGTGGGCATAATCCTCTTCTTGCAGCAACTGGGTAAAACAGAATATGATCATTCAGAATTGGTGACTGGGATAAGGCAAAAGAAATTCTATAGTCTGCTAAGAAATACCTATTCAATTTCAAATACGACTAATCTCATACATTTCAATCAATATTTCTAAAAAATATGGTAATTTATATTCTCATATTATCCAAGTGTGCTTATCCTTTCAACACAAAATTTTATTTGATGGTGGCCATGTACACATAGTCCAAAGTAACTGAGTAAGAACCGTATTGTATCTTGAACATAGGGCAGCACAATAGTGCTCATTTAGAAGGTAATGGAATTTTGAAAGCTGAGATTTCAAGACAGTTCTGTTCACCCATGTGACCAGAAAGGTTGGATATTATCACAAACTGATTGTTGATAAAAATGCTTGTATGACTGCAGCTTTACTTATCCACATCCTTACCTCTGCCTCATTTTCCAATTTCCTCCATGGTGACTTCCCCTTGGAGAGGATTTTACGTAGTGACGAGGGTGTCAAACCTCTCTTCCCTCTTGGTGTCATGCCTTTTTTACTTAGGACAGAGACATTGGCTGGAGACCTTCCTGAATGGTTGGACCTACCACCTGGGGTTCGGGTAGATACAGTGGAACTGGAGCCAGGTGACTGAGTGGAGCGGGCATTGGTCCTTCTTCTGGATCGTGTGGACACAGGAGAACCATCTGAATAAGTGGACTTAGGGCTCACCTGGAAGGCAAAGAGGTCATAGTATATTTTGTAATATCCATAGGGTATGATGTACCTTACCATCTATTTTCTCTCTAAAAAGAGTTATAGAAAGTCATCTCATCTCTTTGTAGAACTAAAATAACCATGTTTATAAATAATAAAGTTATGCACCAATATGAACTAGAAACTATGTAATTTAATTTTTTTCTAATAAAAGTGACCATAATACCTACAAAAACAATCTGCTTACCTTGCTCCGTCGACTTCCTACAGATACAGGGGAACTGTTCTCAGCTCGATTTTCTTTGTCTGCTCGGCTCAAACTCTTTCTCCCAGGAGTTGGTGGTCCAGGTCTTGAGTAGGATGTCTGTAAAGAGGGTTATGGAAAGATATGCAATTTGAATGGCATGGTACAACAATGCTTTGAATCTCTTTCAACATCAATGGTAAAAACATGCAGAAGATCTTAAACTAACCTAAGAGTAACCTCTTGTTACAGTTTCACATATTTATCAGTATGATACACATATTCACTTGCAATAGTTGCCATTGAATCCTCAGTTTTAACTTTTACTTTTTTTTTTCTTTCTTTCTAATGCAGACCTTGACATTACCTTAGCAGGAAAAAAAATGGTCAAGGTAAGAGGACCACTTTAATAACAGTATTTTGTATGTACATTTATAAATATCTATAATACATATAAAACAACATTAAGTGATGACTGGTAACTAATAACCAGGTGATGTAAACTAGCACAATAAACATGCTTAGAAATTACCTCAAATAAATATCAACAATATTTCAAAACCGTGAAGACTTAAAAATAACAATCCCAATCTTAAAGAAAAGCACAAGCAAAGCCTTAATGAAAACCTGGTTGCTTACAGATAATCTTTTAGAACGCTTTCCCCCAGAAGAATCTAGAGATGTTTCCGAGTGTGTAGAATCTGACAGAGACTTCCGTTTTCGGAGGTTGAAGGCTGGAGAATCAAGACCTAGGTTCTCAGTAGCCTGTGTCAGGTTCAACAGTTGTCTATCTTCTACAGCGTTGCCAGCCTGGGGAGAGGCAAAACAACTTTTGTTTGACATTTGAAATATTAGGCTTCAGCAACAAGATTATGGCAGGGTAGCAATCTCAAGATATGAAGAAACTTCCATGTCCTTTTATTCCTTTCCACTAAGTTATTACCATGAAATAATCTTAGAAACATAGCTTATCATCCCATTTTTATGACTCATTGTAACAATTTTGTTTCATGTAGTGTTCAAAAGTACATTAGTACCTGTAGCTATACTGTAAATTCAAATTCATTCAAATAATTAACAAGGACAATTTGTTAACCTTTTCATACTACAAGAAAAACAGTTTTGCTTAGAAAATTAAACTACTTATCCCTAATCCACCAAAACACTATTATACAATCCTGAACAGAAATCAAGTCTGCTTCCACCATAATCTCAATAACTTTGGTTCCAGTGCTTTATACCACTCTCCAGGCTTACTGCACTTACTGAACATAAACATGCACTTCTCTAAGCCAACAAAGGTTCACTTCTTTAGTTCATGCCTTCAATCTATAGGACCTGTGCTCTCTATTGTGGCAAAAATGTGTTCAACAGATTGGTGATGATGATTTTTTAAAATAGAGTGATGCTATTCAGACAAGTTCTATTGAGTTGAATATCACCAACCTGTAATTTTACCTCAATAGAAAAACAGGTATAATTCAGGAACATATCACTACAAACTGAATACTAGAATACAAGCAATCTATACTGTGTAGTATACCAAGGAATGTCTTGTTAATCTGATACTAGACCAAATACCATTACTGTAACTGCTGATAAATAAAGTATTAACAAATGCAAATGATATTTTAGATTTTGTAAGAGCTAAGGAACAATACTGCTAATCAAGAAATTACCAAGCAGAAATAATTTTACTGCTTATGAGACGGTCATGTTCTTATGTCTAATATTTACTGAGGAAATAAAATCTAAAATCAAAACAATCCTCAAATAAAACTCAAATAAAGCTGATAAATAAAATGCAAGAAACATACCCTTAATTTGTCATCATCAAAGTCCTGAAGTGGTCTGAACTGCATTTCAGCAGGATAAGCAGACCGCATGTGGGGTGGATATAGGGAATTCCTCCTCTGAAGTTCAGATAATCTTTTCCAGTGGGGGTCATCAAGAGTGCTGCACCGACCCACCTGTCAAGAATATTGATGATCTCACAAATAAAATCGTGTACAGTCAATTTCAAAATTTGAACTTGGAATTTTCTTCTATCTGCATTCAGTTATGTAGCTGTAATTTTCATTATGATCACATAAATCTAGACATAACTAACATACCCGAACCTCTGCAATATACTCTACTCAGTTTACCTGCATGTCAATGAGATATTTGTTGCTAAAAAGTTCTTCTTCATCCTCACAGTTGAAGAGCATGTCCCTTGGTACTGAATGCCCCAACGACTTGTCTGACATTACTTTCTCTAGGGATGGAGTGATCTTTTTCTTTCCTGTTGCAGCCACAGCTAGGTTTGCAATATCTACACTACTCTTTGGCTGTTTCTCAAGTGTTGTGTTTTGACGAGTAGGTTTCCGGAATACCTGTGGAAGTTTCATAGGGATGTATCTTTTCAATGATGGTAACAAGTGGCTACAGCTTTGGCTGTTAGAAATATTTTCTGTTAGCATTTATACTTTATAACTATAAAAGTTCTTAAAATGTTATTCTCTATCTTTTCAATTTCAAGCTTCAAAACACTCACAATCCCCCTTTCATCAAAATCTCTTAGCCTTATACATACCACATCTGATGAGACAGCCCTTATCATTACTTTTGAAGGATTTTTCGATGATTTTGGTAAAAGAAGATGATCTGAATTATTTATGCTATCCTCTTCAGTGGAAGATGATGAAGGTCTTGGCATCATGATTTCACTGAGCCGAGTCTCAGACACTGTAGCCCTTCCCAATGATCTGCCAGTAAACTGTTGAAGGAAAAGAAATGAAACCTTAGATAAAACAGCTATTTTATAATAAAATGAGCTAATTCAAAATTCAAGGATCCATCAAATCTGCACATAATGATATTTGCTTACCCCAAAGCTCTCTCTCTCCCACTGTTTCTGCATTTCTTTCATTTTGGAGTTTGCAAGTTTGATTTGTGCCTCAAGACTTCTATTTTCATTGCCAAGTCGTTTTAGTGTTAACTCAGATTCGTGCAGCTTCTCTTTTATTGGTAACTTCTGCTCTTCCAGTTCTTTTATTCTCTCAACAAGTTCTGCCTGTTTCTTCCTCTCATTCTGGAGACTCTCATTGAGTTTGCTGACATGGTCCTTGTATTTTGTCATCTAGAAGGAAATATAAAAATCCAATTTCAATGGAACCCACCTATATGGACATGACATGATTGTCTCCAACATTCCTCTGTACCCTATCTTGTTTGTCGGTCCTTAAAAAATATAATTATATAAACCACATTAAAAAAGTTACTGTAATAATAAAGCACTATAAATATTCCACCATACCCATGTACAATTTACACATCTAACTGTATCCATTTGTAGTATAAATCGGTAGGTTCATAGTTTCTGTATTTTCATTTAACAAATAATGATGCTACTGTCACTATGACCTTAACAAGTGAAACGGTTAACCTTCAGTGGCTTTAATCAAATGCTATACCTGTTTCTGATAGTGTTCTTCAGACATTTTGTTTTCATTGAGCTCTCATTCATACTCTGACAGTTTCTTCTTTGCTTGCTCATATTTATGGTGGATGATGTGCTTCTCCTTCAACACTTTCTCTTGCTCCTCAATTTGTATCATGAGCTTTTCAACCTCAGTCTTGTATGAAGCTTTCTGTTTTCAAAGAAGCAAAAGAAATGTTAACAATTACATGGTCCCTGAAAAGAAACTGCTACTATATAAAATGAAAATGAACATACTGTCCCTTGTAATTAAAAATACCAAGAACCCATTATTGCCATAAAGATGTAATGTCTACTAATTTGCTTTGTTAATGTCTTTACAATATATGGCTCTACAAATGCTCAGCCACAAAGGAGTCAGATACTATCAATACTGACACTGTTTATCATTACCTTTGACATTAAGATCATTGTTATATCAACACTACTGACAGCAATAAAAATAGAATACATTTTTGAAAATCAAGGAAAGGGGTAAACAGGTGAGACAGGTAGGACTAATTGGTTTACTGGTAACTAAGCACTTGTGGATTCAACTATGTCTAAACACTTATATATAATAAGGATGGCATATACTGTATATAAATGCTATCCCTGTTGGCAGTGGGGTAAAGCTGATGCAAGTTCAGTATCAAAACAGAAAATTTAGATCTTATCTCTTAGAATATATGAACAGCTCACCATCTTCTCGACAACTGATTGTCTCTCTGCCCGAGACTTATCCTTGGCAGCCTGTAGTTCTTCTGTTAAGCTCCTCGTTGATCTTTCACCTTCACGTTCAATTCTCATAATCTCCTCCTGATAAAACCAAAGAAAAGACTTGGTTACTGTTTCCTGATTAAACTCAATTATATATTCAAAAAGCCCATGAAAACAACACTGAACCTACCTTTGTTGCCGTGACTTCCTGTTCTTTGTCAATCAACTTTGCTTCCAAAGATAAAGCATGGGCTTTGTGCTTCTCCACTTTTTCTTTGGCCTTCTCAATCTGTCAATGACACAGACTAATGAGCAAGCTAAATTTTCAAAAATATCTAAATTAAAACAAATAATGATACTATCTAAATATATCTATTAACATTATGAGATAACATAGTATTAAACTTTACCTCTTGGGATTGTAGGTGGAGAGTGGATTCTTTGGTCTTCACTTCCTTCTCAAGCAAGGCAATTCTTGTCATCATCTGCTCTTCAAACTTTTCTTGTTCTTTGGCCTTTGCTATCTTTTCATCTTCCAAGATTTTAATCTGCATAAAAATATTACATATTAGTAAAGAATAACTAATATTTCCAATTCATGTCATATTTAATTGAGAGTTCAATAAAACATTCTGAAAAATACCAATAAGGTACCAACCTTAATTTCTAGTTCAGAGACAGCAGCATCCCTAGCAACCTTCTCACGCATTGCAATTTCTTCTTTCTCCTTTTTCTTTTGCTCTTCACTAGCTGAACGGACAAGTTCCAACTCTTGCTTCATGACTAGCATTCTCTTGGAATTCTCCTCAGATTGTGACTTCAGTTCAGCAACTCTTAAATTTTCCTTTTCCTTCAGTTCTAAGATTTCTTTCTCCATCTTGCCCTTTAGCAACTCATAAGTTGAGCTAGTCTGTTCCAGCTCTTGCTGTAGGGTCTTGAGAAGAACAGATTTTTCAGACAGCATTGTATTTAGTGATGCTATATGTTCTTTGTAATTCTGTTCTTGTTCCTCTTTTTCCTTCTTTTGGGTATCCAGGGCCATCTTTAGTGACCCCAGCTCTTCTGTAACACTTTGCTTCACTGTTAATTTCTCTTTTTCAAGGGACTCCACTTTTTTTGTTATTTCACATACAGATTCCTTGAGACTGCAGACTTCAGACTGATGTTTTTGTTGTTCCTCCTCTAACTGTGCTTGTAGTTCACATAGGGCCTTATCCTTTTCAAGGAGAGCATCTTCCAACTGCTTAATCCCCAATGTCAATTTCTCTTGCATTTCAGTAGAACCTTGTGTCTGTTGCTGCAGTGTAGACACAACCTTTTCTTTCTCACTGATCATTTCAGTCAAAGACATCTTTTCTTTGGAAAGCTCTTCAGCCAGATTTTCTTTCTCTTCTAGTAGTGTTGTTAATAGTTCATCCTTTTCCTTAATCTTTTCTTCCATTTCCTTTTTCAGTGTCAACACTGCTTGATCTGCTTCATTCTTTAATGAAGAATAAGCATCTTCTTTCTCCTGGATATTTTGCAGTAATGACCTCTTTTCTTCTTGAATTTGGTCTAATTCCTGCTTAAGAGACAAGACTTCATCTGATTTTCCTGCTAACTGAGACATCATGGCCACAGTCTTAGCACTCTCACTTTCCTTGATCTCAGATAGATTCTTCTCAAGATCACTTTTCATAGTTTCCTGTTGGGATTGAGAAATCTCAAGTTTTTCTTCTACAGCCTTTAGAACTTGACATTTCTCTTCTAACATATTGTTTAGAGCTGCAATCTGGTTCTCATTATTTTGCTTTTCCTCCTCCTTCTCCTTCCTGACTGTATCCAATACAAGTTGGACAGAACTCAACTCTTCAAGCATTCTTTGTCCTACTTCTGATTTCTCTTCTCTGAGAGACTTGATCATCACTTCATTTTCTTTAAGTGTCTGTTGTAATCCATCAATCTCTAAACTGTGTTTGTGTTGCTGTTCCTCAATTTCCTTTTGAACCTTTTCTAAAGCACTGTTCTTTTCACAAAGACTTTCTTTTAGACTCATAATCTCAGTCACTGTCTCTTCCTGTTTTTCTGTTAGATTCTGCTTGAACAACACTTCTTTTGTGGTGATCTCATTTCTTAGTACTTCTACCTCTTTCAGCAGCTCATCGTTTCTTTTCTGTTGGGTGTCATTAGCAGCAGAAGCATCTGCAAGGTCACTCTGTAGCTTTTGCATACAGGACTGATGTTCCTCTTCTGCCTTTTTCATATTCTCCTTGAGGTGGCTTATACAAGCTTCCTTTTCTTTAAGAGCTTGCATGTGTGCAGTCATCTCACTTTCCAATATTCCTTGAGTCTTTTTATTCTGCTCCTCAAGTAGATTCAGCATTCTTTGTTTATCCTCCAGTTCTTGACCCATGGTTGCCTTTTCCCTGTCAAAGACATCTGAAGCTTCTAGCATTTTCTGCTCCACAGAAAACAGGGCTTCTTCCTTCATGCGTGACATCTCACTGTGGGCTGAAGCTTCATCCTGCAATTTCTTTTGTAGTGATGAAATCATTTCTTCCTTTAACTTTAAGTCTTCATGTAGGGATACTTTCTCTTTATTGTACACTTCAACTGCCTCTTGCATTTCTTGCTCTTTAGATTTCAGAGTTTCTTCCTTTTCTTCAATTGCTTTGGCCAAGGACATCTTTTCCTCTTGTAACTGTTGATTAGTCAGTGATAAAGCCTCTTCCTTAACTTTAATTTCTGCTTGCAAAGCCAATCTCTCTCTTTCAAAGGTCTCAATGTTAGACTGTAATTCTTGCTGTTTGGATGTTAAAGCCTCTTCTTTTTCCCCAACAACCTTATTGCTGCACACCTTTTCCTCTTCTATCTGCTGTTTAGCCAGGGTTAATGCCTCATGTTTAGCATTAATCTCAGCCTGCATAGTCTTTTTTTCTTTTTCAAAGGTATCAAGACTGTGTTGCAGTTCTTGCTGCTGTGACAATATAACTTCTTCTTTTGCCTGAATTGTGCAGTTCATCTTATCCTTTATCTCTTTAACCTGGTCTTGCAGTAATAATATCTCCTCTTCCTTTGCCTTGGCCAATTCATGTAAAGCTGCCTTTTCTTGGCCAAAGGCCTTAGCAGCCTCTTCAAGTTCCTTTTGAAGTGAACTAATATTGCCCTCCTTTTCTTGAATAATATTGCTTGCAGCCATCTTTTCTTCCTGTATTTGTTTCTGTAAGGAAGTAAGGGCATCTTCTTTTGCTTGGATAATTTCAGCCATCCTTGTTTTTTCTTCAGAAATAAGCATAAAGTTGTGTTCCTTTTCACTGAGAGCTTTCTCTTTATTGTGCAGCTCCACATCTTTCTCACTGATCAAGGATGCAGCAGCCATCTCCATTTCTTGTTTGGCTGCTGAAAAAGCAGTTTCATTTTCTTGAATCTTTGCAAGTAATAAAGATTTCTCCTCATTTGCATGTTTCACGAACTCCTCAAATTGCTTTTCATGATCTGTGATAGAAATACTTTTCTCTAGAATATCATGCTCAAGTTTCGCCTTTTCATTTTTGAGCATCAAAATTGTTTTCTCTAGCTCCTCTCTAACAGAAGCAAAAGCAAGTTCTTTTTCTTGAATTCTCTCCTCTAGGCCTGCCTTCTCACTTTTGTTTTCCTCTAATGTTGCTTCTATCTGCTGCTTCAAGGTATCAAGGGCTTCTTCTTGAGCTCTGATAATGGAAGACATGGCTGTCTTTTCTTGTTCAAACATATCACACATTTCTTGCTTTTCTTTTTCCACTGAAAAGACAGCTTCTTGCTTTGACTCAATTTCCACAGTAAGTGACTTGACTGCTGCTACCTGCTCATCTCTTTCACTGCAAATCTGCACATTCTCTGAGTGGAGTGCTTTTATCTGAAAAGGAAAAGATGACAGTTGCATCATAAGTAAATGCACTAAAGTGGATGGCATAATTCAATATATGTGCATAATAACATATAGATTACTTACAGTCAAATTTCACACTCAATAAACCCAAACACATGCATATTTACTTTATACACTTCACAGGGGTCTGCTGGGAGTACATCTTACCTTATCCTGTAAATTAGAGATTGTCTTATCAAATTCATTCTGTTGTTTCTCTGCTTCTGCTTTTAGGACATCCAAAGTTGCTGCATGTTGTGCTTCCATTTCATTTATTTGTGCACATACTTCTGCCACTTTTCCTTCATGCACCACTTTCTCAGCATTTATAGAGTCCATCTGTTCAAAAAGATTTATATTACAACATAGTTTCATTAACAAAATTAACCTTTTGTTTCATGGTACATAAAACAAGATGCAATACCACATATTTTGACTAACAAAGAACTGATGAAGAATACCTGCTTAGTGAAGTTGGCAAGCTGTTCCATTAGCTCATTTTCTTTCACACCCAAGGCACTCGTTAAAGCTGAAACCTCTTCCTCAACTTCTGAAACCTTTTTCTCAAGCAGATTCTTTTCAGTTATATGGCTTTCTTCTTTGTTATGAAGTTCTTGTTTTAACAAAGTTTTCTCTTTTGAAAGAGTTTCCCATTCAACCATTATAATGGATAAGTTGTTATTCAGTTCTTCAACCTAAAAGAAAAGATACAAAAATAAATTGAGGATATTTCAGTTAGATTATTGTGCAATCTGAGCAAATGAACAAATTGGCATCACAAAACAGCTTGTAAATTTATCAAAAGTAAGATTAATGATACTGTTAACAAGAGCATACCTTCTTCTCGTATTCTTCTGTCAGGTTAACTTTTTGCATTTGGAAATCCTCATTCAGTCTTGAAACAGTTCTAGTAAATTCTTCTTGCAGAGTACATTTGGCTTCTGTAACTGCCTTCAAACTTGCTGAAGTGCATTCCAATTCCTGGCTGGCAAGTTTAAGCTTACTTTCAACTTCTTCCAGTTCTGAACAGCGTCCAGCCAATTCCTTTATTTTTTGGTTTAGTTGTTCCTTCATTGTTAGGATAGAGAGTTGTGATTCTTGAAGATCTTTCTGCCAAAATCAGGAAAACGATAAAAGATAAATGATAATCACATACAACCAAATATCAAATTACTTGTTCTGTAAATGCTTATTAAAGGAAGGTAAAACTGAGAATGACAGACTTACCTGTAAGTCAAGTTTCTCAGTCTCTACTTGCAAGAACTTGGACTGATTTTCCTGTAGTTCATTAGATATTACCATATTTTGCTCTTGAAGCTCTGTATGCTGAACCATCAGCTGAGAATAATTTCCCTTGACTTGTCCAAGTTCAACATTTATGGCATCATTTTCACCTGTGAGAGCTTCAACCTGAAATGCAAGAGAAAATATTAATTATATATATATAATATATATTATATATATATATATATATATATATATATATATATATATGGATAAAAATATATATGTATAAAAAGGCAGCTACATCTGTCAATCTACACTTATTTCATGATGTAAAAAACAAAGTTCCCCTATTAATCTATCAACAGGTTTGAACTTGCAGCTCACCTGGGCAAGGAGTTGGTCTCTACTGTAAGTGGTTTCCCCTAATTTCTCCTTCAGGGTAGCATACTGAGTCTGAAGCTTGGCTAATTGCTCTTGAGTCTCACCCAAGATCTTATCTACAATTGCATCAGCCATGTTCTCTCCAGATATATTACCTCCAGATCCACCTGAAAGGAATCAAGAATTCAAGAATACACCTTAAAACTTAAAATCATATGTTGTTAATTAAGAACAGAATAGAAAATATCATTCCTTGATTTACATTTATAACACTTCTATAAAAAAATAAAAAATAAAAAGTTATGCAAGCAACTTGCTCAGCTGTTAAGCAAAGTAACTTACTTGCATTTGCTGGGGAAGTGGCATCATAGAAATTCATTGGAGATCCACCCTCAAAAGACTCTTCAATGGTACGATTGGTTGGTCTGTTATTCTCTAAAAGACACTGCTGCAGTTCTTCAAGTTGACTCTAATGGAACCAAAACCTTAGGTGTTATATAATGATCATTTGGACTCAGGGGATAGTATGTTTCAATCAACAAATAAGTATATGTAAAAATGCTAGGCATCATACTAACTCTAAGATCTATTAGCAGAGTTGACTGGGATTCTATTATGCTTTGATTTTCCAGTCCTGCCCTTGAAAGCGTTGATATCTCCTCCTCCAATCGATCTCTTTCCGCTGTGACAAGCGTGTATCGTCTGTGTAAGGATTCTTTCTGCAAGAGCAAGAACAACAAGGAGCTAATATAGATATCCTCTCCTATTCTACTTAATCACAGTGCCAGATGAATTATACAGCACAGTAAGCCTAGTAGTCTATACTCACTTTGGTGGACAACTCATCATTTGACTCCAGTAATTTATTCACTGTGTCTTGTAATGATGCATTTTCTGTTCTTAGAAGTTCAGACTCTTTTGCTAACCTATGCATCTGAAATTTCAAGATGTTTAAATAAATGTAAATTCATATGTATAATTTGTTATCTAAACATTT
>NW_020870979.1:209739-214739 GCF_003789085.1 Penaeus vannamei | reverse complement strand
AAACTATACACATTTAATGCGTAAATCTGCTCAGCTGTATAGTTCCTCCATTACTAAAACAGGTCTGTTTCCAGCATCATTGAATCACAAGGTATTTAAAACAGACGATTACCAAGTCCTTTTTTTTGATAATAAAGGAAGCACCACAAATTAAATAACTGAATCACTATTTGTGTTCGAGGGTATCGATATTCAACAACTTCTTCAAGCTTATTCATACTAGAGTAACTCAATATATTACCACCACCACTACTACTAAAATTATCCAATTGATCACCATTTTTAAATAAGAGACTTAAGACAAAAAAGGAGGACGGATAAGCGATACTACACGATGCATCAGCTTAACCCTACATACTCAGTACAGAAGAAGAAGGTATCGAAGAAATGTTGGTGTAAGGCTAAACAGACTAAGGGACGCGGCGCGGCGAACACCCCCTCCCCCACCCCAAAAGTAAGAAAAGGGGGACACATAATGGGATACAGAAAACAGTTAAGTAACCCAAATTAGACGGATACCAAACGATAATAGTGAACACGTACATCATACCGCATAGGTCTTATCCTCACATCTCCTCCAGTTTTATGTAAGTTGGAAGCATACAATTGCTTTCCTTATTTTCTCATTCTAGTGCTTTATGCGAACGCGGGTTAATTTTACCATTTAAATTTATAATAAACAGGGCGGGAAGGAAATGGATAAGAAAGGAGAATAGATATTATTAGTTATTCTAGATTTTGTGAGTTTCGTTCATGGGCAGTGACCTTCATATATGTCTACGTTAATCAGTTTGTTCCTACTCACTGTGCAGTTTATAGCTTGTCTGTGTGAGCCTGGCGTGCGGAGGCTCGGCCCAATGTGCGCCGTCTTTTTTCAAGGATCCCTTGAATCTCTCACTTGGCTGGACAGACGGAGGGAAAAGCATCGTCGCACGGTGGAGTCTCCGATTTCAGGTAAGCAATTCTAGGCTAGTGGATAGTGTTTTTAAAATATGTTCGTGTACACATTGTTATGTAAGAACCAAGACTCTGTATAATCCAGAGAGACCGTGCGCAGATATGACGGGAGTAGAAAAACTGCAAGAGAGCGACGTGATAATCTCAATAAAGTAGGAGATTTATGCTAAATTACAGTTGCAACTTAATAGAGATATGAACGATTCTTTGTTTGTGCAGGCGCATTAGCCGATTGTGTATTGACGTTCGTCGAGACAAAAGGAACGGATAAGAAGAGAAGGAAGAATGTGCGAAAGGCCTAAAACTTTAGTTGGTTTCAACCTGGTAGGGAAAGACACGGCATGTATCTGGTCATGTTACATATCTGAGTAACTTTGTAATTGAGGGTGTGGAAAAGTGAGAGAGCATCGGATTCTATGTTCAGGTGAGAAGAGGCGGCGAAGTTTAAAGGTTGAACGCGCGACGCAGTGGGTCCCTTGGCGGAGTGTGAAGGTGCAGGGAGAGCGGAGGGGATTGAGGGAGAAGTGAAGGAGAGAGGGAGAGGGGGAAAGGAAGACCGACGATGTGGTTTGTATATATTGGTCTGGTGGGGTCACAGGGATGTATTGCTCGAGAAGGACAACCTCGACGGAGCAGGAATCACACTCACGTGAAGACATTACCCTGGGTGGTCGAATGGGAGTAGTTGAGGTAGAGAAAACGTGGTTAGAGAGGGTGACGAGAGTGCGCAGACGGTTATTTGATGGAATCAAACGGCGACGTAAGACGTAACTTTGTTCACTAAATATTGAGGACAAGGGAGTGTTCGGAGAGTGAGGAGAGTATAAGGGGTACTTTCCGAAGGTTGGGTAAAATAGAGGGAGGAGAGAGTGGTGAATTAGTGAGGGTATATGTGATAATACTTAATACGTGTTTTGTCTTTTATGCATAAATACACCCAATTTCAGGACGGTGGATAGTAGGAGGGAAGGTGGAAGGTAAAGGATATAAGTGAGGTAGGTATATAATAGGTAGTGAGAGTATAAGGTAGAAGATGAATGAGGATAGATAGGGTATAATAGGTAGAAAGGAGAGATAAGGGGAATATAAAAAGGGTGATATAGTAGGTAAGGGAGAGGGATAGAGATAGATGTGGAGTAAAGGGAGGCGAAGGATAATGTTGTTGTAAGAGAGAGTATAGAGACGTATAGGAATAGATAAAAGTAAATGGAGTATGGTAGTAATTAATTGTAACACGCAGCGACCAACCGAACGGACATGAGCAAACTAGCAAGCACGATTTACCGAGAGACAAAGAAGCAACAGCAAGATCAGCGAACGACAAGACAGGAAACAACACAGCAAAGACACACACATAATAAGAAAGAGCCAAAAGAAAGATGAAGTAGAAAGTTATTCAAGAAGGAAAGAGCAAAGATTAGTGAAGGGGACTGAATAGTAATAGGATAGATAATATATGCGGAAAGAATATGAAGTAATAGTCAAAAAGATGTATGAATTATAGAGCAAGCGCCAAACGAGCACAGGACAGAGCACGAGCACACAAGCCAAGAGTGACACACAGACACAGAGATCAGACACTTAACACGAGAACGAGAAAAAGAGCCAACGAGCACAGAGAGCAACGGAGCCAGGAGCAAAGGACAGGAAAGAGGCGACAGTATAAGCATAAAGGAGAGATAGTAGAAAGTGGAAAGAGATACGAGAGACTAAGACAGTATGCAAAGACGATGAATGAGTAGAAGAGTAAAGAGGAAATAATAGAGACTCGAAATAGATAACAGAAGACCTAAGGTAATTGTAAGATAATTGACATCTTGACTATAATTACACACAACAACACACACCACATCACAACACCACCGACATACTGACACACACACTACACATGGTACTTTTGATATTCCTGACTATCTATTTATAATATATAGACTTCTACTCTAATTGAACAGGGGGTAGGGGCGGGATATCAGTTGAAGGGTGAGATAAAAGATAATGAGGTGCAGTGAGAGTTTTATCTGGATATATATATATTACACACACATCACTACAGCACACACTACATTACTTCCAATTCACAAGCAGTGCTTTTCGCACGAGCGGAGAAGACACCAAACAACACAACCATCAAAACCGTACGATCTTATTACTTTCATGCGTTTGATTTCTTACTACTCTATTCACTTACGGAACATCGTGTTATGTCCCGACACCTATTTAATTATGAGAGGTAACATAAGATTAGGTAGTGATAATATTTAAATTTTATGTTAATGTGATTCGCCTATGTAGTACATGAATTGGAGAGGTATGAAGAGTGAGTGAGAGAGGAGAGAGAGAGAGGGAGAGTAGGTGAATAATAAGTGATAATGAGTAAGAGAGGGATATAGATAGAGAGTAGCAGTTGTGTGTACTGCGTGGATAGTGAGCGAATGATGGAGATGATGATGAATACGAGAATGAATAAACTAACATAAGCGACGGAGAGAGATATAAGCAGAGAGATGATGATAGAGCGATGAGTATGCAATGGTGAGTGAGATAGGAGACCGTACACATATATGCGAACGAAATCGACACCACACGAAAGCTACGCATCTGTACTGAGTGACGATCGATCGATGAGAGAGGAAAGGGGGGGCTCTTTCTAGAGACGCATTGCTCTCGTACGGGTCATGCGTGACTATGCATAGCGTGCTCTCTCTCCTACTCGGTGACTCTACTGACATGCTCAATCATCGTCTCGGATCGTCTTACTGCGTCTCGGGTCTCTGCTCACACAGCACACACACAGCAAACAACAGCAACACGAAGCGAACACAGCAGAACACGAAGAAATTCCATATATTTTCTATAATCCTATTATCTCTAGGATATGCTGAATAACTATGTAACATTTAACATTAGTACTCTACTATGACTACATACATTACTCTCTACATATGTCTCACTCTGCTTTATCATCTTTATCTCATGTGCTTATCTCTCTCTCTTACTATCTGCTATTCATTCGTTTACTCTTGCTTCTTCCTTTACTATATCACTCTATTATTTTCCTTTGGCGTACGGTACTGCGGTCATCTGTCTGATGCTCCATTTTCTCTAGTGTACTGTACCATTCTCTTCTCGTGCTAGTATCGTGCAATCCACGTGCGATATAGCTGACTACACTAATAGATAACCTACTTGTGTCGGTGTGCCTCGTGGTCGCTCGTGCTCGTGTCGTTCGTTCTGGTGTCTTGCTATGTGTGTGGCGTCGGCTATACTAGTACTCTAG
The DNA here is from genome assembly GCF_003789085.1 of Penaeus vannamei. NCBI lineage: Eukaryota > Metazoa > Arthropoda > Malacostraca > Decapoda > Penaeidae > Penaeus > Penaeus vannamei. The sequence continues at coordinate 210,505 of NW_020870979.1, read as the reverse complement.
GCTGACTATATCTCTATCCTGTTCATCGCTATCGCCCGCGCGCGCTCGCGCGCGTACTCTCGCCCTCCTTTACTAGCGTCGGCGCCACAGTCGACGCACAATCCATAAGGGGTCTATTCCTAAGGGCGCGCATATGTATATATAGGCACGAGTCAGTAGCACTATAGACCAGTCCAACTTCAGTATTCTGTAGACCTGTGACTGTGTGTTGTGATGGGAGGAGGAGAGTGTTGCGTGTAGAGAATGTGATGGAAATGTCGAGGAGGAGCAGTAAGAGAGGATAGGAGGTAAGTATATGGTGTGGTGTGGATGTGTGGTGGAAGAAGAAGCGTGAGAGGTGTGTGTGATAGATGTGGATGTGTGCGTGGTGGTGAGGAGTGTGGGAGAGACGGAGGAGGAGGAGAGAGGGTGTTTGCGTGTGAGATGTGTGTGTGGTGTACGAAGTGAGGTAGGAGAGGAGGAGGAGGATGTGCGTGGTGGCCGGCATGACATAGAGGCGATACAGTAGCGATTGAGCAATTAGATATGAGTAAGAATACCAGGATAAGAGGATAAAGTAGTTGTATAGAGTGCAGGAGGGAGAGAAATAGTAAGAATAGATATATATATATGTAGTGTGGTGTGTGTGCTGTGTGTGTGTGTGGGATGTTGTGGTGTGTGGTGTGAGTGAGGGAGAGTAGAAAGAGGGAAGAGAAGGAGGGGAGCCGAACAGAGGGCAGTGGGAAAGCCGAGGAGTGTATATCAGGTGAGGAAGGAGGATGTGTGA
>NW_020870979.1:184739-197239 GCF_003789085.1 Penaeus vannamei | reverse complement strand
AAGAAGTTTGTATTTCGAAATTGAAACCTAATTTTGATATGAAAAGCTTTCTATTTTAACCTGTTAACTTATTACACAAGTTGGAAATATTTTCCAAACTGGTTATAACATTGCATTTTCTGTCTGTAGATTTTCTTTTCGTTTTTCATTTCACTTGAGAGTTATATCTGCAGTTTGAGTATCCCACAACTTGTAATATATATTGATGCATTTTCATATACATCTTTTAACATGAAAATGTCAGAAATTGTTTTCTTCCTGGCTATAATAAATATCATTGGCAACTCAACTTTATCTTTTCGATGGAATTGATGACGTTGTTACGTATCAATACATGAATGGTGGGATTAATATACTGTGCAGAATGGCATAATACTGAGTCTCGCTAAACATTGAAGGAGTGTTTGTGGGTTTTGTTGTTTTAGGACATATGAAAAGGAAGATTCGTAAAATGAGTTGGGAGTGAAGACAGATATCGTCTGAATAGCATGGGATTGTTCCTGGGATATCAGGGAGCTGGGAGATGAGACAGTGTATAAGGATATTAAAAATAAATGGACTAAGGACTCCTCCTTGTGGAGTCCCAAGACCAAAGCACTTAGGTATGCTGCAGGCACCTTTAAAGAGGACATAGGATGATTTATTGCTCAGGAATCCTCGTATCCACTGCAAGAGGTGTCCACTTACACTATAGCCCACAAGCTGGTCGAAGATCACATCTGGATTTGCAATGTCAGGCACTTTTTAGGTCCGTGAACGCCAGAAGACTTGTAGATGAGAGTCGGGAGTATAGCTCTAATAGGTAATGGTGCGCGCTGTGCTGTGGCAAGAATCTATATAATCTAGACGTAAGTGTATCCTATAGGCGATATATAATGCGATTCAGGAGGATGCGTTCTAGCACTATTTAGAAGCATGATGTAAGGCATATTGACCTACACTTGGTACGAGGCTTAGGAACTGGTACATAAGGCTTTTTGTCCAGCCTTGTGGTACATTTCCATGTCGGAAGCAGAGGTTGTAAAACTGTAAAAGGGGATCACCAAAGACATTCAGTAGGAGGCACAAGGCAGAGTATGTGATGCCGTCATCACCTGGGGCTGTTGCTTTACAGCTAGCAAGAACATGAAGTTCATCCTTTGTTTCTGGAATGTCTTTTTCTCATCTTTCCTTAGGAGGGCTGCTGGTAGGCGTAGAGGACGGCGGGTTTTCTGAGAGGAGAGCACCTCTTAACGTCCTTGAATTCCTTCAGGAAGTATTCCTTGGCTGCTAAAGGATATATGCAGCTCCTTGCATCTGTTGACATGTGTCACCTCAAGGTGAGGCTTAAGGAACTAGAGAGAGGTGATAGCCAAATCTTGACAGTGACTGTAAGAAAAGGATCCTGGACACCAAAGACGTGAATTGCGCCAGGCATCATGATTAACATATTTCTGTAGGGCAACAAGTGCACTGCTGGACGTCTGGTATTGTTCCAAGTTATGTGAAGTAGGATCCCTCTGATAAGGATGTACTCTACTGCGTTTCTGCTGCCTTAATGTGTCAATCAATTATCCACTCATGAGCTCCAAGCTGGTCGGCGAACCTAGTGGTTATAAAAATCATGTGTTAAACAAGAGACGAGTATTATTTTTCAGGAGACGAGATCAAGGTTGAAAAAGAGATCAGACATGTAGGAAATATAGCTAGGCCAGTAATTTGGTGGGATACTGATATGGGCACATTGATAGGCAGGTGAATGGAGAGTACAGATTGATTACTGAAGGTCGAGGGCAAGGTGATCCGTGAAAAGACCAAGTACAGATGAGCACCCGACCTGAGATGCTGCGAGTCCGTAAGTATGTGGTCAAGGATTCCTCCTAGAGAATGCATGTCACCTGTGTCCCATTGAGTTAGGTGGTTGTGTGCCACACAGGAGCAACATGACTTATGTGCCACTACAGTTGACAGTATTGGGACATTTCCTTAAAGCAGGCTGCCGAGCGTTAAAATCACCCATATATACTGTACTATGATCCATGAGAGAAGGCTGAGCATCAATATTCATCCTGGGGCAATTTATACATTGCAAAGACAAATCGTTCCTTCTCCCAGCTTAACCTCAAGGAGCTGAAAAGTGGTATTGTCATCATCAGATGTACGGAGTTTTCAGTGCTGAACAGAGGGGGTGATAGAAGTGATGAGCCCATTCCTATGAACCTAAGAAATATAACCACCGAGGGAAGGAGCTGTAGTTCCCAGAGCATGTCCAACAATTTGGGTGATGACAATAAATACATACCTTAAGTGAGGTGATTTTAACTAGTGACGTTATGCTACACGCATTCCAAGAGAGACATGAAGGTGCATGCTATTAGTGGATATTACTCTTTATGTTTGCGTGACCCAGATGAGGTGGCAGGCGTGGGTAAATTACTGCTTCGAGGCGAGCCATGAAAGACAGGCGTGGTGATTGTAGCTAGCTAGGTTGTAGCGAAGAAGCCTTGCGTCTCGTTGTTTTGGCAGCGGGAGACGACTCGCTATGGTTGGGGCGCGGCGATCGACCTCGTGTTTGTCTCGCCAGCCTGAGGTGGTAACGAAGGCCAATCGTCCCAGCGCATTTCTTCTTCACTCAGTGCTGGATCAACATCCAGGTCAGACAAAGTAGGAGGGGAAGGGGAGACGGGAAGGAAAAAGGTAGGAAGTAGGTGAAAAAGGGAGATTTTTCCTATGGAATTTCCACGGGTCCCACTAATACGAGCGGGTTAAATAAGTGCAGGGAAAGAGAATGGGGAAATGAAGGAAATTAGTGATGATTATATAATCAACAGAAACAGAATGAAGAGCAAACATAAAAAAGTAAGGTGCATCTGTGCGGTGTGTTGGGCAGTCGACGGGGATTGCAAAATGAATTAGTTTTCAACGAATAACCATATTGACGACTCGCCTGTTTGTAATTAAGACTAGATTCACAACTAGCATTCTTCCAAAACCAAATATTAGACCTAGAAATTTACCTTAGGCATTGAATTTACTCTATATAAGTATATGATTACATTATTTATATTCTATTTACCATAATTATTTTAGCAAATGCACTAATTATTCTTATACCTTCATAATGCCTATGTTTGAAAGAATTAAGGCTCCATTTCACAGTTTAACCTAGACACAAAACGAAAACTAACCTTAATCTTTGGAGGCGATTTCTGAGTTTCTTGGTCGCGCATACTCTCATATCTATGTATTTTTTTATGACTTTCCGTCATTTTTAAAGCATGTATACAAAGACTTTTAATTGTGAATTATCTGGGTGTGGCAATAAATACAAAACTATTTTGCCCCACCTTACTAGCAGAATTTCCTTTGCATGGGCAAGGAAACAATAAATTATTTGATGGGATTAGTGTGTTCCTTTAATATGGGTGGTAGATGTAAAGATGGAATAGGCAGCATAAGGTTAGGCTTTATAGGATATATTTGGGGCAATATTCCCCAATCGTGTTATAAGCATCGCTTTCCACCTTGTACAAACCCTCCAAAACTTGCATGTAGCGAGTTACTGACATTGCTGATGGTTGTAGACTGAATAAATTTATGTATCTATCATTGCTTGACTGCACAAACGATATTACTGAATGTAAAACATCGGTGCAGATTTATTAATTTGCGATTTTTTTTTAATAGCATCTACACACAATGGAAATGCTTGCAGTCAACATGATGACATAATAGTGCATGGTCTGCTTCACGGCATCACCTTCCACAGTAGACAGCAAGAGATTTTTCAGAGAATCCCTTGCATCTATTAGCACTTGCAAAAGCGCAGAGGGCTGTAAAACGCAGTCACTGCAAGGTCATTTGTATAAGATACGGATTTGTACCCATTCCCGGTGTGAAAATGTTATAGGAGGATTCAAAGGCTTTTTTCAGGTGTATCACATTTCTTCTGTACTTTCAAACAAACCATTGGTCGCTTAAATCGTACGTTTAGCCATGCCCGCTGTAGAAAGCATGACATCCTACTGCCTATGACACAGGGCGAAAAGTCGACGTGTCTGAAACGGGCTTATGGTGTGCTCAGAGGTTTAGTGAAGAGTGTGGTGATCGGAAGTGATGGTGGCGTGATCCTCGGGCCCGTAAGTCTCGACAACTTTCAAACAAAATGATGTGATATAGACGCAGTGAACTGATATAGTGATGCATGTATGTTGTATAACGTATTACAAGTAGAGTAAGAAAAGCCAAGTAAATTGTATGCTTTATAAAATCCAACATTTAGGAAATATAAACATTTTTGCTCATTAGAATTTAATTCTAAATACAGGGTATGGGATAAAGGTAAGTTTTTATTAAAATGGACTAAATCTAAATATAAATGTGTCACACATGAGCATGATAATCACATATATCATAGATAACCCTTACACCCTTAAAAGAAGTCAGGACGATAAAAGCAAACTGTATCGTTTAACCATGAATAGTACAACTAGTGACTTATTATTTCTCATGATCAGAACGATTGTAACATAACAATCAAAATCAGCTCTGATTAATTCTTAATTGCACTCACTGTTCACGTAGAGCTGAGCGCAGACCAACAAAAAATCTGACCTGCTTTAGATTTTGTAATTTTAAAGTTCCATAGTTTAGATAAATGGATTCATAAAATTAAGCTTTAATGTATCATAAATGACGTACTGAGTTGAATCAATGTAACCTGTAGAATTTTAATCCCTGCTTCGCTCAGTTATAATTTGCTTCGGTACTCGTGACCTACTACCTTAAACAAAGCAAATACGTACACTCCGAATAATATTTTCATTGCTGTCAGTGTGCCATCTCCTGGTCAAATAATAGATGGCGGATGAGAAAGTTATACATATTTCAGCTGTCCAAGGGATTTTTTCTTTCCCTCTACCTATAACTTAAAACTGGCCCCAATCTCTCGTGTATATGGTACATTTATATATATATATTTTTTTTTACCGGTCATATTTCATTTAACGTTCTCGATCATTTCGAATTAAAGAAGACCTTGCGCATGAGTGTAGATACTGTGTAAGGGATTTGCTTGTTCATATCGAGATGGTAATTCCCCGGGACATAGGACTCGTAACTGACTGCGACTTCCCGGGTCACTCGAAGGAGCATGGTGGAGAGGTCCTGTTGGTCGCCCTCCTCCTGCAGCACCTTGGCGAGGAAGTGCAGGAACACGCTCCCGTTCATGCCGTTGTTGCTTGACTTGAAGGCAAAGGTCCCTGGGGAGGAAGGTATGAGTTGGCAGGTATCCATTTCTGTTTTTCTGAGGTGTAAATTGGTAAAGAAAGTACCAATAGGAAAGATCTCAGTGGCAGTAGTTGTAGTATCATTGATAATACTAGTAAGAGTCGAGGTGATCATTGGCAAGCAGCAAAAGCAACATCAATGATAATCATAAGAATATTAATAACAGTAATAATGATATAGTAATGATATTAATGATAATAATGATATCAAATATTATAATAGTAGTAGCAATAATGAGTAAAGGTAGTAATCGTATTAATACTAATAAAAGTAGAAGGACAAGGATGGTGGTGGTAATTTATTTTCAAATTGAAGGTACTGATTTTTGAATTAACTGTGAAATAATAACAATGAAAATCTTGATACAATTTAAAACATTCCAGAAGTGTATGCTCTGTACTGACAATATTGCTCACTGATTTGAATAATTTTACCGTGCCTCTCCTTGCAACCCTTCTACTAGTGAGTTCCTCGCATCTACAACTGCGGAGCCAGCGCATAAGGTTGCATACTCGGACGGGCGCTCTCAATGGTGTGCAAAAGGCTCCTGAGAAGACGTCATCAAAGGTTGATTTTGTATTCACGCGGAAGATACAAATTCCTATAAAGGTTACATACCTATGTATGATGCCCACATCATGAGCATGTCAGCATGCAGAGGAATAGCATAGTCTCTCTCGACTGGAAGACTGTCGGTCTGCACTCGCATTCCCATTGGTCGCTGTAAGCGGACGCCTTTGTCCACGTTTTCTCCTCTGCAAGCCTGTGCGAAAGGTAGGTTTAGTACCTTAGGAAAGATTTTTTTTCTTTTTCTTTTAGCGAGAACACGTACTGTATATATTTTGATAAAACTGATATTGATATTTATAACATGGTATTGCGACGTACTGTTTTTCAGACCGCGCATATAATGCACAATGATCCTACTTCAGCGCCTACGTGTCCCTGGAGTGAATACCCCGCACAGATCTAATACTCATTCACAGAAAGGCCTCCAGCTTACCTGGAGAAAGAACATCTTCGGTTTCCCAGCAAGGGTCGGGCACTTTTCCGGAGTGAAGTTTTTCCATAACTCCGACGTTTTGACTTGTTTGTCGAAAGTCCAGATGAATTCATCTTTGCTGGCGTCGATGCCTCCGTGAGACATCAGAACCACCACCAGGCAGTCACGGTCAGAGTGATCGCTCTGGCTCTCTGAGGGAAGAAGAGCCAATGCGCTGGGTTGCTCTCTCTAAATACGTATATTACACCCATACTTTTGTGTGCTTGCATGTGTATACTTTATATTAAGGTTTGGCTGTTGTTGCTAATAAGCAAATCCTATAATATTTACACAATGGTTAAATGATTTCCCATCTGCTGTAATCCCTATATTTATGCCAATCTGCTAGTGTTTCAGTAAACTGTGGAAAGGAATAAGGCTCTCAGTGACACTTTGGAAATAAACCTACCTTCCTTGAGAACTTTCAGAAAGTCCTCCTTCCTCAGATCCCAGTGAGTCAGGACAGTAAATCCTAACTGTTTAAAAGCACTCTTGATAATCTGGACATCATGTTCGGCGCAGCTCCGTCTCTGTCAGGCGTTCACGACATATTATTATTATTATTATTATTATTATTATTATTATTATTATTATTACCTGCGATGTCCTATTTTTCACATATTAGCATATCAAAGCTGTTTAGATAAAAGGGATTGGTATTTGCCTTCTCACCTCAACTTTTCCCATTGATTGTTTTTTTTTTTCTATCTCTGCCTCCCTTTCCTACCGATTTGGGAGACTTTGCAATCCTTCCTACTTTTCCCTTTTCTTTCTCGCCAAGATTCATTTATTTAGTTGGTAATTATATCAACATACCTTTCATATACTTTCTGCGGATCATCAGAATTTTAAGGCGAATACAGCTGTTAACTATTAATGTTGCTGGCTGTTTGTCAGTAAATCATTAACTTTGGAAAATAACATTCCGAAAATAAAGCATTTCATTCTGTGAAATAGAAAGCTACAGACCGCGGTCCACTTAATGTCAACAGCAAGGATGCGAATAAGTTTACTAAATGAATACGTGCAGTGTATAGCAACAATGCATCAGTCAGTTGTTCGTTCATACAAGCCCGGAGAAAATTGCATACAAGTACTCACTGGTGGCCCATAACTTGAAAAGTTTTCATAGGCGAGGATGAGGGCATGTCCTCGCTCTTTATGCTGCATGTTATACGTTGGTTCGTTCCTTCCTACCGGCATGGGCGCATCGGGACGGCTGGTCGGAAAGGGAGAGGGACACCGTCAGATGATGAACTGCAGCACTTACAGAAATAAGCGAAAGATCACACAGTCGCAGTAGGAAAGGCACAATCCTTGCAATTAAGGCCCACGAGGTTTCGGGTCAGATACAAGGATGTCTTTAGTTAGGGAAGCTACTTTACGAAAACATTTTCTCGGAGATTTCTCAACGCGGAATTTTGTGTCCCTGTCACTGACTGAGCCTATATGTAAAGACAGGTTTCGGATTGCATGTTATGAGAATTGTATAATTTTTTGTTACACCCACACGCTCGCGCGCGCACCCATGCATGCACACACATACATATATAACATATATATATTTATTTATATATGCACATGTAAATAAAGGAGTGATGACCTTTTCTATGCATGTACCTGCCTTCCTAGAAAAGCTATTTTTGCTCCTTCGAATTACACATTAATTATTGTTGTCAAACTGTGAACAAATTATGTCCTCCTAATGCTCTGCATCACATCATATCTGACGTTTCTTTTTCAGTGAAATTTAGTCAGATAGATAGATACTAATCAAGACATATCGAAATTGTACTTACTCTTGTACCGCAACTCCAAAGCCCAAACTTCTGCCGTCGCTGCCATCTTGTGCCTTCTCCATCGTGTGAACTTGCGTCAATCTGTTGAATATATGATATGGTTTTGACCTGGTGATCGTGACATGAAAACACCTTAAGATATAGAATGAAAATGTCGACAAAATAAGGTACTTTTCCTGCCTTTTCTATGATTCCATAGCTAAGTGCAGAAGCCTCGGTTAGGCCACAGCATTTTTTTTTTCTTGAATAGTGGGTCCACCGACATTTATTTCCAGGAAAATGAAAAAAAGTGAAAATCTAATTTCCCGCCGATATTATCCACGAAAGCAATAGCAAAAATAGATGCTAATCAATTTGTCTATGATTCATTGTGTATTGGCATGGTTTGGCGAAAATGCCTTACTCTCATGTGCCATGTCATGTCTATTGTCTATGTAAATATTTTAGATTTTGATTTCCAAAATAACAAATTCTGGTCGAAAGAATTCTTTGTCTATTTTCATTCAACTCCCCGAAGACTTGTAGTAAGACAGAATTGTACTTCCTCCAGGTGGGGCTGGAACTGATATAAATATAGACATGGAAGTTTTGCTAATGGAATCCACTTTCTCTCCCTCGAATCACAAACATCGATAAGAGAACGAGACTTGCCTGGGGTAACTAACGTAAAGCTCATCTGCATTACACTCGAAACATTATTTTCGCAACAGAATCACAACGGACTGAGGTCGACGTGAATTGAATTATTTTCTGTCAGCGAAACACAAGAAGAACGTGGTCGCTCTCTATTGTGGCAATATATAAACATACTCGAATGGTTTGGTTTCCTTACCATAGCGATGTCGTACTAGCATTGCCATTAAGAGACCATAGGATCAATCAGAGAAGGCCATGTATAGATTTTAGGGAGGGAAGATTTAGTATCGTATACTCAAATAATCGTAATTGGTTGTATATGTATGTGCTTGTGTGTGTGTCCTATCTATTGTTTCATTCAAACTTCTTACTTTGAAAACTTTTTATCTGGTGATATTGATAACCTATTCACCTTCCTCAGACGCATAAATATCCTTCATTTGATCTAATCACTCTTTATCCTTAACTCTTCCTCTTTTCATCAATACCTACCCTACCCCATATGGCATTTTAACTCTAACAAAGAACTTTAAAATAAAACCTCTCACCACAATCCGATACCATAGTGCTATATGACCTTCGATATCTAGAACATTTATATTCTTGTCATTATTACTTACTTTCATCTGGTGACGGATTTTTTACAATTCCTGGCTTTATATTTTAAAATAATGTAACGTCTTCCACTAAAACTTACCTTGTCTAAGAAGAATATCAATTATGATTATTGTTGCTAGATGCTCCTTAATATTTCAAAGTAGAAGGCGAGAAGTCAGGAAGGAACTTGGCGTACATACAGACCCTCTCAACCTCATGGAACTTCTGACACTTCACACAGATAAACATGCTTGGTTTGATAATATAATGATAAGAACAGAAAGGATAAAGTGTTATCGTTTATATTCTTCTATCACTACCTGGAATTTATTATATCCTTGGAGATCGGGGAATTTAAGAAACCGATTTTTGCGTTATCGGATTATAAAAGTTTATTGCAGGAGCGTATTTTACACACGCGCGCGCAAGCACACACACACATACACCCACATCTATGTATATGATATATATATATTTGAACCGTATTAATTTTGACAAATGTAGAAAGGTATGAATGAGAATGAATATCTTCACAATATAAGAGATGTATTTGACCGGTTTCGAATATATCTTCGTTAGAAATATATATACCATTCATACCTTTCTACGACACACACACACACACGCATATATATATATATATATATAATATATATATATATATATATATATATATATATATAATATATATACATATATATATACAATGTATATATATATATATATATATATATATAATATATATATATATATATATATATATATATATACATACACACACACACACACACACACACATCTACACACATGCACATACACACACACACACACACACACACACACACACACACACACACACACACACACACACACACACACACACACACACACACACCACACACACACACACACACACACACACACATATATATATATATATATATATATATATATATATATATAATATATAACATGTATATAATCTATATACAGTTACATGTATTCATGTATATATGTATAAATTCTCTATACACACACACACACACACACACACACACACACACACACACACACACACACACACATATATATATATATATATATATATATATATATATATATATATATATATATATACAGACACGCACATACCTATATCTATCTCTCGCTCTCTCTCTACTTCTATACACACACACACACACACACACACACACACACACACACATATATATATATATATATATATATATATATATGCAGACACGCACATACCTATATCTATCTCTCGCTCTCTCTCTACTTCTATATATATATATATATATATATATATATATATATATATATATATATATATATAACGTACAACGTGGCAACACCTGAAGATAAAATCCAGGGGGTTATCAGGACTCATGTTTTCTTGTTTTGTCTGATAGTACGTGTCTCGAAATGACATGTAATTCCTTTGTTTGGTTTAAGACATACGCTAAACATAAAAAATAATCATGAACATATAAAGAAAATAGTCAGCTTTTATACAACCGGACTGATGAGTTGAAGAAATGTGTTGTCATAATATTTTCTTTGCAGAAATCCGGAATTCATTAAACCTAGCAATTATGTTTAGGCCAGAAATATCAGAACATTCTATGTGTATTATTTTGCCACTCTAGATTTGATAAGGAAGAATGAAACGCAGATATATTGCCGATATTCAGTTTAATGTTACCTGTATCTGAAGTGATATGATAAGAGGCATCTTATCATCCGTTAGCCAGTACACAAATGCAGCTCATGTGAAAAAGCGATTTGCTATTTATCCTGGAAATGGTGAATCATATTAACTAAATATATTTTAAATACACAACAGAATATGAATTTTTGAATGATCTGTAATCTCACTTCCATTTTGGACAAAAGAAAAACACCCTGCGCATGAGCGTGGACACTGTATAAGGTATCTGTTTTTTCTTATTAAGTTTATCTCTATCCGGGACGCAAGATTCATAACTAACGGCGACTTCTCTGGTCACCCGAAGGAGCATGGCGGCGAGGTCCTGGTGGTCGCCGTCCTCGATCAGGACTTTGGAGAGGAAGTGCAGGAAAACACTCCCATTATAATTGAAGGGAGACACGAAGGCGTACATCCCTGAAAGTTATTTTTTCAGGAGTGAGCATGGTTATTTATTCATCATTTGTTCATCTTTAGCTGTTTCTAATACGCTAACTGATGCATCAGGTAACCAAAATGGGAAATGTGGTGTAATTATTGGCTTGAACATGACAGACAAAAGTAACAGTCCATATATTAGATAACGAGTATACACATCTGGGTATGAAGCCCACATTATGAGCATATCCGCGTCTAAAACGCTGGTATGTTCGTCCTCCTGGGAGAAGTCGTCACTCTGTACTCGAAACCCCACTGGACGTAAGCGGACGCCTTTGTCAACGTTTTCTCCCCTACAAGCCTGCGTTAAGTAAAGGTTTTATGTAATCCAAATCCCCGTTGCTCTAAGGTACCAAATGCGTCATGTTAGAATGATTTGCAAACAGCTATGTCTATTTTTAAGGGCAGAATTTGATTCATATCTGATATGAGAGATGCGTCTCAAAAGAAAAGATACGGAGAAAAAGATAGTAATTGTTATCTCTTCAAGGAACTGGTACAGCACGCTTGTTGTTTGATGAAACACGGACTACAGGTGGTGGGCTTTGTTGGGTAACTGCCTCTGTACAGTGTACATCCCCGTTGAATGATGTGGTGGGACACAAAGCATTTACTTACCGGCCTGAAACTTGGGCAATCTTTGGTGTCAAAATGATTCCAGATTTACACACCAAGTGATGCGGAAGCACAACATGACAGACAGCGAGTCACCCAACAATCTTACATTTTATAGTAAATCTCTTTGTATCTATAAACAGTCACCAATAAAGGAAATAAGTAATGTTATATCAGAATATTAAAAAACCCTGAGAAAGTAAATCGTATAGATGCACCAACACAGGATGAAGATACAAAACCTTTGCTCAACTATTGCGGGATTTTATATGGAAAGATGTCTGTGTCTGCATGTGTTCCTCAGAGGGGATGATTTCCGGCGTAACAATCGATGCAAGTATATTTTACAAATAGCAATATGTAGCAAAGTGGTACA
>NW_020870979.1:172239-177239 GCF_003789085.1 Penaeus vannamei | reverse complement strand
TCTGCATAAATACATGCGCCAATGCAAATAGACAAGGCCATTCCACACACAAAAAATATATAAACACACACCAAGGGAAGTACTGGCAAGTCGGAAACAATTTAGATATTTATAAATCCACCTACCTATCTGACACCGCACCTCAGGAAAATATAACAAAGTAACAAACACCCGCACAGCTTTGTGCAGTATATCAGAACCTGCAAAGGGTGATATATATATATATATATATATATATATATATATATATATATATATATATATATATATAGATATATATAGATAGATAGAGATAGAGCTATAGAAATAGACACATATCTATCTATATATATACACATGTATATGCACACATTATGTTTATTAGATAAATATATATACATATACATGTATATATACATATATATACATATATATACATACATATATATGTATATATATACACACCTCTGTGTGTGTGCCTGTGTACAAGACATATCTGTAAATGTATCTGTCTCTATACATATAAATGTGTATATAAATGTATACATGTGTGTGTACGTATTTATATACACATACATATTTATATATATACATATATATATATATATATATATATATATATATATATATATGCATATATATACATATATATATACACACACATATATATACACATATTCATGTGTATATATATATATATATATATATATATATATATATATATATATATATATATGTATATATATATATTGTGAACGATATGCTCATGGTCGGATGGTTCCTTCTTTCGCACCCAGGCCCTGGCAGCTGCGTTCCTCCTTCAGCGGGCGCAGGTGTTCACTCTACTTTCTCTTTTGACACTTTGTCCTAAGCAAGCAAACCACCCATACAAGGAATAGCTGCATAAAAGGATGTCAACGGGAAAATAAAAGGCAGACGTAGAAAGAGCAAGGAGAGACAGGGACCCGAGGCACCCAGTGCACGGGTCATTCGTGGGGCTTCACATACACCTTCCCTGATAAGCCCTCCAGCCAAGACCCTTCATTCCATTTTCTCTATGCCCCTAATTTTATTACATCTGATGGCCAATGGTGGAAGAACAATGCTGAATGTTCCTGTTACCAAGATAAGCTCCTGCCAAAGTGCCTCCTCGCCTCCCTTAATGCCAGCCATCGCTACCAAGTCCTCTTCTCATCCACGTCTACCTACATCATGTCTGCCCCACTACTTCGTTTTGACTACTTACGCCTGTGCTACCCTCCCGACGAATTCGTGAAGACACATCTTCATACTCTATGCCACCGCACTCGCCAATCCGGCCAACCTATCTCGCCAAGTCGTCATGTACCCATGTTAGCAAACATATGATGTCACACATCTATCCTACACCGTCGATACTTCCTTGCTACTATCATAAGAAAGTGTACCTCTTTAGTGCCAGATTAACTATTGCCCTCCCTAAACCTTCCCACACCTTACATATTTATTGCCTTTTTTAACAAAACACTACTAATCTCTCTCGTTCAATTATTTTTTAACAGCAAACAAACAAATAAAATCACACACTAAGACCAGTTCCGTGACACCCTCAACTCACACATTCTCCTGCCCTAAACATTCTTTAATTGGTATAATAATATTGTTTTTTTAATTTTTATCATATTATCGTCCTCACATTGCACAGTTTAGTATGTTTCATTTTTCCTCAGAGCTAATAACTACGTCAATTTATTTGGTTATTCTAGTCGGTTGTCCTGTGTATATTATTCATGTTTATTGTTTGCGAATTTACAAAGTTATCTTGTCTTATCTCTTTTATAAGGTACATCTATTCGTATTTACTTCGTTATTGCTTGTGTCTTCACTTACATTCTTTAATTTAAACCTATTATGTTCTTTTGAAACATCACTTCCTTTTACTTGCCGCGCTAACCGTTCATTTATTCACACATACATGTCAATGACCTGCTTTACTCACCTACTTGATTGCTCTACATGGAATTCACTCTAGGATTATGAATTGTACTAAGTGCCATACGTTGTATAACTGATTCTAACTCACTTTAATGTCTTTTCTGAATGTTCGATATCTTGTCCTTAGTAATGCTGGAATTTATGCTTCTTTAGTTTTAAGGTATTGGTGAATATGTAACGTAACTAATTGATCGAGTTGATTCCGGCAATGTACTACACACACCATGCTTTATATAAGCTTACAGTTATTATCACCGCAAGTCAATTTTTAGCCAGCTCATGGCTGTAAAAACTGGTATTACACCCCGTTGCACGGAAAGTCTACGACGAAGAAATCGCACTCCGACGCATGTTGAATCTACTACAAAGGAATCGCGCCCCAACGCTCGTTTTATTTCGTCACATTTACTTTCCTATAGTGCCCAAGACGTGCATGGTTTACTTTTCATTCAGGCCAAGCAGCCTACATGTATCTGAAGCATAATTAATTGCCTGTTTAGCTCGAAGACATGGAATTCTTGCCTAATAGATTACTCATTATGATGGTAATCTACTGATTTCGCTAATCCTAACAGATCCTGAGTAATTAACACCTCAAATGACACATTACCTTTCTTGAGACAAATGTTCTTATTACACTATCCTTCTAGTATCTTAGTAAGGTTACTGACATGTAACTTCTCCTCCTCCTTAGCCCTTTTTCTGGCCTGGTACATTTACATTTCAGCCTTACTGAAGACGATGTGACTCTACTGAATATTGAACCTCACTGCAAAACCACTACCACGCCACTTCTCTGGCACGCAACCTTAGGGACTGTGGATCACCAGCAGCCATCTGTAAAAGCCTA
This sequence comes from Penaeus vannamei, assembly GCF_003789085.1. Taxonomy (NCBI): domain Eukaryota; kingdom Metazoa; phylum Arthropoda; class Malacostraca; order Decapoda; family Penaeidae; genus Penaeus; species Penaeus vannamei. The sequence continues at coordinate 174,436 of NW_020870979.1, read as the reverse complement.
GCAGAGTTTGCCACCAGATGCGCCATCAGTGCATAAGACGTTGCAGACGGCTCGAGGACGAGCCTTTTGTGTGGCCAAGTGATGTCAACGCTATGCTCAAGCCGGATGGTTCCTTCTTTCAGACGCAGGCCCCGGCAGCTGCCTTCCTCCTCCAGCGGATGCAGGTGTTCACTTTACTTTCTCTTTTGACCCTTTCTCCTAAGCAAGCAAAACGCCCTCGCAAGGAATAACTGCATAACAGGACATCTCGTCAAGCAGACGGAAAAAACAAGAGGCAGACGCAGACAGAGCAAGGAGAGACAGGGACAGACGACGATCTCCCTCGTCACCGCTCCGCCCTTGGCACCCAGGGTTGGGTCTCTTGTGGGGTTTCACATACACCTTTAATAAACCCTCCAGCCAAGACCCCTTTCATTCCACCTGCTCACGGCCCCATCTTTATTACATCTGCCGGCTGGCAGTGGGCGAACCTCTAATTACATGTATATTTATATATATATACAATGTTCACACACACACATATATGTATGTATATTGTCACGTAACCCTCTCCTTCTGGCGCCCAATGAGGAGGCGCTTTTTCCAGGTAGACAGGTCACGCATACAGACAGGTTCACCAGTACTGAGTGCCTTATGTATTATATACATATATATTTATATATATGCATATGTATATACATACACATAGACACACACACATATATATATACACATAAACACACACACACACACACATACATATATATATATATATATATATGTGTGTGTGTGTGTGTGTGTGTGTGTGTGTGTGTGTGTGTGTGTGTGTGGTTGTGTATACATATATACAATCACACATACATACATAAATATATATATATATATACACATATACCTATACATGTGTTAATATATATTTATGTATATATATGTATACACACAGACATGCATAAATACTTACATATATATATATATATATATATATATAATATACAATATATACATATATGTATATGTAAACACACACATATATGTATATATACATATGTGTATACATATATATTTACATACACAGACACACAGACACACACACACACACACACACACACACACACACACACACATACACACATATAAACATATGTATGTGTATATACATACATATATATATATATATATATATATATATATATATATATATACACACACATATAAACATATGTATATATACATACATACATACATATATATATAATATATATATATATATATATATACATATACATACATACACACACGTATATATGTGTGTATATATATATGTATATATAAACATATATATATACACACACATAACCACACACTCGTTGGTTTCTGTGTATGGCTCTGTGTGTGCAAGTGTTTTGTCGTTGTGTGTGTGTGTGTGTGTGTGTGTGTGTGTGTGTGTACATGTGTATGCGTGCGTGCGTGTTGTGTGTGTGCGTACGTGTGCGCGCGCGCGTGTATAGTTAGGAAGAAGAAGCATTAAACATGATGAAACGGGATTCCGAGACGTCAAATTCAGGTAGTATGCCGTATCCAGCGGCAAGACGCAGCATTGCCAGACGTATAATAGTTTGTCTTCATGGATTGGGTCTCTTTCCATAAGCATTTGACATCCATTGGATAGATCTGGCGTACTCTATCCAAGTCAAACGAGATGTCAGTATATGGCATTATTGTGCAAATACACAATCACAATGTGGTGCAATCCCTAGTCAAGGAAACGCCACTATAAAAGATGCACAGGCAGCACTTCGAATACAGAACAGCAATTGCTTATGACAATGGCACATTTGCTGGGCTCTCCCACAGAAGAAAAGCACGCAATGCCGTTCCCACTGACGGAGGAAGTAAAGGCCATGCTGCTGAAGAAGGAGAGAAAGCGCCACCGAGTACCATCAGCGCCGATAAATGTGGCACTTGTACAGTACTCAGAAGTCTACTACAAGAAGGTCCACTATGTCGGGCACGGCACCTACGGACCCCTGAGCGCCTATGTTTGCCCCGGCCGCTGAAAGAGGCGACCTGCAAGGGAAGAAAGGATGGCATGAATGCAAGAGACAACGCTTGTACTCGTAAGCTGAAGACGCAAGACATTTGCTGCACATACGAAATCTGCGTAAATAACCTTCGGCATACCAAAAAGGGCGTTTATCTGACTCGCTGCAAGAGCAGT
>NW_020870979.1:159739-164739 GCF_003789085.1 Penaeus vannamei | reverse complement strand
ACATTTTTGTTTAAATTTTGCCATAAATAATACTTATAATAGTGTTGATATAACCAATAATTATTACAGATAAGGCATTCCACAGACGGAAATCCCTTGTTTAAAACGTTTGTTGCCATGACGTCATGTTCACTACGTTTTTGACCTAATCATTATGTACCGAACTGCCAGACGCAAAACTATAGTGCAGTTTGTGGACAACCAAAATTACTTTTCAAAGCTGTAATTGTTTGCAAGAATAAAAACACAATGAATCAACAGAAAATTCAAATATCTGCTTAATCATATTAAAATACAGCAACTAAAACCCCATGGTGCAATCAGTGGATACGTGTTTCCACTGGGTGACGTAGTCAACCAGAAGCATATAAGAACACGTCACACCTTGGACTTTACTGTTCCTCGACGCACCCGAGACTATGGCGCATTTACTGGGCTCTCCAACGGAGGAAAGAAATCCACTAATGAACTTCCTGACGAAGGATCAGCATTATGAGTTCTTAAACCAGGAGAGAGAACGCTACCGGGTACCATCGGCACCGATTTACGTGGCCCCGCAACAGTACTCACAGATCCAGTACAAAAAGGTGCACTTTGTCGGTAATGCCATCTACCAAAAAGATCTCCAGCAATTTCGTTACCGATGAAACTGAAGCACCTGATACGAAGCACTAACGTTAATCAAGACACAGGAAGGGATTTCCGGTCTCTGGGGAAGCTAATGGTCAGAGCAGACGCGGCAGGATCAGCGAAGTCAAAGGCAAGTGGCTTACATCCGTGCAAGAAGAAAAAAGACAGGCAGCAACAAAGAGGAGGTAAACAATGAAAATAAAAGCAAGCACCATATATTGAAGATAGAAGTACAGTGGCATTTGCGAGGGGGGAGAAGGAAACAGTCGAAAAGGATAAGAAAGGATGGATGCTTTTGAAAAAAGCTATGAAAAAGACGGCCGTATTTTCCTGGCTGCCATGTGATCCGAACTTACCAGCTATCTGTGTGTGCAGTATACCTGAAGGAAACTCCAGAAACACTGCCCACTTGTCCTCTCCGCATCGAACTTCAGACAAAGCAATCCGAACCTGTTTGACTTGGTTTGCGAATGGCACCCTGCATAGAGCACAGAATATTTTGACAATATTTGTTAGAATGCTTGAATTCCTTGGTGCCGGTAATGCTTATGACAATGTCTCTATTTGTATATATTGTACATTACTGAGCAGTGTGTCGAAAATGCTTGCTGGAAATATAATTTATTTTTGTTAGAACCGTTTCATTTCCCTATTGTGCCCACCCTCCAGTAAAAGTTAAATGTATTCTAAACAAAGTAGGACAGTCTAGGACAAGCCATCACGGCATCTATAAGGGGGCAGAACTTGGACATATTAATAAACATCCAAAAGGCATTCTACCCTATCTCCTATGTGGGTTAGGTTGAGAATGAGCCCAATGTATTCCCAATGATTCAATCAACTGCATGACTTTTTTCTATTTTGCAAATGAATCGTGACAGTCGTACCAGGCAACTTCGAGAACATTTTGACAGTAGCGAATGTTTGTTAGGATTGTTGCAGAAGGGTAACATGTTCATGGGTATGCACAAATGTCTTATGATTGATTTATATTCTTAGTTATCAATTTGCATTTGAGTAATTTGATATATTTCAAGTACACATATTATTTAACAGATTTATAAAGATGGATAGGGGAGCTACACTGATTCCACTTTACCCAGTATCTTCATTATCTATTAAATCATCATCTTAGCCTTTAACCAGAGCTGCTAAAAAAACGTGTCTTTAATAAGATTAAAAACAGTTTCTACACAATTGTTAAAAAAAAGTACACTGTCTCGTAATAGGCATTTGACACTGCCCTTGACACACCAGCATACTTGATCCAGGAGTCCAAAGACATGATTTTGGCTGTCTTTTATCTCCCATTGGATAAAAGAGACAACCACGTGATAGGGATAGTTGCAAACGAGATTAGAAACTTCTTGGCAGAATCGCCTTAGCCAGATATTTCTCTGGTTTGACGATCGGGAGTCGCCAAACCAAGGTCTATGTAAGTACTTATATAGACCTTGCGCCAAACTGCATCTCATTTACCTCGCATAACAGCCGAGACACTGCCGACAATAGTCTATACGTTGCATTTTCGTGTGCACGAGGTTTTCCCACTTGCAGACACGTTGTGCATAATTGTGTCTCCAACAGTAATCAGTGGCTGCACCTATTAATTCATCAGATGTTCTGCCAAACCAAGACTGATGTGTTGTTTGATCAGAGGGAAGCTCACCATCTGTACTTTTTTTTTTTCTTTTTTGAGGGTGGAGAGAGTTTTACGTAATGTGCTCAGGGAAGATATCCCGGTCAAGCTATATATTGTGAATCTTTATAGATTTGTCAACATAAATTAATGCGTGATGTAATGTTGTAAAGGTGAAAGAAATAAGAAATATATTAGTCAATAAGATATAATTAAGTTAACCCGCATGCTATTAGAGGTAAACGATAACACGTTTTTCGTTCGCGAAAAACTCGGTTAAACACGACCATGTATAGTGCAGAATGAGTGTGCACTCAACCCCACAAATCCCATGACATTTATAGAATTACCTTGTGTGTCCATCTTTCTAGTCCGATCTTACTGCTGTTTGTAAGCTGCATTTGGAAAAGGCATTATTTTTACAAATCTTAAAAAGTCGTGGCGTGCACACGGATGCACTCCTCCCCCTCTCAGCACACTTATTAATGTTTATATTCAGCAGTACAACAGATTAAGTCATCAACTCCATGCCACTCGCGATAAATAAAGGATAAGGCGAGACCTGGTCTGATTCCCATGAATCTCTGTAATATGTACTGTCATTTCATTTGAAAAAAAAAAAAAAAAACAGCTTCGAAAAGCACTCATTAACTGTTAAAAGAGCGGTTGTGCTGAGGAATTTAGAAAGAAGGAAAATTAACGTGAGTAGTAAAGGAAAGAACTGAGGCTCATGAAGTCCATGTAAATCAACTGGTTATGGACTTTAATGAAGTCAAAGATTAACCGAAAGCAGAGAAGCAAGCTAATGAGAAGCAGAAGGAAATCGTTGAAAACGTGCAGAGAAAATTTACTCGACGGGAGACTGCACAAAACTAAAAAAGAGAACGTGGAAGAAACATTAAACTTAAAGTAACTGAAATAGTAACAGATCTTGAGAATTTCAAGGGAAAATAAACAGATCTCTAAGCAGCAGAAGACAGGTCACAGACAGCATATGAGAGATACAACGTAGAGAGAAATACGTTTGATCAGGCCTTGCAAGAGACAAAGCAAGATATCGAGGAAGAAATGATTAACAAAATCGTTAACTGACCAAAGCTTTTCTCCTATTAGATGAATAGTAAAACTAAAAGCCAAGATCAAATTGTTACCATTAAAGATGAAAACATTGTCTATATCATAGAAGAGAAATGTGTGAGATGAAAAATTACAGTCCTTGCTCAAAACGCCCATTTTAAAACAGAGTGAAATTTCATTACCTGAACTCCTTTATGAGATGTATCACAGGGAAAAAAATAAAGAATCTCCTAAGAGGATGAGATAAAAATGAAAGTGGAAATATTGCACGTTATATTCAAATGCATTCTTGGAGAGTACGTATACCACCGATTTCTTTCTAAACAGAAGAATAGGGAAGCTTCCAAACCCCTTCAAGAGTACTGATAGGCAAAATCCGCACTTCCTCAGAATAGCGGCTCGTCGTGGATCGCTACGATTTCGGTGTCGATGGATTCCTCCCATCCGAGATTGAGCGGAAACCCCCGGAAACCCCTCACATTCTTGTCCCCGACGGCAGGGGGGCATGAAAGGTACCAGGGGAAATTGCGGGTGGATCAACAATAAAATATAATTAATAACATAATGATAATAATATCCCACTGTTCAGTTGACTGCAGGGGGCTGTAACCCTATGAGTCCCCCCCCCACCTATTGGGGAGGGGGGTGTCATAGCTGTTCCCATATTTCCACCCTGGAAAACAATGAATTCTCCACGACCTACATGTGGGGCGAACACGGAAATTCATAACCTAACCTATGTCACAGATTAGTAAGCTGCTATTGCAATACCCTTGCTATTGTCTAAAACTCTATTCCGCCGGACATATATGGTGGATCCTTTGTCTTCCAGGGCGGGGGTTGGGGGCAGTGCCTCGCAGGTGTGGGTGGGGAGTACATGGACTTATTCATAGTGTATTAACGCTATGGTTTCATATTTATTGTCTTCTATTCATATTTTACCCCACAATTTCCTTAGTACTTTCCATGCCCTCTCCTGCTATTGGAGCCAAGATTGTCGGAGGTTGGGGGTTTTGGCGCAATAATTTCGATTTATTCGGAAATTGGAGAATGATAGGAATCCATCGATACTAATGGCGTCGCGATCCATAGCAAGTCGCCATTCTAAAAAAAATCCTCTGAATTAAAGACTGTATCAATAAGTGTATTATGTAGTTTGTTAAAAAGATAATAATAATAAAGAGTTGAGAAACATATTACCAAGCATTCAATTTAGATTCACAGAGACCAGGTCATGTGTATGAATCTCTGCATTACGACAGTTAACGAGATAATACAACAGTGAAACCGGGTAGATTCGATATAGTTTGATTTCAAAGTGGCATTTGAAAATCTTATACGACTCTTATGGAAACCGCATCACACAGGTGATATTAAAGGAAATCTGGGATGGCTAAAGTATTTTCTGTATGGAAGACAAATGTACTGCCATCAGCGGTAAACATTCTACAAATTTAGCACCACAGAGATCAGGCTTGGTATCAGATATTGTATATTCAATTGGCCAGTATATTCAAGATGGCCGAGGACAGACCCAGTGAATATTCATATATACAGACATGCATATACACAGAAACATGAATATGTCTATCAGTCTAGAGATGCCTATCTACTGAACAGATAGATGAATAAGTGTATATCTATCTGATAGATA
>NW_020870979.1:149739-157239 GCF_003789085.1 Penaeus vannamei | reverse complement strand
TGTGCGCGTACGTATGTATTTTTGCCCAAGTAATATTTATGTGTGTTCAATTGTTTGTTTATTTGTTTTCCAAGATACTTTTTTTATACATACGTCAATATCCATTTCTGATATCACACTTGTTTTTATTACCTGCATTCATTTTTCATCAAAATTTATCACATTGTAAGATATAAAAAAAAATCCCAATATATAAATCGCAAATTTTCGTAGGTTATCATTACGTGGGATAACATGACATGACAATCGGATTGAAAGGAAGAATACTCACGAAACATATTAGAAATGTACGCACATTCGAATGTTAGTGTATCCCATAAATAGACACATTTGTTACATTCCCTTTCGTTTGTAGAAATACATTCAAGATCTTCGTTCTCCACTGTTTGTCGAGTTATCAAGCATCAGAAATGTGCATTGTATTATGAGAATTTGCCTCTCCAACATATTCTGTAGAGTAGTTCACATACAAACACACAGAGTGAGGAAAAGCGAACGTTATCCAAAATCTTTACGTTCGTTCGCCACAACAACAAAGATGGCGTCGACGACCGAACCGCTCGGGGAGTTTCCTTTTTGGGGCCTTCTTCCTAGGTAAATATCGACTGCTGACGATATTTTTTATGCCTCAAATCTATCAAGAATGCGAAGTAGTCCTCGCTAATCAGACAAGATCCCTTAATGGCCGGGTTAAGAGAGAAAATGAAATAGGGAAATTTTGCACTGTCAGTCTGGCTCTCTGTCCTCTTTAAATCCCAAACGAAGGATGATAAGATACAAAGATAGTTTCCACCTGCTCTCTCCTCCTGCGTAACCATTCGTCGATTTCTTAATTGGCATGTTGAGGAGATGGCGAAGAAGGAAGTTATATGATTAATATCATTAACATCAAAGAAATTAAATTATATTTATTTAGCAGACGAAGGAAGGAAGTTCAGGACGATTTATGTGATTTTATTTTGATTCAGCGACAGGTTATGAATGAAATGCTTAAAAAATCTGTTTATTTTTTATTAGAAATTATAGATTATAAGATATACCCAATTATTTTCTCCAGGAAGAATGTAATAGATACTCATAATGATGTTAGATTTTGAAGAGAGATTCACTGTCACCTTCAGTCTAGATGCACTATCCATGTCCCCATTTTAAGTGAGTGGAGAGGATAGAGCTTTATTTTTTTAAAGAGGAAACTCTATGTACATAAACAAAAGAATTACCCATTTGTTCAATGTCCTTTCAGAATTTCCTTTGTGTTATGTAGAGTTCAGCCCTCATGTAGTGGTTTCACAAATCACATAAAATAAATTTGATATATTGGAAATAAATTGAGTATGATTTAGGCAGGTTACAAGTACACATAAAGATTTATTATCCATTATACTTTCTTTTGCAGCTAAATGTTGATTCATAAGGAGTGTAGTGGATTTACATGTATAATAGTCCCCCCATATAGCTACAAAGGTTCAGTGGTTATTGTGAAATTATTTAAGGATTAGAATTTACCTTTATGTCAAAAGTGTAACATTATCTCTATTTTCTACCAACAGGAAGGAAACTGGTGTTGTTAGTCTACTTTCTAAGAACCCAAACTTTGATGGGCGTGGGACAGTGATTGCTATCTTTGACTCAGGTGTTGACCCAGGGGCACCTGGGCTTCAGGTAAGGGTGAATCATCATCTGCTATATTTACTTCTTCACATAATTTATTAAGGGAAGACTACAGGAGAAAGGATGTGATATTTCTACTCTATCATCCTATTATTCTGTTTCACCATTTTTTCTCATATACCATTTTCTCAGGTTTCTTAGAAGACACTATATTTTATAAACTCTAGTGCTCAAGAGGAAGATAAGCTGATGTCTGGGATCTAAAGTATATGATATGTTATTTTGCACTGACTAATTTTTTTCTTCCAGGTTACAACAGAAGGAAAAGTGAAAGTCATTGATCGCATTGATGCATCAGGAGCTGGAGATGTTGATACATCCACAGTTGTTGAAGCCACAGATGGTGTTATTGCAGGTCTTACTGGTCGTAAACTAAAAGTAGGTTCCATTTTGATCATGATGCTTAGATTCTTTGTGAAGAGAATTTCATAATTATTATAATGCACTACTTATTATAATTGTTATAATATAATGGCCTAATTATTATAATGCACTACTTATTAATTATTATATACACTACTTTCTGATAGGTTCCAGAGGCCTGGGTTAATCCATCAGGGAAGTTCCATATAGGTGTAAAGAGTGCCTATACTCTCTACCCTCAACGGCTGAGAGAGCGAATCATTAAGGAGCGTAAAGAGAAGCAGTGGGACCCTGTTCACAAAATTCTTCTGGCAGAGGCACAAAGAAAGTTACAGGTATATTCTTTGTTTTGAAATGATTTGTCATCTTTAACTGTTTATTCATAAAGATTATTCACTTAATAATGCAGGAAAGGTTAAAGGCTAAATGAATTATGATATTCTTAATCTTATCTTTAATTCAAGTTAGTCTGTAAGTTTGTTGTCATGTGTCATACATTTTTTTTTTTTTAGTTTACAATGATTTTAAAGTTTGATTAATAATTGCAGCCAATTTTCAGTTTCTGAAGTAATTGAAAGTCTTATACGTGTCCAAATAGTAAATTAATTCAGGAGTGTGGTGTGCTATATCAAACTTTTTTTTCAGTTGTTGGAAAATAATAAAAGCAATGGTAGTAGTAATGGAGCCAGCCCTAATAGTTTGATTGACAAAATGACAAAAGAAGATGCTGAAACCAGGGTATCACTGCTTAACAGCTTGGAGAAAAAGTACAATGACCTGGGACCAGCTTATGATTGTGTCCTATATCATGATGGAGATGTGTGGAGGTAAGTAATCAGATTTAAAAGGTGAGAAAGGATGTAAAATGCATACAAAGTTTGAGGTTAGAGTACCTTGTCAAGTGTACATACATGTAAATTTGTACTGATGGTAGGTGGGTGGAAAGTAACCCACCCAGTGAATTTTTCTTCTTTCTTTCTGTCTTGTTATACATTAATGTTGTCCAGATCTTGAATCTTAGAATTTTCCTTCATCAGTATTTTATGGCCTTTAGATTAGCTACAACCCCTATATCCAACATTTCTCACTGGATAAAAGATATTTATTGAAACTTTGTTGAGGTTTAAGTCGCAAGGATTACCAGTACTTTTATATTCAATTAACCAGATGTTGTCAGGAATGGGATGTATAGACATGCCATGTCCACAATGAATTTAGTTTATTAATTGTCTTTACACATAGATGGCTCCACAAGTATTTAGCCACCCATGAGTCTGTCATGAGACTTATCTCACTTGTTTACCCTTTTTCTTGTTTTTTTTATTTTATTTTTTTTTATTTGATTTTATAATGCAGTTAGTATTTTTGATAAGACTAAGATGATTGTAATTTAGATGATAATATTGACATCAATATTAATAGCTTTATAAAAAAAAAAAATCCCAAAACTGGAGAACAGCATTAATTTTTTTTCTAATGTTCTTAATATTGATATTATTATTATTATTATTATTATTATTATTATTATTATTATTATTATTATTATTATTATTATTATTATTATTATATTATTATTATTATTATTATTATTATTATTATTATTATTATTATTATTATTATTATTATTATTATTATTATTATTATTATTATTATTATTATTATTATTATTATAATAATAATTATTATTATTGTTATTTTTATTGGGTAGAGGTTTATAACAAGTTCCTGAATATCAGCCAGTAATATTGGGGGATCCTGAGGGGAATCGGGGTTGGGGGGAGAAATTTCACTCATAGCAGGCAGTTAAAAGAGCAGAAGAGAGTGGAAAATGTAAAACTATAGACAAGACTTGACCATGGAAGATTCAAAACTGCATTATGTAAACAAATGAGCGAATGAACCCTATCATAAATGCACAAAATATCAGAATGATCGCCAAGTGAACAATCTCTCTTATTTCCTTACTGGGGGCTCTACCTCTGGGCCCCCTCCCCATTGCCACGGACTGTGCCTTTAAAGATTGGGTGGAAGTGAAGGTGGCTGGAATGTAATGATTCTCTGACGAAATTCTGAATTTAGTACTGTCCCTGATATTATAATGTTCTCATAAGAAATGGCTTTCACCAATAAGTTGGAAAAAGAATTTGGAAACACAAGTAGCACTGTAAACAAAGTTCACTTTAGGAATAAGCAAAGAGCACTGTGACAACAGAATAGTCAAATTTGCTGGTAGATGACTGCACATACACAAATATGGATGTAACATGTATTTCTAATAAAAATGAGGTTCTATGTAATAAAATGGCAAAGTTTATTTAAGGAATGAACTTTTAATAGATGGTATAATTTTATAAAATTTGAAATACAGAAATACGTTCATTGCACAGATTAACAATGATTGACCGTGATGTCACAAAGTACATGTTCCAAGACAGGTTACATTGGGTTACAGCGCATCTAAGTTGTTTGCTCCTAGGTGAGGAGAGGTGAACTTAGTTGCTGGAGGAATGTTGGGCATAGTCTCCGTGTGGCTTTCACTGATGTATTTTCGTCATTTAACTGGAATCAGTTGGATTCTTTAGATTAATTTTGATATCAGTGAATGTAGTTTTTCATTGCCTACAATACTATAATCTTAAATTTTCTCAATTGGTGTTTTTTTTTTTTTTTTTTTTTTTTTACCTTAACATCTTATTATTATTGTTATCATCATCAGTATCATTTTCATTATTATCATCATCGTTATTATTGTCATTAACATTATTGTAATTCCATCATCATTATTATTATTATTATTGACTTTATGATTATTATGATGTTATTACCTGGTATTTACAATATAACTTTAGGATTATTATGATATTACTAACTGGTATTTACAATATAAGAAAGAAAGAAAAGGGAAAATCTATCTGAAAATTAAGTGATGGTAAAACTAGTAATTTATGTTGATGACTAAGCACTTGGAACCATTTATGAATTAAACACAATTGATAAACCAAAATTACAGTCAACATGGCATGTATATACATGTCATCTCCTGTGACAATGGATTAAGGGACAGGAAATCTATTTGACAGTGTGACTGTACTATAGAATTAAGAATATGTTCAGTGAATAAAACTAAGTCAAGACTTCATTGTTGAATTTCAAAAACAATGACATAGCATTTGTTATAACCCAAATAAATTTTCCAGGGCATGTATTGATACATCAGAACGGGGAGAACTGGAATCTGGAATTCATCTAGGGGAATATAGAATTACTCACCAGTGGGCATCGCTTACGTCAGCTGACCAGTACAATATCTCTGTAAATGTGCACAATGATGGAAATATTCTTGAAATTGTTGGAATGTGTTGTAAGTATATGAATTTCTTGTTTATGTATGAGCAACTTTACAAATATAAATGTTATACTTCTGAAGATAGTAATGTTATACTTCTCTAAATGGTGATTTTATACTCAATAACTTGTTGGATGCATGTGACACAGACATCTAACCATGAAATATTTGGTGGAGGTGTGGGTGACAGGAAGTCTGATCATTAGATACATATGCCAGGAACATATTGTCATTGGAAATTGTTGCCAAGTGTTAGGTGATAGGAATGTGTCATGAGTATACAAAGCATTTTGAATGAGAGTGACTCTTCAGGTCTTCTATAAGGGGCTGGGTTTGCAGGTATTTGCATGAATTCCACATGTCCATGAGTGTGAACCTCACCCTCTGTAGACCATGTCAAAGAGAGGGCTGTCTCAAGGGAGGACACTATGTTTCCATGCAGCTCTTCCTGCCTGCTGTTACTAGTGGTGTTAGGGTGTGTTATAGAATATTTGATATTATGAAAATAAAAGAATTGGCATGAATACCACAATGTAACTTATATCTGCTGTTAGTGAACAAAGTGAACATTACCTTGAGAGCTAATATAGAATCTGCTCACCAAAAACAGCCTATTATTACTTTAATGTAGCACGATATATAATAGATGTAGTCCTCAGAAAATAGGGTTAATAACATTTTAAAGAGGAGGCAAGGAGTCTTGATACCATGCATGAATGTTCATGTGGGACAGACCTACAAGCCACAGCCTCAGAAAGTCACCACTCTAGGATGCTTAATGCCTCGATTTTGGCCCATGTATATGGAGCACGGCACCCAGAACAAACAAATTATGTATAATGTAAGAAAATCCAATGTGTGAACATATTACGTCACGTAATATTACCTAAATTATTATATAATTTCTTTCCAGCAAGTCATGGTACGCATGTGGCTTCCATCGCATCAGCTAATTTCCCTGATGCCCCAGAGAGGAATGGTGTTGCCCCTGGTGCTCAGATAGTCTCGATAACTATAGGTAAGGAAGAAATTATATTGTTGATAATATAATTATAATAATAGAGATGTGCTGATTTTATTTTATTTTTCAAAGTATGATACTGGTATGATGTTACTTCTAAATAAGGAATCATGCCATTATATGATATTGTATTATGGATAGAGAAAGATGAGAAAGTAAATGACAAGTAAATGACCATTTTCCTCAAGTCTTCAAGATTTTTCTTTAGCCAAGTGTCTGCTGAGTCAATTACTAGGCATATCTGATTTCACCTATTTACCCAATTCCTTGAATGTTTGTGAAAAGTTGTTGTTGTTGTTGTTGTTGTTGTTGTTGTTGTTGACGTCATTATAGTTAACCCCTATGATCCAGATGATGTGACTATCCTATCATGAAAAATTTGGCTTGAGGGGCATCATGGGAGAATTTGGTTGAGGGCCAGCAGGACAAGCTGTCATGAGAATTTCAGCTGAAGCCCAGGGTGAATGAAATGACTCGCCATCAGTGTTGAAAGCTCTTGAGGGTGACTAGACTAAGTGGGCATTTAGAAAGTTTTTTTTATTATTTCCATATATAAAGGAGTGTGGAATGTACCATCCATAAACCATGACAAAGAGCACTGGCACCAGGGAAGATGCTATTTCCATGCTCAGGATCCTATTCCTGCCTGCCGTGACCAGGGTAGAAGGTTGTATTACAGGAAATTGTAAATAACAAAATGTTACTTGATATTTTTCTTATTGCACTGAGTTATTAACTACCTAGAGAGATGATATGAAGTTTGTGCAAGGAAACCAGTCTCTTGCCATCTAGAGAACAAAAATCAAATGATAAATATAGACAATGGAAAATGAAAAACAACAACAACTAAAACTGCTTATTCCAAAAAAAGAGAAAATTACATTGTATAGAGGAGGCATAGAGTCTTGTCATCACACACAAGTATTAGTGTGCACCTAGCCTACATGCCACACACCTGTCAGAGTGGTTGCTTAAGTAAGCCAAATGCCTGTATTTTGGGCTGCATGTGGTTAGTGAAGCATCCAGATCCAATGGGTTAATGATATAATTATGATGATAATAATAAAGGCAATAATAATGATAGTAATTATGACGATAA
>NW_020870979.1:137782-147782 GCF_003789085.1 Penaeus vannamei | reverse complement strand
TACCTTTTTTTTAGATATATTTCACAAAATATTTTGTCATAAATCACTGTGATATATTTTTTTCTGATATTGTTATAAAAGTATTCTTTTAACATTCACGAACTCATATCTATGTGCAATGTCATAATCAAATGCTGTATGTAAAATTGCAACAAGCAAAAGTCCACATAGGTGTATCTGGGCACTCATTAGTGATGTGCCTCCCCAGGTGTTTAGTGGATCCCGTGTGTGCTGCTTGAGAATTAGCCATAGCTGAGCTTTATTACTTGTTTGGTAGTTTCCTCATTCATGTACCTATACTATACGCTAGCTAACTCAATTTGACCTCTTCCCCCCCCCCCCCCCATCTGGGACAATCCTCTTAACACTTTTTCTGCCAATTTTAGCATTTCTACATGAATTTGAGGATTTCTGCAGGTATTGCAAGTATAAGTCCTACAGAGAAAATATGCTACCACTTTTTTTTATAAATGAGATAAAAGAAGCTCTAAATAATGTTACATGTATGACAATGCTTGTGTGATTTCCAGTTTCACACTTAGATGGCACCATGTTTATTTATATGGGCATTGTGTTTGCTTCCTAGGTAGCATTAATACACTGCCAGTGTGATAGGGTCAGAGTGATTGTATGTGGAAAGTTCATACAGAAATACAAAAATTGATGGAAAAAGTGCTATTGCTATAGGGCCTTTAGGGAGTACTGCTTTCAGGGCTTAGTGGATTATTGGGTGTGCTTACCATACAGCATAGTTTTAAATATAATTCCTAGATTAGCCAAGAGGAATGATTAGGAATACCTATTCCTACCTTAGCTCAACTTAAACTGATGCCTAGCTACTGTGCCATTTTTCCAAACTTTCAGGCAGGGTTGAAGGATATATTGTGGTGGTCACGCAGATGATATTCTGTACTGGATCTCAATTCCAATATGAACCTGAACTAAGCCAAACATTTCCAGCATGTGCTAAATGTATTGGAAATTAAAGCATCATTATGGGATACTTTAAACATGCCAGGGACTGTTTGATTGAAGAGATATGGAGTCAAATGAAGCATCATTTTATATATTTGAAATGTAAAAATCTGATCTTCTTTATGATAAGCTTTATAATGGGATAAAGTATGCATTAAGATCTGTAACATGTACCCTTTGCTACTGAGTACTGTTAGTTTTCATTTGAGAATTTTGTTTCCATATAGATGACTCTGCAAGTGCTCAGTCACCAAGGAGCCAGTTGGTACACCTATGTGATCTCACCTGATTTCCCCCTCCTCCTCTATGGGAAACATTATTTGGATGCTTACCCCTAAGAAAGTAAGAAAAATATAAAATAGATGTAAGAGCAGTGTCATAAAATTCTTTCAATGGTTTCATTCCTTGTAGGTGGACAGGGCTGTGGAGCACATGCTTCAGCATTGCAATAGCATAGAAGACAAAGTTCGGTTTATGGTTGAATGTGGAAGTGAGAGGAAAAAGGGCATTCACTTGCGTAACTGGCTTGCTGATAAACCTGTCGACATGTCAGTTACAGTGGAACCTGTACTACTTGATGACACTAGAGCTGGTACGTGAATATTTATATTATTCCTTTGTATTAAAAACTCAAATTATTTGGAAGTGTTTTTTCATGCTTGAATATATTATAATTTTTGTTGATATCTTCATTTTATGATAATCCGATCTCACAATGATTATCTTCGTTAAACTGCACAATACTCCTCAGCAGATGCCAATCAAAAATTATCCTTCTGTATGGAAATGGTTCTGACAACTAATGCTCCTTGGATCAGATCACCAAGCTGTTTACAAATGTCTTACACTGCCAGGTCTTTCCAGGTAAGCTCCTATGTGTTATATATGCTATTTAAATCCTAATTATCTTACTTAAACATAGTATTGTAAAAGACCAAATAAGTTGATATTTTTGTTTGTTAGATTATATGTGTATATGTTGCATGCAAATGACATCACGGTAAGTTTTGCATAATTATGATAGCATTACTTTTTTTCCTTTCTTTGCTTTTATTTCTTAGTTAACACATTTCATCTCGAATTATTACAGGTGAGCATAGATCCTCGAGGTCTGGAGCGTGGGCGAGTCTATTTTGCCTCTGTCAAGGCCTACAATGCTAGCAATGTTGAGAAAGGAATTATGTTTGAAGTTCCAATCACTATTGTTGTTCCTGTTATTGACTTACTTCATGGGTACAAGTACACCTGGTAAGTTGCGACAATGTTTTCAGATTTGTATTAGTTTATTTTATGTATGTTATTGATTTGATGATATTTAATATGACTGATAAATATGAACAAAATCATGGTGATGGTGAAAATATTTATTTTTGACAGTCCAGCAGAGGTTTTCCGTGCTGGTTGTGTCCGCCGTCATTTCCTGTATGTGCCAGTTGAGTCTACTTGGGCAACTGTTACTTTGAAGTCATCTCATTCTGAGAAATGTCAGCGCTTCACTCTTCATGCAGTTCAGCTGAAACCTGATTGCAGTGTTAAGACAATTGAGTTCTATAAGGTAATAAGAGCAAAGTAGGTGGTTGAACAACCAATGTAAAGATCAAATTTTAAGAGTATTTATGTGTGATATCCCTTAGTAGAAATTATTTAAAAGTTCTGTATACTGACATTAAAACTACTTATGTAGATATGGAAGTTTTAACATGTTACAAACATTTTCAGGTTGTTAATCTAGGCTGCAATGAGAGCAGCACATTTGTCTTAGGGGTGCGAGGTGGATATGCTCTGGAGGTTTGCCTTGCCCGTTGGTGGTCAAGCTTAGTGGATGGTCAGGTAGAAATTGATGTTGAATTTCATAGTCTGCGGCCATCACATGAGGAGGTAATGTGATTTTACCACAGTTTAATAAGATTTTAACTGATTATATTGATTTTGTTTTGATTGTTCCAATTTTAAACTGATCTAGCTAAAACAAATACATTAAGTTACTATATTACTTTTTCATTTTGAATATTTTCATATTTTAAGAAATATAACAGAGGATGTACTTTGCATAAACTCATTCACATTATGTCCATATTCTTTCTCTTTCAGGTAACATTATTCTGCAGTGATGGTGTTCAACGTGTGGATGTGAGAGCAGGGCTGAGGCCAGAAGAAGTCTCTCCACAAGCTTATCTCAAACATCACACACAGGTAATGGTCTCGAGAAAAAGGATGGAGAATCTCTGATGATATGACTTTTCATCTTTATTTTTTTGGTCTTGAAAGTTACATTCACTAATTTTGTTTTTAATGCTGGTCTTAATTATGGTTCTCCCAAGAATGGCCAAATGGAAAGTTCATTTTGCTCATCATAACTTAAGGAATTTGGAACTATGTGTATATTCACATATTTCCTAAAACATAGTGAAGATTCAAATTTATATTACAATAGAACCTGTTATAGCACTCTTGTCAAATATTAGTAACACCAAAAATCTCTACTAGGTATAGAAGTACAAGTAAATCTGAATATAGGAACTGGGTTCATATTGCAAGAAATATATGTTTCAGTATGGTTTTTGTTTTATATAGTTACTAATTAAAGATCAAATTCAGCAATGATTTGCTGATTTGCAATATTTTGATGTTATAGGGATTTTTATTTTTCAGATCTGATTATAATATTTTGTACATCATACTATATATTTATATGTGAAAGTAAATTGATATATCCCTGATATAGGTGCTGACACCCACAGAGAGTAAAGTGGAAGTTTTGGGTGGTCTACGTGACACAATCCCAGGTGGTCGGCCTGTCTACCAGCTGATCTTATCTTATAATCTCTCGGTTTCTAAAGCAGCAGAGGTAGGGCTTCATAAGGCTCATGTTTTATCATAAGGATACTTTCTACTTTTTTTTAAAGATTCTGCAGAAAAAAAATTGAAATTGAAATTCTTCTGTCACAAGAGGTCTGACGTAAAGCAGTCAGGTACCTCACTTGCTATGCTGTTGGTTGCAGCGGAAACACTTGTTTTGAACATGAGGTTAAAAAGAGGTTTTAAGCCTACTTTCATGTGACTTTTTCAACAATAGTCAAACAATCAAAGAACTGTTTACAACTTGAGCAGGCTCAAATGCACATGCCATGATAGCACCCTAGTATGAGTGACAACTTCCCCATAGCATAATAGGACCGTATCTGGTGTGAGTGATTTGAAATTTATGTATTTGTAATAGTGTTTGCAGTACTTTCCATTTTTTAAAGAGGTATTTAAAAAAGTATTGATAGTAATACACTTTCATATATATAAAGTTATGATGATTTTGATACATTTTGGTTGATTACATTGTTTATTTAAATATCTTTGCACAAGTAATGTTTTTGAAGTGAAAAATATATCACTAAAATAAGAGATTGTGAATTACAGTGTTTAAAAAAATGTGAATGTTTTCAGGTAACTCCAAAATGTGCTTTGCTAAGCGATGTGTTGTATGAGTCTGCATTTGAGTCACAGTTGTGGATGCTGTTTGACCACAACAAGCAACTCCTAGGCTCTGGTGATGCTTACTGTACCAAGTATAGTCTCAAGCTTGAGAAAGGCGAATATACAATCAGGCTTCATGTGAGACATGAACGACCTGACTTGCTGGAGAAGCTCAGTGATTTACCCTTGACTGTGCTTACAAAATTATCGCAAGAGGTAAGTTTGTTTCTGTTTTACAGGGTTGTATAAAGATTATTATGATATCAAATAGAAAAACTTTCTTGCTTCTCGGTAGAGCTATGATTCAACTTGTCTGATCTTACTCTTGAACCAGACTGAAGTCCTTTACCCCACTAACGACGGTAAATTTATAAGCCAAAAATAATATTTTCTGGGTGGCTTGAAATTGGCGCGTAGGTGAGTATGGCAACCTGCCTGCGCGTCGCCTGCCACTGTTGACAAAATCAGAGCACAAGCTCCGATCTGGCTCTCTCTCCGGTGGGACGCTCGGCACTGTATACTTTACCTCGTGTCTCATGTGGGACACCCGTCGTAAATGGGTTAAGCCGGGCCAGGGGCATATCTGGTGCCGATTTAGAATATTCTATGCCTAGAACATGCCTTTTTTTGTAGGCAGTGATGATCTGTAGACTGATCATTTTAGAAAATTGTTAGATATTGATGCAAGGAAGCCAGAGGTGGATTAGAGACCAGGGGTGAGTCTGATTAGAGGAACCTAGTCTTAGCCCATTGACACTAGAATAGCATATCCACTGTGATTTAAGTTTGCTTTATTTTGCTTACACATTGATGGCTCCAAAATAGCTTAGTCACTCACTAGTCTTACTTTATTCTACGTTTACCCTCTTTCTTGATTTTTGGAAAGATTTTTATTTTAGTATTGATATTGAATTTACAGAAATCCTAATGACAATAATAATGATAATAATAGTGATGATATTAATGGAATTAGAAAAAATAAAACACAAAATTCAAGAAATAGGGGGTTGGGGTGATGTCAGATAGGCCTATTAATTGACTCTTTGGTGACTAAGCATTTAGAGAATTAAGTGTAAACAAAATTCACAAAACAAAACTACAGTGGATAATGCAATTACCCGGCACCAATTGCGTTAAGGAAATATAACATTTGGGTACATGTCTACCAATATATCTATTATATCATTGTAAAGTGCAAAGAATGCAAGCATTTTTTTCTTTCTTTCTCTCTAAAATTTACTCTGATTGAATGAACTTTAAGCTATCAAGTGGCATTTCCCATACTGTAGAATTTTTGATTGGTAGATGGCAGTGGTTATAGGTGTTTGTGGGATGACATTTGTTGCATTGTAATATAGAGGTATAAATATATAAATAATGCTCCTCTATTTTATTAGTACAAGTACTTGGGATATCATGATATTTGCCTTCGTGACAGATCATTATGCCATCATTATCAGTGTTTACTCATGCAATCTGTAGAGTTATTATTTTACCCCTGTATGACTTTAGTTGATAGCTGAAATAATACTTTCATCTTTATTTCCTAAAGAGTAAGGGTACCTAAATGTGTATACTCCCTCTGAGGTAGGTTAATTGATTAGAAATGGGTGGTCCTTGGTGAGGATGATGATACCTGTGGTAGGTAGTATTAACTGGTAGCATGGTTGGTAAGGGAAGTGATGACAATGATGATGGTGGTGTTAGTGGTAATGTCTGGTATATATATATTTTATGTAATTGCAAACTTTCAAATAGTATATTTATTTCATGAACCTGAAAGGACAGTGAATACAACTTTGCTCTTTGTTTTCACAGGTAAAACTTGATGTGTTTACATCATTCAATGCTGCAGTTACATGTGGCAAGAAGGCTCAGTCTCTTTCATTGGGTACTGGTGCTGTCCAGCCTCTCTACCTCACTGCTCCCAGCCTCACAGACAAGTAAGTTTCTTTTAGATTACTTTAGGTACACCAGAATGCACAAGGAGTCAACTATTTAAAGGGAAAATAAAGAAATATAAATTTACCCCCTCTTTATGCTCTTGATTGCTGCTTAAATAACTGTTTAGATGATAATACTATAAAAGAAGCTTTAAACCTACTTTTTATTTTTTTTCTTCTAAGTAACTAGCCAGGGCCAAACAAGCACCAGGCTAGCACACATCTATTTAGAGAGTACAACTCAGAGCAAGCTCGACCATATGTGACATGGTGGTATGTCATTCAGGCATCAGGGAAGGACATCCATAATGGCAGAAATTAGGAATGAGTTTAATTGAGAAAATTAGTTTTATAAGTTCTCATATAATTATCAGATTAATTTGCCAATTGCTAAAGTACCATATGATAATGTTAACCCATTGGATCCAGATGCTTTACTGCCATGTGCCAAACATGGCATTTGGCTTACTTGAGCAGCTTCTCTGACAGATGTGCAGCTTGTAGGTTGGGTGGACATGAACAAGAATCTATACCTCCCCTTTGCAATATTATTTTTTCTTTCTCTAACAAAGCATTTTTAGCTTTTTTATAATTTTCTAGTGTCTATATTTGTCATTTGATTTGCTGTATCCAGATGGTAATAGACTATTTCCCTTACACAAATTCCATATCATCTCTCAAGGTAGTCCATAACTCATTGTAATAATAATAACAATAAGTAACATTTTGTTGTTTGTATATTTTTAATTTTTTTATTTTTTGCAATATTCAATTTTCTGTAATATGACCACTGGTTTTGGTTGCCAGAAAATAAGGTCCTACCTGAAGCCAGCCCTCTTCCAGTCATGGCTCGTGGATCATACATTCCATACTTGTTATCAATAGAAATAATGTAAAAGCCCCTTCTTAAATGCCAAGTGAGTCCAATCACCATTTCATACTCTTTATCGATTCCTGTGCCACTGGCTCGTCGGACGGAAATTGTTTTTCTCTGATAGTAGCAGCTTCATTTATATGGTAAAGATTTTAGGCAATGGCATCTATAATGAAGGTAAACCTTGAAAATTATAACATAGGAAAATAAAAGCTTTTAGGTGCCAAATGTAGCTCGCAAACTACCGATCGAGCCAGGCACAAACGGGAAACTGCTGATGTGTGCCAACAATCCCGTTATTACGTCCACTTGCCAAACATTTTTGCCTGTTGGCACTGGGTTAAATGCCAAATGAGTCCAATCACCATTTCATACTTGTTTTCGATTGAAATAATGTAAAAGCCCCTTCTTAACCCACGAACGACGGGTGTCCCACATATGAGACACCCCAAAAAATAAACATTGCTTGGTGTCCTGCTAGTGTGACGCTGTATTGGGGCTCGCGCTCCGATGCAGCAGTGGGCTGTGGCCGGCGGGTGGGCAGAGTCCGGAGCAGCCCAGCCCACCGATTTTGTAGCCACCCAGAATCTTTTATTTTCGGCTTCAAAATATACCGGCGTTAATGGGTTAATTGCCAAATGAGTCCAATCACCCTCCGATAGCTTATGATCACATAATCTAGATTGTAGGGATTAAGAAGTTGATTTAAAGAAGGATTACATAGACTATTTTTCAAAGTGAATATTATTTTCAGAAAGAGTCACAAACTGCAAAAAAAAAGATTCTTTTTTTTATTTAGAACTAAGTTAACCAGCCTACTGATAAATATTTTTTTTTTCTGCAGAGATCAGGACTGACGTTTCCCCCAAATGTTAAATAGCCTACTAAGGCCACAATTTTCCCTAAGGAAGTAATTGTGTTTTTTTTGACCAGTGATGATCCTGAAGTGATTATTTGATAATTTATGCATTTCTGCAGTTCTAGATATATTTTTATAATCTCCACATAATGAAAGCATTTGTCTACAATAAATGCTATGCTTTTCTTTGTCACTAGTGTCTATTGGAGATGTGGAAAAGTATGTATAGGTTTTACAGACATCTGATTTATTTGAATATTTATGATAGATTGTTGTTTCAATAAAAGATAGGCTAAGTATCTGAAAATATAGAAATAATTGTCAGATGATAAATTCAGGTCATGATTGGCTATATGAGGGACGGTCTAGCCCTGAACTCTTTGAAGAAAAAGATATTAGCAGACTTGCTAGATGGATAGCTCTCACTTTATATGTGTCCTTTATTCTTTGATACCATCCCTGATAAGCACATATTATTCATATGGTTGCATCTATATTAACTTCAATTCAGTCAAGTAGTTGCTGGCATAAAAATGCTCTCCAGGTGCAACATTGGCTTCCCTCCTCTGTCTCATGGGCAGATTGCTCCACCCATTTCTTGACAATATTTATGCCTATCCATTTACTGTTTAGTCAACCCAGCACTGTCAACCCTTTACTTGTGTAGTGATTTATAAATAAATGGCTTTCATTTGTTGAAAAGTTATACTTATTTGTGGATCATGTTTTTCTAAGGCAGCGTCTGTTACATCCAGAGAGCAATATTAGGCAAGCAAGCCACGTAATTAATAGTTGATGACAAAATTGTAGCTTTTAGTAAGTTTTAGGCAGAAAGTATTCCATACTGAAATGGCTTTGTTTTTCCAACAGGACACTGAAGGGTCTCGGACTAACCCCAGGTCAGGCCCTGTTAGGTACACTGTCATTTGCAAAGGATGAACAAGTTCGGAAAGCTGTAAGTAACCACAAGTTTGGGCCCATACGTACTATGCCGGTAAGAGCACAAGCTTGCCCTCTCTCCAATAATTTTCCTTGTCCACCCACTCCCCTCCCCTCCTTCATATTTCTGTGAATGTATTGGCAAAATGATAAGTAAGTGCTCAATTGGGAGGATATTTGAAAAGTTATCACAGTAAGGTACTATTTTAAAATCTAAGCATGTTCCACTAGTATACTTATACTGACTACAAGGGATTGATGTGTAATTGTTGGTTCATATTCTGAGGTGTATTATTGAATATTTCATGCTTGAATTAATTTTCCTAGTAAATTAACAATATCATAAAAGGATGGCAGAGGTAACAGGATCTGAATCAAATAAAGAGTGTTTTTTTACATTTAATCTTCTGCCAGAAGTTTGAAGAACAAGATTATTGATCCATTAAGATTACTAATGCTTTTACTTCGCATAGCCTATCTAAACAGATATGATAAAAAAGTAACATGAAAAACTTTATTTTATATCATGAATATTGTATACAAAAAATATATATAATTGCATATTTATACATTCACATGCATACATATGTGCATACACATATACACAGGTCCATACATATACATACACTTGGGCATACACACATTGACATACAGACACATACATTCACTTACAAAAACATGTACACATATTCACATACAAAAACATGTACACACATATCCACATACAAAAACATGTACACACATATTCACATACAGAAACATGTACACACATATTCACATACAAAAACATTACACACATATTCACATACAAAAACATGTACACACATATTCACATACAAAAACATGTACACACATATTCACATACAAACATACAAACACAAACACTCCCTCCTTTTCTCTTCTCTTCCTTCTCTTTCTCTCCTCTCTCTTCTCTCTTATACT
>NW_020870979.1:121765-124265 GCF_003789085.1 Penaeus vannamei | reverse complement strand
AGCTATGGGGCGGTAATCTTGGGGTAGGGTACCTGATTTATTGGGTTTTAAGAAAGGTAGGATAAGAGCATCTCGCCAATGAGAAGGAAAATTTCCTGACGTCCATATGTGGTTGAAAATAGTTAAAAGGAAGGATAGAGAGGAAGATGGGAGGTGTCGGAGCATACGATAGTGAATACCATCAGGGCCTTCATGAGTGTTGCGGCACGACTGTAATGCAGCGTTGAGTTTAGAAGAAGAAAAAGGAGCATTATAGGACTCATCAGAGGATAAGTTGAAGGTAATAGGGGTGTGTTCCTTGATGGCTTTAATGGAAGAAAAGTGTGAAGAAAGGTGAGAGCCACTACTGACCTGGCTGAAATAGTTGCCCAGTTCATTAGCTACTTCGATAGGCTCAGAGATGAGAATATCTCGAATATGGAGGACGGGTGCAGGATGGGGGGAATGTTTGCCTGATAATTTATGGATCCGTCGCCAAACAGCTGAAATAGATGTAGATGTAATTGAGGAAACAATTTTGCCAGCTATTTGTTTTGCTGTTTTTAATTGTACGGCGAAGATGGGCAGATGCTCTTTTAAAGGAAATAAGGTCTGATAGCTGGTGAGGGGTGCCTCGTTTGTAGCGATAGCTGTTCCAGGCTGCTCGTTTTAAGCAAAGCGCTTTGGTGCAATCAGAATTCCACCATGGAACACATTTAGAGGTATAAGGTCTTGAAGTTCGAGGAATGGCTGTATATGCAGCTCTTAAGATCGTGGTTGTAAAACAATGTAGCATATCTGAAATGGACGGTAAGGGGGGTGGAGGGTTAGGTATAGTAGAGAGTGAAGTGAAAATGCCAGTCAGCTCTATCAAAGCACCAGCGTGGAGGATTAGGAAGTGGTACATATGAAGTAGGAGAAAGGAGTATTGGGAAGTGGTCACTATAGGGGAAGTGGTCTAGAACTGACCAATGGAAATCTAGATGTAAAGTAGGAGAGCATAGAGAGAGGTCAAGGCATGAAAAGGATTGTGTGCGCATGTCAAAGTGTGTGGGGCGATCTGAATTAAGAATAATTAGGTTATTTGTGAAGAGGAAGCGTTCTAGAGATCGGCCTCGGGAGTTGGTGGTAGAATCACCCCACAGAGTGTGGCGGCAGTTGAAATCACCAACTACGAGGAAAGGTGGTTGGAGTTGGGAAATTAGAGTTTCAAAGGCAGTAAAGTCAATGGGATGGAATGAGGACAAGTAGACTGAAATCATTGTGATCCAGCGGCGAAGAAAGATGCGAATAGCTGTGCACGGGACAGAAGTTTGTATGGGAGGTATGACATAAGGTGTTTTATGATGGATAAGTATAGACGAGACATAAAGGGAGTGTGGGGAAGAGATAAAATGGCAATTGGGAATTGGAATAGGAGGGTGTGTGAGGAAAGTCTCTTGGAGGCAGATAATAGATGGATTATAAGAAGTAAGGATATGACGTAGGTCTGATCTATGAGAGCGGAAACCGCGAATATTCCAATGTAGGAGAGCTATATCCTAGTTGATTTACGAATGATAACGCAAGTACGTGTTGGGGAATTTGAAGGGGAAGGAGCTGGGTGGTGTAAAGGAGGGATATTAGGAGGTAGGGAATCTGGAGAAGGGCATTGTTGTGCCATGAGTGATTCTCGTGTGTATCCGGAAGGGAGTGCAAAGGATAAAGGGGATGGAGGGAGGGAGAATGTGCCTATAGGAGTGTTGGGAGGGAGTAGATGTGGGGGGAGTATTAGTGTTAGGAAGGGATATCGGAAGGATGGATAGTTGGAGTTGAAGGGGATGTGTTGTCTTGGGAGGGATTAAGAGGAAGAGGGGTGTAGGGGTGCTGTGAGTAAGAGGGGGATGCATATCAAGAGGATGGGTATTGGGAGGATGGATATCAGTGGTGGACGGGATTGAGGGGGTTAGGTTGTGTTGAGAGGGAGTAGGAGGAAAGGGTGTAGGGGGAATATTAGTAGGAGGGGTATGAATATCGGCAACCACTTCATCAAGTGTGGAAGGAGCATGAGTTATGGGATCTTGTGTCTCAAGCATATAGCTTTGAATGTCATCCATTGTTTCTGCAGTGGAGTTTGTTGGAGAGTTTTGTGAGAAGGTAATTGTTTCTGCAATGGAATTGGTTGGAGAGTTTTGTGGAATAAAGGTTTTCTTATGAGGGGGGGAAGAGGAGACTGGTGTTTCAGGAACAAAGGTATAGGTAGGTGGAGGTGATTGTGCTGTAGGGGAAGAAGGGTTAGAACGTTGTCTGTCTACTGAGGGTAGTGCGGGGAGGGAGAGGGGTTGGTGTTGGGGCTGTAGTTGAGATAGGAGCTGTGGTTGAGATTGGGGTGTCTGGGTTTAGAGTGGCAAAGGAATTGGTCTGAGGGATGTTGAATGTAGAAGTGGAAATGGGGACATTTTGGGTGGAGGGGAGGGGCTGAGCGAACGATGTTACTAGAATATGGAGTATGAGAGAAACCTTGTCGACGTGCTTCCTGTCC
>NW_020870979.1:98226-121541 GCF_003789085.1 Penaeus vannamei | reverse complement strand
CAAGTTTAAGGTGGATGAGGGTTCTGCAGGATGGGGTTGCCAGAATGATCAGTTAACTTTGATAGTGCTAGAGATTCAGTTTCTGATCTGACTGTTACCAGACGGGAGCGATCGCGTCTGGTATAAAAAAGGACTCTGTCTACTTGTTTTTGGAGGCATTGTTGAAAGAGAAGAGTGTTGCCTGAGTAAGGAGCTGTAGCAGGGATCACGAAAAATCGGTCCCATTTAGCTGGGCTAAACAGAGTATTTAAGATATCTGTAGGGTTGGTGGTGGTGGATGGTCGGGGACGTGTGGAAGAGGGAGTATTACGGAATGATGGAGAATAAGGTTGCAAGGTAGTAATAAGGGAGGATTGGTTGTTTGATGAAGGTTGCAGGGGTGGAGTTGAATTTGAGGAAGTTGGATGGGTAGGAATGTCTTCTGGAGATTGATTCTCTGCTTGGGTGGGTAATGCACTAGTAGGCATTGAGGAGTGGGCAGTAGTTTCAGTGTTCGGAGCCGTGGCCAAAGGAGAGCCTGGGTTGGGGCTATTTGATAAAGTGGCTAGCCTCATAGCCTCTAATAATGGAATTACATTTTCATTACTGGTCATGGGGAACCTGGATTATGTAAATAGGCCTAATCGGTCCACCTCCTTTCGCTACTGAAGGTAATGGCTAGATTAGTCAGGAGTACCGTGCCCATAGTTCCCGCAGGCCGTTCAGGACTGGCACTAGGTCAGCCTTTCATCCTCTCAGCACGGCTCTCACACCTTAGGAAGTAGATAGCAGAAGGGGATGGAGAAGAGACGGAAACAAAAGGTGGAGAGGAAAAAGACCATGCAAAATTAGTTGAGTCGAGGGCTGAGGCCCTAGGCAGGGGAGATCCCTGTATTGGGTCTAAGTCTTCGTCTCCTAAGCCCCCCCCCACGACAACAACGGGCAAGGGATTGGGGGGGGGGGGGTATCAGGAGGTAGGGAATCTGGGGAAGGGCATTGTTGTGACATGAGTAGGAGGAAGTGGTGTGGGGGGAGCATTAGTGGTAGGAGGATGGATAACGGAAGGATGGATAGTTGGAGTTGAAGGGGATGTGTTGTCTTGGGAGGGATTAGGAGGAAGGGCAGTAGGGGTGCTATGAGTAAGAGGGGGATGGATATCAGGAAGATGGATATCGGTGGTGGACGGAATTGAGAGGGTTAGGTTGTGTTAAGAGGGAGTAGGAGGAAGGGGTGTATGGAGAATATTAGTAGGAGGGATATGAATATCGGCAACCACTTCAAGTGTGGAAGGAGTTATGGCATCTTGTGTCTTAAGCATATAACTTTGAATGCCATCCATTGTTTCTGCAGTGGAGTTGGTTGGGAGTTTTGGGTGATAAAAGTTTTCTTATATGGGGGGGGGAGGAGACTGGTGTCTCAGGAACAAAGGTATAGGTAGGTGGAGGTGATTGTGCTGTAGGGGAAGAAAGGTTAGAACGTTTAGTTTGTCTACTGCGGGTAGTGCGGGGAGGGAGGTTGAGATTGGGGTGTCTGGGTTTAGAATGACAAAAGAATTGGTCTGAGGGAGGTAGAATGTAGAAGTAGAAATGGGGACATCTTGGGGTGGAGGGGGAGGGGCTGAGTGAACAATGTTACTGGAGTATGGAGTATGAGAAAAACCTTGTCGACGTGCTTCCTGTCTGGCTTCACGTAAAGTGAGACCATTTTTGTATCTGAGAGTTGCTACCTCAGATTCAAACAATGGGGTTGCCAGAATGATCAGTTAACTTTGATAGTGCTAGAGATTCAGTTTCTGATCTGACTGTTACAAGACGGGAGCGATCGCGTCTGGTATAGAAAGGGACTCTGCCTACTTGTTTTTGGAGGCATTGTTGAAAGAGGAGTGTTGCCTGAGTAAGGAGCTGTTGAAGGGATCATGAAAAATCGGTCCCATTTAGCTGGGCTAAACAGAGTATTTAAGATATCTGTAGGGTTGGTGGTGGTGGATGGTCGGGGACGTGTGGAAGAGGGAGTAATACGGAATGATGGAGAGTAAGGCTGTATGGTAGTAATACGGGAGGATGGGGTACTTAATGAAGGTTGCGAGGGTAGAGTTGATGAATTTGAGGAAGCTGGATGGGTAGGAATGTCTTCTGGAGATTGATTCTCTGCTTGGGTGGGTAATGCACTAGTAGGCATTGAGGAGTGGGTAATAGTTTCAGTGTTCGGAGACGTGGTCAAAGGAGAGCCTGGGGTGGGGCTATTTGATAAAGGGGCAAGCCTCACTGCCTCTAATAAATGGATTACATTTTCATTACTGGTCATGGGGAACCGGGATTATATAAAAAGGCATCAACTGGTCTACCTCCATCGCTAGTGAAAGGTAAGGGCTAGACTAGTCGGGAGTACCGTGCCCATAGTTCCTGCAGGCCGTTCAGGACTGGCACAAGGTCAGCCTTTCCTCCTCTCAGCACGGCTCTCACACCTTAGGAAGTAGATAGTAGAAGGGATGGAAACAAAAGCTGGAGGGGGAAAAGACCATGCAAAATTAGTTGAGTCGAGGGCTGAGGCCCTAGGCAGGGGAGTTCCCTGTATTGGGTCTCAGTCTTCGTCTCCTATGCCCCCCCCCCCACGACAACAACAGGCAAGGGATTGGGGGGGCCTCAAAATGGATAGAATTGTCAGTAATGGTTAATGGTTAAAAGCGAAATAAATAGAATTGGCAGTAATGGTTAATGGTTAAAAGCGAAATAAATAGAATTGTCAGTAATGGTTAATGATTAAAAGCGAAATAAATAGAATTGTCAGTAAATGTCGAGGATTGGGTATTAGTATCAATTGGGGTAGGGATCGGTATACTAGAATCGGAATAAGATAGGTTAGTTAATGAAAGGGTAAGCCATGGGCTCCCGGAGGCCTGACATAAAGCCAGCCTTTCATCCCTTCAGCACGGCTCTAACTTCTTCCCTACAAGGAAAAATATGACCAAATTAAAGTGCACAGCAGCAGAACATTGAAATATGATAATCTATAAATAACTTTAATTAAATTAAGGAAATAAGGAAACTAAATTGATAGACATCTTATATTTACATCTGATAGCTGAGTTACATGTATGTACATGATAAATGTTACATGTTATGTACATATACAAATTTTTTGAGACCTTAAAATTCACTACCAGATAAAAAAAAAGTAAATATTTGCTTTAAATCAAAGGAACAATGTTTGCTTTAAAGATGATAGACTGATAAATCACAGTTAATCACAATTATATAGTAAACACATCTCAGGTAAAAAATTGTACTCTTTTGCGAGATAATGCATCTCCATGTACATTGTGACAAGAATCTATTACCCAATTCATATACTTTCAAGATAGTATTGTTGATTACAGAACTTAAATATTAAGGCACAAAAGAATTGCTTTACACTTTGTCACTACAGAAAAAAAATTTACATTTATCTTACATGAGAGCATAAACCATACTGTAGACTTGGAGAAGAGAATACAACTTCAACAACTTTTTATTTGCTGAATTTTGCACAGAACTCCAAATGTTAAACATGATTTCACAAACATACCAACCAAGGTAAATGATATGTAAACACCTGCATTCCTTATCATCTCTACAATAAGATTTGATACTCACTACCTGACACCCAGTACAGATAGACCAAGCACTTACTTGATTCTGTTCCTAGAGGATATTCAAGAGCATCATAAATTATATATAAAACTGCTATCAATACAACTTATATACAGTAAAATTGGTCCTTTAAATTTTTGGTTGCCATTTTACAATGACTTTAAATTCTAATTTTTCCTCATTGTCTTATACCAAATAAATATTACCTTTTCACATGCCAATTAGTATCTCCATGATTAGTATATACAAATACAGCTATTTATATATATTTATATAAATATATTTCTCCTGAGTTCAAAATACATCACTCATTAGACTAAATGTGGGAGAAGACAAGCTAATAGTACATGCAACTTTTCATATTTCTTAACTATTTGGCTGACCTGACTTTAAAAGGAAAATTTTGAGGATTACATTTCTTATTGCTTGAACTTTTGATATACTGAGACATTTATGAGTGAAAGATCTCACATTGGTTGCACAAAAAATAAGTTAGAAATGCATAGAAAAAAACAGTAAATTTTAACTGCACTAAACATGTCAACAAATAACTTAAATTATCAAACAAAGGTTATAGACAAAACACATTCAGAAGCAAAGACACAGACAAAGGTCAGACCAAGGTACCAGGTGAACATTTTCCTCCATTCTTTTATTCTTCTTCCATCACATTTCGTCTTGTAATCTGAACCATTCCTCACAGCGCATTCCTACCATAACGTATCCTGGGACATGCACTTTGGTTCAAAAAAAGGCACACAGTTTATCTAAATTTCTACTAGACAATTTGGACAGTTAAGATCACATTTGTTTGCATTTACTTTCTAACACAAATCATACACTGCTGAAATCAAATACTTTCATATGGTGTATAAATATATCTTGACTTCAAGTAGTGCAAGAACAGAATGTTCAAATAAAAGACCTTTCCTGTAACAACAAAATGCATAAGCCGTAATCCTATATCCATTATAAAAGAGAGATTATTTACATAAACAGCACTTTGCAGAGAATGCCTTGTCAACTAATATGATACATCAGGCAACATTTTTAGCACCTCAAGAATTGGGCACATACTCACAGGCAATCTAATGAGATCACACAAATAAACAAAAAACAAAAATTTAAAAATTAAGATAAGAAAATAATTTTCTTCTATTCAGTAATAAAGAAAAATGTGCAAGATACAAAATTATCTTCCATAACAGTTAAATTTATAAAACAGATATACACTCCCTCACACACTTTATTTTCTTGGAGTAGCAGATGTTCTGAAGACTTTTCTTGGTGTGGCGGGAGTTTTGTGAGTCTTCTCCTGACTTCTTGTCACCATTGACTTATGGCTCCAAGTGTGAGAGCGAGTGTGAACCCTTGCAGATTTTGGAATAGGTTCCTCCGCAGATTCTGCTTCAATGTCAGTTCTTTTTCTCTTGGGTGTCACAGTTTTTGGTACATTTTGGACAACTGTTTCTGTTGTCCCTCTATTAACTGACTTAAGCACACGATTACTTGGATCAACAGTAGAACTACCAAGAGCCTTCAAAGACCTGGCACTAGTTCCAGCAGTCTCCTCTTTCTCTTGTTCTTTCCATTCATTGTTATTATTGGAAGCTACAGGAGTCTGCTCTTTATTTTCAATTTCCATTCCTGGTGGCATGTGGATATTCGATCTTGTCCTTCTTCTGCCATCATTCTTCTCTGATGCCAAGTTTCCTCCTAAAGACTTTCCTCTGCCAGCCATTCCTCTATGCTTTCTTCCTCTTGCGTCTATTCCTGGACTTGTGGTGCTACTTGAAACAACTGGAATTTGTATATCATCTCTCAGTGGCCTAGTGTCTAGTCTACATTCTGTCAAATTTTCTGGTTTGATTTCAGTTCTAGCTTCTGATCTGTTTTCAGGTACATTTTCTAATACACTTTCAGGCAAGGGCTCTTTTAAAGTTTCTGGTCTGTAGTCTGACATTTTTTCTAATATACTTTCCCTTGGCATAGATGGTGGTAGTGCCTGACTGGTAGGGGGTAGCAATCTGGATGTAAACTGATCCTGAACATTAGTTACATTGTCACTTGATGTACTTGGAACTGCATGTACATTTGCACAGCCACACTCAGAACAACCCACTTTAGTTGACTCCACACCTAGTGTAGTGGCATGACCACCTTCACCAACATTACTCCCATTATTACAGCCTAAGCTACTGTCATTTTCTTGGTCAAGATCTGAACACCCCTGACTCTCATCTGTTCCATCTGGCTGATTTTCCTGACCCAAGTCTTGTTGGTTTGTCTGCCATTTCTCAGGAAGACGCTCCTTGATCCTCAGAACACCTCGATTACCTTCATGTCGTGTTGCTTGGCTCTGGTTGTATACATGAACTTTAACTGTGGCTTCCTGTGTTCTGTCTTCTTCAGCTGCCGGTCGTCTGGTAGCTGGCTTTGTGGGAGAACCCTTCTTCATACCTTTCTGTTGCAGAAGTACCTACAAAAGAAAATGGTAGTTTATAATACAATTATAAAAAATTTCGTGAACATAATGTAGCTGTATGATTAATTATCCAAGTACATATAAGCTATCACTATTTTCATGAAAAAAGGGAAAAAAATTTATAGCAATAAAATCTTACTTCTCTCTTCGGTCTGCCTGGAGGATCAAGGAAAACTGTGACTGCACTTGTATTATCTGCTCTGAGATTAAGTTTGAGGTAGCGTCCCAAGGCTCCAGATACTACTGAGCGGGATGGATTCACCCATAATCTTTGCTGAAAGTAGTAATACAATTTCAAATTTGTAAGAAAAAACATAAACAAAATGACTTAGATAATCTTTCTATTCAAAAAATCTTTTTCAATATTGAGTTAGCATACAATTTCTCAGAAGTTACTATTTAAATTTTCCTTTCAAATACAACTTACCTTCCCACATGAGGTAGGTATGCCTAAATAATGCTTTTCATTATTTTTCTCTGCCGAATGGGCCACACTAACTGCAGCATCAGGCGTAAGAACATTCCAGAGGCCATCTGTACCGAAAATGAGACATCTATGCCGCTTAATATCTATTGGCATGACACACACATCTGGCTCTGGGGATACTACAAACTGGTCATTTGTAGCATTATAGCTCCACAAATCACCTGAAAAACAAGGCTACTGTAAGACACCTACATCCATTAGAGAATGAAGTTGAACGATAAGGTTGCAACAGATATGCCTTGTTTGAAAAAACATTAGCTTTATAAGCAAAAAGTTAAACAGCTCATCATGATGCTTCACATCACATCCCACCAGTAAACTAACCTAAAGATCTAGCAACTGCCAGAAAAGGAATTTCATCCATTGGGGTTGATCTGCGTACAGGACCCTGGTGACCTGACTTTGGCCTGTTCCACACCACACGTGGCACACCAGATTTGTTTATGACCTTGCCACCACACTCTGTGATACGTGTCTTCTCCACTATACTCTCAGGTTTGTGATCCCGGGTCAGAGCTTCACCATGCCAACCACCATCTGTAAATAATGAAATATAACTAAAATTTGTACAGTACTACTCATATCTAAATTCACTTTTCAAAATACAATGGCCTGAGAGAGAGAGAAAAAAAAAATCAATTAACAAGCTACCGGTTACCCCTTTTACCTGGGTCTTCACAGCCAAGAACAATGCCTGAATCACCAACATGACCAATGTAAATCTTCTGTCTTCTAATGAATGCCACACTTGCTGTTGTTCCACTTGTACTTGGCCACCCTGAAGCAGTTCTAGGCCATTGGTCTGCAAATAAAAGAAAAAAATCAGATTCCAAAAAATGTGTTTTCTAATTACCAAGATTATAAATACAATGTCCTTCATATATATATATAATATATATATATATATATATATATATATATATATATATATATATATATATATATATATAGAGTACATTTTTTGAAGCAAGTGCCATTTTCTGAATATACACTAATATTCTGACATTCTACTCCACTTCAAATAAATAACCTTTTATAATTCTATAAAAAAAAGTTATAGTAGTTTCATTTTATGTTTGACAGCAATAAGCAAATTGTGGTGGCTGTGGTAAAACTATCTAATTTGTGTAAAAAAAAAAAAATTGTTATATGTATTTAGATCATTGGCATAATTATTGGTAAACTAAGAAAACATAAATATTCACATTAGTAAGTATATTTCCTGCCTAGTATCTTGTTCTACTTTAATGAGACATTAATAGAGACATGCCTTATCGTCAGTCCCACTCAGTGCAAAGTTGTGGCAATTAAACTATATATAGGAATGGATTCTAAAGTATGCTTACTTTTTTTCTTCAAATATATGAAAAAAAAAAAAAAAAAAAAAAAAAAAAAAAAAAATCTTTTGGTACACAATTACTAGCCTTATTCAAGTGTTGTGGTGTGAACTATTTTTTCATTACTATTAAGCCCCCACTCAAATTCCAAATTGAATATATGCCCTCACCTTTCATGTAGACTTCAAAACTGCAAAAGTATTATTTTATTTCCCTAAAGGATTACTTACATACATTCATTTATACATAACATATATATGTATATAATTAAGCATACATAATATGTCCGTCTTGACTGCTAAGGGAAGAATAATGCCTCTTCAGTACACATAATTGAGTTTAGAACAACACTACCTTCACTCCAGCCTGTCAAGAACAATTTCCACTCTACGCATACTGCCTTTCCTATGCCTGATTACTATATTGGGGTCCAGGTATTATCAAATTATACATTTGTAGTTTTACTCAAGTGTTTACTTTAATAGAAATTGTAGCATGTGAAAAATTATAAGAGCACAACGAGAATGTGTCCACATTGTTTTTTCTAAAAATGGGGAGGGGAGGGGGGGGGGGGGGTCTGGGGCAGTTGGGTTTGTCAAAAATGAGTTAAACCCATTTTCACACTCGTATAGGAATGTAGAATTACCTACATGAATATAAACCTCTACGAAGAAAAACTCAGCTGTGACAGGGTCCGCAAATCCTAGCCAGTCACTTGTAGCGTCAGTAATTTTTACACACATGTATTGATCCCCTCCTGGCACAAAAATGAAGCATTGTATTTTGAATTTACATACTGCAATAAGTCACAGGAGGATGAAAGTGTCTTATGATAACAAATTCACCAATGTGAATAAAAATTAAAATCAAATATTTTTTTCCCAATCTTTTTCATTATAAATATGGTAGATATGATTCAATTAAAATGCAATCATCATGTATATATATATATATATATATATATATATATATATATATATATTATATATATATATATATATATATATATATATATATGTATATATAAAACTTTAGGCTTCAACAATAATGTACATGCAGTGGTGAGTGTCTACCTTGAAAAATAAACGAACATAAATTGTTTGTTTAGGATACTTCAGTTGACCACATGGTCCTGCAGCCATACAGCAAGCCAGGTGAGATTTTTTATGCTTTCGCCATACCGTTAGACTTTGCGCATTGCAAAGATTTTACGTTTCTTGTGTTAATAAGAGTCCAAGGAATCAACAAAACACATATTACTAATAATGTAGCTACTGTATACTAAATATAAACGACTGAAGTATATAAAGCTAGAAATCCCACTTAGTGTCAAATATCTCTATAAACTTGTGTGATGTAGGCTTATAATTAACCATTTTGTATTATTACATTAAGAAAAGAAATGTCCATGGGAAACAGACAGTGGTGAGTTTATATTTCAAAATATCAACATTTTCTAAACAGTTATTTCCAATAAACAAAATAACTATTCAACGCTACTCAGTCCCTACGAACCACTTGTTACTCTAACCTTTTCTCCTTTTCTCTGCACACCTGTACACATGTGCATGCATGCATGTACACACGTTTACGCATATTTACAAATACATTTGTACACAATATACATGCACACCTACACAGACATGAAAATGCATGCGTAAGTAGATGGCCTGAGATAAGCAATAACTGCATTTATGCATATGTCATGTTGCCGATATTAGCATATACAGAGTCAAGACTTCTCCATACATCAAACAGCATTTGAAAGACAATTAATCCAATCTAAGATTTGTTCATATAATTGGAAAGCTAATGGAAGTTCACAGAAATTGACCGCAGTTTATTATTCATTATAACCTTGTTTCTGCATGGGGACATGTTACAAAAAAATTGATTTTTCATCTTTTTACAAGGGTCACTTTACTAAGTTTGTTGTAACTTGGGAACCAATCTCCACTCTTCATCTAACAAGCAGCATTAGAAAGGGATATAAAGGTAGTCTCTCTGGTAATTTGATGATAAGACCAATTTAAGGGAATTAACCTAAAAATAACGGGAACATCAAATTTTTCTTCTTCGCAAAAAAGTCTGATCTTCCATACCACTATAAGTGAAGAGGTCTTATCCAATTTAAAGTTTGTTAGTATCATTTGAAGGCTATCAAAAATGCATAGAAACTGAAATCAGCATTTCTTTGAATTTTAATCTCTATTTGGGGGGGGGGAGGGTCTAAAAATCTGAAAAGCAAAATTTGATTTCTTTTATCTAATTTTCAAAGGAAACTAAGGCAAATTCCGTAGAAAACAAACATCAATTTCTTTAGATTTTATCAAAGTTTATACTTTTTTTTTCACTGTAGAGTAAGTAACAGTGTGGGCACGCAGCAGTATGCCAATTTATATAAATTTAGTAACAAAAGGTGCAGAATGCTAAAATATATAAATTATAAGATTATCATTATTTTATTTTATTTTTCATCTCATTTTCCCCTCCTCATTACCCAATTACCCGCCCTATTGTTAGGGACGGTATCCTTAAAGTTAAAGCGTGCTGAAGGCTTTAACCATCCTATGGTACCCTAAGCCATGGCCAGGCTAAGGCACCATATCTCAGACTTAGTTATCACAAAAGTCGTTTTATCTTATGAAAATATTTTCGGCTAGAAAATTTACCGTCACTATTGGGTTGATGCTCATCAGCTGAGTTGTTTGTAAACACAACACTGTCCTGCCCATGCCATGATGAAACTTTAAACTAATATCTTTCCAGAATTAGTAGAGCAGGAGAAATAAGCAAGATTCTTTATAAACATAACAGTGACTTTCTTAACGGAATGCTCAGATATAACAAAATATAGGAACAAAGTATTGTCTCCTCAAGAGGATGGTTAATATTACAAGGGTAATTACATCATCATCATCAAGGGGGCTGACACCGACGGGGGCGCATAGCCGCATCCACCCTTAGCTTCCACCTACGAGGATCCCTCATGGCTAGACGCCAGGCAGGGACTCGTCCCATCTCTATTTCCTTACGGCAGGTTTGGTCGATCTGCTCAAGCCACGACTTCCTCGGTCGTCCCACAGGCCTCCTCCACCCAGGGTTGTCTCGAACAGAGACGACCTGATGGGCAGGATCATCCTGAGGAAAGCGAGCCAGGTGGCCATATAGCCTGAGTTGGCGATCACGGATTGTGCAGATAACAGGGCTTGTGCCAGTCTCACGGTGCAACCGTTGGTTGGACACATGGTCCCGCCAACAGTACCCCATGATCTGGCGCAAGGACCTATTACAAAAGGCTTCAAGACGAGCCTCCAAGGCACAGGACAATGTCCAGGTTTCGCTACCGTATAGCAAAACTGGAATTATCAGGGCCTTGAAAACCTGTAGCTTGGTCCTTCTGCACAGGTACCGACATCTCCAAATACTCTTGTTGAGAGAGTTCATGACCCCTGCTGCCAGGCCAATCCGTCTGCTGACTTCATGGTCTGACAGCCCAGAGTTATGAACTACACTACCAAGGTATGTAAAGCTCTCTGTGACTTCAATGTCCTCGCCGCAAGCCCGTACGACTGAACAGGTTCTCCTAACAAGTCCCCAAATTCCTGGACCTTGGTCTTGGTCCAGGAGACCTCTAGACCCAAGGGCTTTGCTTCATTGCTAAATGCATCGAGAGCCGCCACTAGGGTTTCCAAAGACTCAGATAGAATGGCAACGTCATCAGCAAAGTCAAGGTCTGTAACCTTATATTGCCCAGCGTTGCCCACAATGACTTTGAACAGTAGCTCTGCCCAGTATCCAGTCCATGCAAGTGTTGAAAAGAGTTGGTGCAAGGACACAGCCTTGCCTCACTCCTGAACTAACAGGAAAGAAGCTCGACAGGCCCCCACCACACTTTACAGCACTTTCAGTACCAGTATACAGGCTTGCTATTAGTCCAATAATCCTTGTTGGAATTCCTCTCAGCCTCAGGATCTCCCAAAGTGACTCCCGATGCACCGTATCGAACGCCTTCTTGAGGTCGATGTAGGCTGCAAGCAGCCCACGCCCGAACTCACGGCGCTCTACAATGACTCGAAGCGCGAGGATACGGTCTATTGTGGACTTACCAGGAGTGAATCCGGATTGCTCCAGTCTCTGGTGCCTCAGTAGATGGTCTCTGATACGTCTCAGAAGGATGTGGGCGAGAACCTTGCCTGGTATACTGAGCAGTGTGATGCCTCGGTGATTATTGCTGTCACAACGGTCCCCCTTCCCCTTCCAGAGAGGGATGACCACACCCCTCAACAGGTCAGGAGGAACGGAACCGGACTGCCAGATGGCAGCCAGGACAGCATGTAACCCCCGTGCCATAGGTTCACCACCAGCCTTTAACAGTTCAGCTGGTATGCCGCAGATACCACTCTTCAGCTTGGAGATCGCCCCCCTAACTTCAGTTAAGGAGGGAGGGTCCTCACTGATGGGTGGATCCGGCAGCGGGATCTCGACACTACCCGCATCCAAGTTAACTGTTGGTGGGTCAACCTGGTACAGCTGCTCAAAATACTCAGCCCAACGTTCCGCACCGCAACAGGATCTGAAACGATCTGACCACTTACTGAGCGGACTGCTGTCACCTGTGAAGAGGGCTTGGAGTTCAGCTTTCTCAGGGCTTGGTATGCAGGACGAAGGTCATTTACTAAGAAATGGCCTTCTACCTCCTCTGCAAGACTCCTAATAAACTGTTCCTTGTCCCTTCTTAACAGGGACCGAGTTCTGCGCACATGAGAACGGTGCAATTCCCGATCCCCTGTCAGACGAGCCGCACGACATGCATCTGTGGCTTCCAGTGTCTCCTGCGAGATGGAATTCTGTACTGCTCTCGGGCGTACACCAATCGTATCTTGAGCTGCATCAAGCGTTTCACGCTTAAAGGTATCCCACAGAAGAACAGGGTCTGTCAGACTGTCAAGCATTACGAAACGATCAGAGATTGCCTCAGCAAACCCGCGGGCACACTCCCCCTCCCTCAGCCTGTCCAAATGAAACACCCTAGGGTGATCATTTGACCGCTGGGGAGTTTTGAAGTGGACCGGAGGGTAGCCACAACCAATCTATGGTCAGTACCACAGAACTCAGCACTCCTGTACACCCTGCAATTCTGAAGGATCCTCCAACGAGTGCTAACGAGTATGTGGTCGATCTCCTTGGCTGCATTACCCGCATCACTGTACCATGTCCAGCGATGTGGGTCTGGGCGCTGGTACCAGGAGCCAGAAATCCTCAATTTCTGGGACCTAGCAAAGTCCCGGAAAAGGAGGCTATTCTCACTACCAGCATCAGCTCCTGAACCATGGGGACTGACAGACATCTCATAGCCAGCTCGAATATCTCGCCAGATGTAAGTTTGGCATAGAACATCTCTTTCACGTCAAGTTTACAAACATCGGTAGGAGCATACACAGCAATAAGAGACAGGAAGCCAAAAGATAGCTTCTATCTCAATACCATTATACGCTCATCAACAGGAGTAACCTCTACTACCGAGGGCTGGAGTCTGCTGGAGATGGCAATGGCTACTCCCTGGAGATGGTGGCCATCGCTGCTGCCCGACCAGTAATAGGTGTAGCCACCTACACAGGTCATGCCGCTGCCAGGCCTCCTCACCTCCGAGAGAGCAGCCACCTCAACTTTCAGCCTCCCCAGTTCCCTCGACAGTAGAGGCAGGGTAATTACAGCAAGCTCTAAATTTTACACCTACTGCCAGTTTAACAATTTTTGACGAGAATAATAATAATGAAAGCACTATTATTACCTATGTATTAACAGTAATAAAAATAAAGACATATAAATGAAACATTAGATTTGAGGTAAGTACAGAACTCATGCTAGTTTTGTGAAACACCTCAGTTTAAAATATATTTTGGTTCGAGTGATATACACACCTACTGGTAAAAGCAACTGTCATACATTACACTTTCTACCATATTTAGTAGTCATACACAATTGACAATACTGTATTGGAGCAAAATCCATAAGGTAAGGTTGTAGTAACTGTTCTAGGGCTGAAAAATTGTCATTTATGTTTTGCAGTAGCCCTCTAAAGCTGCTTTCCCCCTGCCTTGAGGCGCGGTCCAACTGGCCTTGTCATCATCTAAGACCTGACTTGTGTCTGAGTGTCTAGCTAGACTAAGTGTTTTAACTGCAAAAAGCACTTCCATAATAGACTACACATGCCTCTCGCATGAATAACACCACACATAGTACTTCTCGTTTAAGCAACAAATAGCACAAAGACTAATTCCGTCTCATGGTATATATATTTTAAAGAATGAAGCACAGAAAACAATTTATTGATTCAAAATTATTAACACTGGTCTGACAGGCCTTTGACATGAGTGTAGAGTCTCAGTTTCAAATTACACATTTCTTGTTTGTTTTTTGGTAATAAAAAACAACTTTTGCAATAACTCTAAATGTTTTATATAAAATCTCTTAAACAACTTTTGTTGATTTTATAGATGTTGATAATTTCTTTGAGAGAATTACAATAGTTTTTAATTGCATCCTTGAAAGCCCAGAAATATCCAAGGAGAAATACACTCTAGGTTGTGTTATTGCTGGCTCCCCTCAGCCCCCAGATTTCACACCAAATAGCCGCGATTTGGCCCAGATTGCCACGCTTATGGCCAGACCTGAGCCTACAGAAGACCAGTTGAACCGCGCCTTTACTCTACAGAACCGGCCCAAGGTCTGGCAACAATTTGACCAACTGAGATGAAGCTCAGTTTGTTTTCAATTATTTTCTTCAGTCATTATTGGAAAATCTCATAATGACGGTTATTCCAGAAAACAAAATGGAAAAACAAAATTGAGAAATGTTTATCAAACTTGACCATTTGTCAAAATGAAAGGGAAAAAAGGGGGGCTCCCTTATTGACACTTTATGCCAACAAGTAGAAAATTACTGGATAGACCTTTTTAAAGAAGCAAGATTTGATACCAAGTTTGAATGTTTATATGGGTTGGGCCTGATGACTAGATTTTCATCCAAGTGCCAGATTGAGGTATCCAGACCCAATGGGTTAAAGAGAATTTCAACTCAACACAAAACATTTCTTTTGTGGTTGGATGTTGAAATAAAAAATTCAAGTGCTAAGATATGAGAAATGAAACCTGGCAGAACCATGGCAATGGTCAACAAAAGTGAATGTCTAGTAAATAGCTCATTTTACAATAGGAGGGCATAAAACTATTACACATTGATATCATTTAGTACCACTAACTTATCTTACACATAGAAGTATAAACAAGTACTTACAAAGACTACATTTCAATGTTAACCCCTTGGACCCGTATGACATTGCAGTCACGTCAAGGAAAAACTTGGGCAGCTGCCCGGGTGACGCGAACATGCCGTCAACCAGGCAACTTGGCCGCGGCCCGGGTGACACAGACTGCCGTCATGTGCGAAGGCCAAGGTGACGGAAAAGACTCGCCACGAGTGCACAAACTTCTTGGAGTATTATCCGATTCATTTGGCATTTAGAGAGGAGCAGTAACATTATTCTCATCAATTTACAAATGTGGAATGTAATGTGCGTAAGCTGTGACTGGAAGAGCGCCTGCTCTGGGAGGACACCACT
The DNA here is from genome assembly GCF_003789085.1 of Penaeus vannamei. Classification (NCBI taxonomy): domain Eukaryota; kingdom Metazoa; phylum Arthropoda; class Malacostraca; order Decapoda; family Penaeidae; genus Penaeus; species Penaeus vannamei. The sequence continues at coordinate 105,999 of NW_020870979.1, read as the reverse complement.
TCCATGCTGCGCTCCATATTCCTGGCCACTGTGACCAGCAGCGCAGGCTGTATGTAAAGTTGAAAATTACAAAAAATGAGAAATACCACACGTATAACCAAATGCTCATTTTTTGTTCTTGAACCGAGTTATTCACTACATAGAGATGATATGGAATCTGCACAAGGAAAATAACTAATTACCACCTGGATAAAGCATATCAAAAGACAAATATGGATATTGGAAAATGGTGATAAAGCTAAAAAAATTTAAACAAAATAACTCTTCAAAGGGGTGGCACAGAGCCCTGTCACTGCTCATGGGTGTTTGTGTGCGCCCGGGATATTGGCCACTTACATAACACATTGCCTGGGTTTTCAGCTCCATGATTTGTCATGCAACCAGACCCAAGGGGCTAACTGTATCGAGTATTTTCTTACTTTAATAAGTGATTGCATAGGACAAACAACTGGTTGCTTATACTGAGCAACTATTTGCACAGTTTCGCACTAACAGTTCAAAGAATTCTGGCATTGTCTGAATCTGTTTCTACAGGTTTTACTTACAAGTGTTAAAAAATAAGGGCTTTTGGACGAATTTGGAAAACTACAGCTCTACAAGCAGATGCACTATGTGTTTAGTGACCTGCTCCCCTCGTCGCTCAACCCTCGCAGACAACGAAAGCCATGTGTTCTTATTTCACAAGTGCTTCAACCTGCCCTGTGCACGACATTGACGAAGTGACCGTAGAACACGCTAATCTGATCCTTATTACTCTCATACATTTCCATGCTTTTATTCTGATGTCTTCAAGTATAAATATGTCACGTTTATACTCAAAATGTTTCTTATAAAATGCTTGATCTAAATCACTATGTATGTAACTGATTTTACCATTGATATTCGAATGTTCCATGTTTCATGAACACTCAACAATTCTGTCCCCTAACCACCAGATGTAAGATTGTAAAAACATTTCGATATCATGTCAACCATACCCTTGTTCCTCTCCACGAAACGGTCATGTGAACCCATGTTTCTGAATTTATGTTCATCCATATTCTTTCATGTTTTTCCATTGTATATTGTTTAAAAACGAACTTTGTTCATGGCAATTCCTGTGCCATACTCTCAGACCGCTCGCCCTCGCGGGCTTGGCAGGACACGCTCCTCCCTGGGAACCTGCCCAGACCGCTCGCCCTTGCGGGCTTGGCAGGACACGCTCCTCACCTGCCTTGCCCTCTGTACCAGCTACCCCAAATAAAGACAAGAAAACCGCGACAAGTTTAACTTCAGACCAACATCTTAAGAGTATGTCAGCACCTTACCGCTTCGACCACACTCTACCAAACAACAACAACAAGTAGTAATAGTAGTGGGGTGGGACAATACGCCTCCCACTACATATATTACAATGTGCAAATCTCACCTACTATCAAATACATTGTGAAAGACATCACCCAAACCATTAAACATCAACCACCCCTTCACCAAAACCCAACCAGCAACACCACCATATAAAATTATGAGTTGCACAGAGCTTGTGGATTCTCAAACTCAGGAAATGATAAAAACAATTACCTGAGCTACTATCAGAAATACCTGAATGTCAGCTGCATCCACCTTAGCAATGAGCCAATCAAGGCCAATGCCCAGACTTTGGGTGTAAAGCCAGCAGGGAATCACCCAGATTGAATGGGTTAAGGCATGACTTTTAAATTTTCCACTAAACTCTTGTAGTTTGGTTTAAAACACATTCATTGTATCAGAAAGCAAAGTTTGATAACAGCAGATTTACCTGTACTTTTAGATACTGATATACTTTTACATTGCATGCCTTTCATGAATCTGAATTATTGTACTGATGAACTTTCCGTGAGTCTGCCTCAATCTCTACTACATAGATTGGCTACCTAAAGTCTTGGGACTGATTCCAGCCCAACTGATGATCCTATTTTGCTTCCAATATCAAGTTATTAATAACTCATAAAAGAGTACTCTTTTATTTCTAAGGTTACTACAAGAAATATAGTAGTAGAAGAAATAGTCCCCGCTAAATGATGAAAATATAACACGTGGCCGTCACTCAAATTCTAAATCCCGCAACTTGTTGACCTTACCACATAGTAGTGGGGTGGGACAATACGCCTCCCACTACATATATTACAATGTGCAAATCTCACCTACTCACCAGGAATAACAAATCACTGACCGCTCAACTCAATACTGCAATGTCCGAAGTAGTTCAGGTGTTACTATGCACTTGTCAAAACAATATTTGGGTAATTATCAGTGTCTGCTCTTACATATTTATGCTTTTAGTGTTTTATCAATGTTATTATACTTTATTTGCGTACTGTAAGATTTATCTATACCCTTATTTAGAATTGTGCACATCTAGCATTTAACACACTCTTTCGCCAGATGCCAGGTTGACAGATCACCAGCCCACTCATTTCGGGATGGAATGCCAGTGATAAATGCGTTTCCAGTGTTGTGTTGATATCCCTGATATACTTCATGCCCTCCCCCCTGTTAACGGGACTAACAAATCACTCAATCTCTGAGCATTTCATTCGCAGAAGAAACAGCACCAAGAATCGATGAAATCATTGGATTTCCTGAAGAAAAACAATTTTTCCTTAGTGTCTGGGAGGGTGCACTGCCATCAGTGACAATTACCTTAATTTTTCACTTGGTTTTGAAATAAGACCGCTATAATATCTAATGCAATAGCATTCAAACAACATTTAGTTTGGATTTTCTCACCAGAGATCAATTCATCTTTACGGTATAGCTGAAGTAAGCAAGCGTAAATTAAAGGTAATATTCTTGTTGAGGACAAAAAGTTGTTGGTACTTAAAATAAACTCCTGACATGTAATGTCACAAATAGAGGGAAAATTATGGAAAGCACTGCTCATAGCCTAAGTCCACTCAGTGCTCCTGAGTTTCAGCTTCATCTTACTGTGAAGAAAATGTTTCCCGGCGCAAAATCCCCTCTGTTAAAGATTATTCCACTTTGAAAATTATAAGAAAAGCTTTGAGGCCTCTTTTGATATGTTATCAAATCCTAATTAAGCCAGCTCCTACATTTTTATTGCAGTATTTTATCTAAAAATATAAAGACAAGACAAGATAAATATTGCAATAAAGCTTGCTTTTATAATGTGGGTAATTCTACAAATTCATATTATTATCTAAATATGATGTGGCATCCCTACTTTTATTGCCATTGTATCAGTTGTAAAAGCTGGTGACGCTATTTGTATTTTAAAATAAAATATAACAAAAATGTAGGAGATGGCTCAATTAATGTTTGATAATCTACAAGATAAGGCCTCGAAGCTTTTCTCATTATTTTCCAAGTGGAATTATCTTCAGCAAAAGAAAATTTATATAAGAACAAATTGCTGATAGTCCTTTTGTGTAAAGACAAAATTAAAGACAGCCCTTCTGTTTGTGAATAGAAAATATAAGTAAAATGTGGGAAATAACTAAATAACGTTTGACAAAAGATCAAACACTGTGGCTGGTCTTATGCCATACACAACCAACAACAGCCACAGCACAGTACACAACGACAAAACCATGTGCAATCATCTAAGCGCGAGATTACAGTGAATGTGCATGCATTACCAGAATAAATAAGAATAGTCCATAAATACTTGTTACAACTAGTCGTAAGAATAGCCACTATGGTGACATTTGCTTGAGTGTACATAGGCACAAGAACTAGACAAATATCTGTGATATATGTAAGGGCACTTCGTTCTGATTTGCTATAAGAAATAAATTAATTGTAACACAACATAACTGGACAATTGGACCTGACTGTTAACAAAACATGATGATGCATAATTGCAATTTATGACGAATTATATACACAATGATATCAAATTCAGTAGTGATCATAAATCAAAAAGTAACGTTTTATCTAACTGATAATAACAGTATCATGTGAAGGGAAACCTGAGTAAATGCTGAAAGGAAGAAAATAAAGTGTTAGACATGATTATTCCCATTTAAGAACTGCAAAATCAACATACGAAATGGTCTTAATCGAAAGGCACTGGAAATAAAGTCTCTATGAGAAGCGAGGCAAATTCAAAATAAAATCCGCGAGGAGCAACGTGAGAGAAAAAATGTCTGTTTGTTTACGTCCCCCTCCACCCCTCGTAACTCACCAAGGACTTTCCACATAGCCATGTGCGTCTGTAGGAAGCCCTCCTTAATTGCCGCCAACACGTCCTCATCGTCGTCTGACCAAAAAGCTCTTAAGCTCACGATGTTGTCCATTAAATTGTCTTTGGCGAAGTGCGCTGCCTCCTTCCCGCCGTGGCCATCGAAGATCCCAAAGAAGGCGTACTCGATATCCTTTTTGTCGTGGGTTCTCTGATATGCCACCTGGAATTCATCTTCCATATACTTTCTGTCACCTTGATGTAAATACGCTGACGCACGGAGGTTCACGCCAACACGACTCGACATTTCCAAGACTGTCTTCTGCGTCCTCGCTCGACACCATAACAGAAACGGTTTCGGGGCTTTCGAATGTGATTGGTCAGTGGGAACATGACGTCACAGGGGTTCCTCGGGTGGTTTCGAATGCGATTGGTTGGTGGTGACGTGAGGTCATTGTAGCTACTCGAGTGGTTTCGAATATGATTGGCTGATGAGGGATGTGACGTCATCCAGGTTCCAATAACGTGTGATGGTGAAGGAGCCCGAACGCGAGGTGGTTGGGTGGCTACGGGGTGGGAGGTGCGGGTGCATCATGCAATAACGGGAGGGTGTATGATGTATATTTATTCACTTGGGTAAGATCATGGCACGTAAAGGAAGTTTATCGAATATGAAATTTTTAATTGTTGTGAGGTCCATCTTTCTCTTCAAGATAGGAATTCCTGACACTTTCATAACTGAATCAACGGTAGACTTCGTCAAATTTGAAAAGGCGCATTTCCATTAAATAATTACACTTTTCTTGGTAATGATTCTGTAATAACATGGCAATTCTAGGGAATTTAACTCAGTTGGGCTACGGAGAACATGCATTTAATTTCCTTGGGGCTTTTCCTAAAAGGAAAGAACGCGCGAGTGTATGTATCTGAGAGGAACCTACCTGAGAACACATTGTGCAATATTTTTTTCACGTGCAAAAGCTTAGATTAAAAGATAAAGTTAAATAATGGGCGGATAAACTGGACAAACTATCGATGGTAATGTATAATTACGATATCCAAACCAATCTTATTGTAAAGCAATAGAGCTTTGTATAGAAAAGTAGTCGTCCTCGCTTGCTTTATTACAAGAAAGTTGTAGTGCGCTTTGATTTATAATCAAAATAAATTTAAATTTCTTTCATTGCATGTCTCATGCTGTTTTGGTAACAAATTTGCTTATAACAAACTGCATTTCCCTGCATGATACACCTGCAAAGTACTATAGATATATAGGTAAACTTATGTATGAAAGCAGTTTTATCAGAAAAGTTATTAGTATAATTAATAATTTACTAAATTCCTGAAGAATCTTCAATAGGTGTATTAGTTCCCAAAATGTATTAGTGCACAAAAGAGATGGAAAGTATAATAGTTTCCCCTATTTTCCAACTTCACTTATAGGTGGCGCGATTCTAGAAACATCTGGCATCTTTTCCCTTCACATGATATTTCTCATTTAATACACTGTTAAATGCATTGAACTGACCTGAGAAACTAAATATGAATACTTGATAGTATGACTTAAACGTATTTGTGACCTTAGCTTCTCAGTGGTCCGAAAAAAGCGTAATAACTGAAATGTTGGAGAGCAACTCTCGGACACTCTCTGACACATCTCTCGGAAACATAAACAGAGTGTTTTTTCCATCTCTCGACAGACGCTTCAACCCGGTGCAGTTCTGCCGTGCTTTTGCGATGGATTGGAGTAACGAAATGACCCGAAAGTTGATAGATGAATATGAGAAGCAGCCATCTCTGTGGGACGTGTTTTGCCCGGAATTTAAGGACCGGGAACACAAAAATAACGCCTGGAAGGAAATGGCTGAGAGTGCTGGTGTCGATGTGCCAGAAGTCCAGAGAAAAATACACAATCTCCGCAACCAGTGGAACGCGGAACACCGGAAGATGATGGAAAGGAAGTTTAGTTCAGGATCAGAAGGGCCCAAGTCCAAGTGGCCCTACTACGATTCTTTATCTTTCATAAAAATGTCACTTGAAGCAAAGAGGGGAAGATCTAACTATAATGAGGTAAGGTTTTCTTTTGTCAGAACTTCCGCTTTCATAGAGAATAGAAGTGACAACTTTACCTCGTTATAAGTTTCAGTCACAATTGGACAGAGCTGTCGTAATATATTTGGTACTCTGTTGATTACATTTTGTGTTTTGCCATGCATTTATGTATTATAATCATATTTGAATTAATAATTCATTCCGATTATGCGATGATAGTGAAAAGCATTTTTCCGTGCGAAAGACGCTCTCAAGCATTTCGAAATTCACAGTGTTAATGATTTTAAAATTATTGACATTTTTTTCTTTTTTGTCATTGCAGAAAGAAGATTTAACTCGCCGTGACACATTAGAATGTCATGGCACTATGTCTTTCGGTAGCCCTCACAGATCATCCCGTAAAAGAAAAGTTATAGATGAAGACTACATGGCCACAGCCGTAGAGTTCTTCCAGAAACCGACGGTCAAAAATGAAAGCAGAGATGAATTCTCAAGTATGTATTCATTGCATTTTTCTTTAACCTTGCCCTTTCAGATTTCTGTATCACATCTAAAATTATGTTGTAGTATGAATTTGCTTACTAATCGTTTTTCTTGCTTTTTTATTGACAGTTTTTGCCGACCATGTTGCAAGTGAACTTCGCCAGCTTGAAGACCGACACGTGCTTGCTATTGCTAAGCACAAAATCAACACTGTCCTCTTCGAAGCATCAACTGGAGTGTATGATCACATGTCACCCGTCCAGCCTCACCAGGAACTTTGCGAAACGACTACTTGGAGTCATCAGATCTCGCCTGACCTGGGACATTCGCCTCAATCTAACATCAGCTCCGTATCTTCTCCTGAATCAAAACAGACATTGAATACATAGAAATCATTATGTGTGCGAAAGAGTTTTAAATTCTATAATTGGCTCAATGTGCATTGACCTCATATCGTATACGGATATATAAAATCGTTTTTTAGATTTCGGGATTATCCCCAAAAAATACTTCCATTCCAGATAATAGACTTGTTTGGTAAATTATCGATTTTAAACCATGTAAAATAAAAAGAAAAGTTATATTCTACTTAGCATGCAAGTGTTATAAAACACATACTTGTGTGTGTGTATGCATGTATATATCTGTATATATGAATATTATATACAGAAATATATGATTTATTTATATATATGAATATTATATATAGAAGTATATGATAGATTTATATATATGATATATATATATATATATATATATATATATATATATATATATATTGTATATGATATATATATATATATATATTATATATATGTGTATTGTGTGTGGTGTGTAATATGTGTGTCTATGCATATTTATATCGATATGTAGATATGTATATGCATAATACACATATATGTATATATACGCATGTGTGTATATTTATATATATACATACATACACACACACACACATATATATAATATATATATATAATAATATATATATATATATATATATATATATATATATATATACATATATATATTATATATATATAAGAATATATCGTATATAAAATGTATACCCCTTT
>NW_020870979.1:70726-83226 GCF_003789085.1 Penaeus vannamei | reverse complement strand
TCTGTTCCTGCCCTTTATTGTATATGTGCTGTGCGAGAAATACATATACCATTGTTGTACGCGAACTAATTCCCATCTTTCCCTTGAATTTGTTTGGGCATTTAGTCCTTAAAACTTACTATCATATTAGTTTACGCTGCCATCCTTAGGGCCAGCCTCCTTAGCTCAGTGGTAGAGCACTGGTCTCGTAAACCAGGGGTCGTGAGTTCAAACCTCACAGGGGGCAAGATGAAAGTGTTGTACTATTTAGTTAATGTTATTTCCGATTGTCAAACGCCTGGATAATACTTAGTGCATAATAATAATTTACTAAATACCCAAACTTCACTCTTATGGAATCAGACTTTTATAGAAGCTACTGACGCGATACGTGATGTCTTGAACGCTCCTGTTGGATGATAGCAAATACTCTTCGTACTTGTGAATATGCAAATCATTATCAGTGCGGAATATTACACCATGGATATATACGATATATGAATATAGTTTATTTTCCTTGTTTAAGTCAAGTTTATTATTCCTGGAATGCTACCATCATTTACATAACACATAGGTGGTCAGATGTATTATGATGAATAGTAATCAATATCCTTTTATATCACGGTGATGTTACCAAACGAAATTTGTATACATGTGAATGAATGGAGCAACAACAGATGTATCTATAAATAAAGTAGCAGCGTCTGCCATAACGTGCTTAGGTTCAGAATTTATATTTACTTTGATAATTATATACATGAATATGATGCAAATGAGAAACAATATTTGGGATCACCTTTAATATATGCATTTCCCACCTCCATATCTGCATTGATAGAGTTAGGAAAGTCTTGTATTTAATTTCACTCGGACGGAACCGGCTCTTGCGTCACAGCGCGCTTCTCAAATCCCATACTTCTATCCATCGCCACATCGTTAATAGTTGCCACACTAAACAGCTAGGGCAGGAAATGAGTCAGCTGCAAGTGGCTATAGTTCGGTGCCTAGAATTGTGTTGTGATGATGAGTCCGTAACGACGTTATATATATATATATAATAATATAATTATAATATATATATAAATAAAGATAAGTCACTATATACAATTACATACACATAAACCATGTTCTATACATATTATAGTTTTACACCGTTCTGAATGTAAATAGGAGCGACACTTTGTCAGGAGTACATATGTATCTATATATTCTATATATCTTCTGGGATGATCTTCAGATAATCATCCCTATACGCATCATACACTCTCTTCTCGCNTGTGTAGCACAACACCACCACACGCACGCCCACACATACACGCACACACATACACACCACACACACACACACACACACACACACACACACACACACACACACACACACAAATATATTATATATATGTTATATATATATATATATATATATATATATATATATATATATATATATATATATATATATATATGCACATGAAAACACTAGCATCCACACAGATGAATAATCGGAAAGCCCATTCTATCCAAAATAAATCTTGCGAAATTCCTTTTCCCAGGAAGCAAAATGTGACGCGTGCGCAACCTTCGGCTTTTATTTAAGAACAGCTCTTTTGCCCAGTGAGGACCAATGGCGCGGAGGATGTGATAATGACATCGTAATAATATTGAAAATAATATTGATGATAAAAATACCACCACCAGTAATAATAATAATGATGAGAATAATAATAGCAATGGTGATAATGATGATGATGACAATGATGGTCATAGCAATTAGGATGATGATGGTGATGGCGATGATAATGATGTGTCGACGATGATGATAACAGTAACAATAATGATAACGATGGCGCTGGTGATATGAACGATGAGAAAGTGATGATACAAATGGATGTAACGATACTAATAGTCATAGTTGAAAATAGTGATAACACCGATAAAAATCATAATGGGAACGATTGTACTAAGGAGATTAACAATGACCTAGTAACAATAAAGTTATTATCATAACTACGGAAACAATAACGATAACAAGAAAATCATAATTGCGGTAATGATAAAGGCAAAACCGTAACAATAATGACAATAATGTTGACGTCATATCATTATTAATGCCGTCAATGTATATACAGTGAAGGCGACACAACAATACTGATAATGAGTACTAACGTACACATTAAGTGAATAGTAACATTACAGCAGAATAACTGCAGTTCTTATTACAACAATAATGTTCATAAGAATAACAATAACGATGATGACAGATAATAAAAACAACAGTAATCTTAATGAAAATGATTCAATAGAGTTGTAATAGTATGAAAAAAATAATAACAATGAGTGAAGCACCTGCACCATACGCCATACAATCACAGCTGCGTGCAGTGAAGGCGTGCAGTCACAAGAGGCGGAGCCCTGCACGCGCTTACGCATTCGGCCTCAGAGCACGGGGGGGGGGGGGGGCTCTGCTGCAAGCGCTCTGCACCAGTGTGCTCGAGTTCGTTGGGCGTTCCATGTAGTGGCATTATGAGTAGCTTGTCTTGTAAATCATCCGTCATACCAGAACTGAAACATTGTGAAATAATACAGAAATTACGGAACTAATGCCTAATTCCTCATAGCTAGACTACATTTCCCCAAAATTTATGAAGATGATCAGTCGGGTTGTTAAACTTGAGCGAGGCCAGACCCAATGATTATTCATATATACTGACATGAATATATACTGAAATAAATGCATATCTCTCAGTCTAGACATGCATATCTGGCGAATAGATAGATGAATAAATGTATATCTAGCTGATAGACAGACGAAATTATTGTTGTGTTTATGCATGTCCCTATGTATGAATATGCATTGGCTAGGGCCTCGTACAATTTTAACAAACATCATAAATATTAGCTCTCATTTTTAAAATTTGTGAAATCAACCCATTCCTGTGATATCATGTCACCTACAACTAGATCACCAAAGAATACGTAGCAAATTTATCAATACAATATTTTCGCAACGGGCGGAGTGGCTGCGAGAGGGTAGTAAAATTCATCGTCTGGATATATCAAAGCCCAAAACAGCTGAGTCATCCGGATGCAGTCTCTCCGAAGGCTGTGCGAAGGCATAGCAGCATAATACTGAAGTGAAAAGTATTCTCAGAGGAAGCTCATTTCGACTCGTTTCGCATTCTCCTCGCAGCGCTTGGGACATCTCAGAGCCACGGGCATTATCCTCTTGGTACGGTTTCTCTTGTGCGTGTGCTTGGCGGACCTGGACCCGAAAAACTGTATTATGGTTATCCTTATTATCGTATTTTATAGTTTGCGTTTTTGTTATAGAATAATTACTGTTGTTAATATTATCAATATGATTATGATCACCATTACCAATATCACTGTCATTATTACTGTTACGTTGTTGCTGTCTTTTGTTTTATTGTTACTATCATTATTGTCATTATTATTTTCACCATCGCCATTATAATCATCATTATTACCATTGTCATTATCACCATCATCTTCATTATCGTCATTATGATCATGATTACGATTAATGATTGATGACGAATGTCATGTCTTTATCATTATGATAATTAATATCATAAGTGATAGTAGTCGTACTCCTACGCCATTACCATCACTATTATTGCTATCATCATCATTATTATTATCTTTGATGTCGGTATTATTATCATAATCATTATTGTTCTGTTGTTGTGGTTTTGATGTTATCATCATTATTATTAGTAGTATCATTGTTATTGTTGTTACCATTGTTATTATATTCAATTTAATCATCGTGTTCTTCTCCATCCACAACTGTCATTATCAAATTCATAGAAGACATCGTAACAGTTATCATTGACAATTTACGATAATTTTCCTCGCATCAGTAACAGTAACTGATTAATAATGGAACTGAGCAATTGAGAGGGTCAATGTGCTCCCTTCGTGTTATCTGCAGAGTCGGATTTCCGGGGTATTAATCGGTTCAGTTTCAATATGTCACCATGAAAACCTGTTTTATTGGTGTGTAAACACCACATAAAACGAATGAGAACTAACCAGTGAGTGAAACCCCTACATTCTACACATTCATGTTGTTGCAATGATAACATGCCTCAGAGTCGAAGCCTGGATTACATTGACGTGTATTTTATCATTGTGTGAATCCTTGTTCAACAGCATCTGCGAGAGGCACTCAGCCAGGGCACTGTTTCCCTGAGGAGATTCTTGAATGGTAATGCCTTAGTAATGGGCAATTCGCAGCTCTAAGGAATTATTGCAGATTTAATGCATTTATTTTTGTTGGTTTTGCGATATTTGACATGCGAGTTTCATGTGTGTGCGTTTGCCTCTTGAGTCTTGCGTAAGGTCCATGTCATGTTTTCAGTTATGACTTATCTTTACAGGTAAGAAGAAGCTTTTGCAGTCATAGTTTAAAACGGGTGTCAAACTGATGGTCCTCAGGATGGTCATAAATGGACCGCGGGATGATAAGAATTATTGGCGCGTGAAATTATGTTTGTCATGAAGAAAATTAACTAATAACCTCTGTTTCGTAGTGCTAATAGTTTAATTTATATTGTTGTTGTTAGCATTACAACTCTTATAAAGCGAATATACATATAAATATTATAAAAGAATATAATTAAATGAAAATTGTTGACCTATAAATTTGAAAGTGAAAATAAGACTGCAGCACCTCGAGACTAATGCATATTAGCATGTACAGTTTGTCAGCATTTGACTTCTAATATGTAAAATAAACTTTACGAACAAGTATGTAATGCCCGACAGATTTTAAAAACGTAATCCAGAGAAGCAATGTATGTAGCATCGCTGGCCCTTAAGTAGAAAGGAAAATTTGCCCTCAAAAGGGTGCGAGTTGGATACCCTGGTTGAAGGCCCTTGGGAGAGGCTGGTAGTTCTGAAATAATTTTCATTGCTGCGCTCAGTTGGATTTCATATGTGTGCAATACACATAAACGCTCATCCCCCCGCCCTCATACACATATGAGGATGTGTGTATTATAAATATTTGTATATCTATGTATGTCTCTCTCTCTCTCTCTCTACTCTCTCCTCCTCTCTCTCTAATAGCTAGTATTACTATCTCTATCTCTCATATCTATCTCATATTCTATCCCTCTCTATTCGTATTCATCATATCTCTGCTCATCATCTATATATTATAATATATATATATATATATATATATATATATATATATATATACTATATATATATTAATAATAGTATATATATATCTAATATATATATTAATATATATATGACCCGAAGATATGGAAGTGTATGAAGGACGATAATTTCTGAAACTGTTGTATCTATATATACACTATTCTACTCACAATAATAATAATCATAGTATTGTTACATTGTGGGTTTTCTTCTACATTATTGTAATAATTGATATATAAAATATGAAAATATATAATATATACTAAACATATACATAACATTAACACATACATTCATACACACACACAACATACACATCATACTACACACACACACAGCACATGTTAATAATATATATATATTTAATCATACAAAGCAATACATACTACACTAACACATACTACACATAACCCACACAACACACACTACACAAACTACACACATATATTATAATATAATAGTTATATATAATATAATATATATATAAATATATAATATATAATTTATTAATATAATTATATATATTATATATGATGTATATATATATAATACATTATACATGCTCAATACACACATCTACCATATATATATAATACATTATATCAATACCTTATGTGTGTGTGTTGATGTATGCGTGATATATCTACACAAAAACTTATATACATTTGCATATTGATATTGTTATGGTTTAGCGTTGTAAACTTTTGTTGTGTTATTATTAATAAATAGGGTGCATTATCAGATAAGAGTGATATCTCATGTGCTCACTATATAAATGAGGTATCTGAAGTGATACAGCATTATGGTTAAATAATATAAAAACAAGTAAGAATAGTCATATCATTATAATGAAGTGTTGGAGTTTTGCCAGATACCACAATTTACAGAGAACAGTGGTCATATACTTAAATATTTATAAAGTATGTATCAATCATTCAGAATATCTAGTGATCATTGAAAATAAATTGATACGAGTGCAAACTCACAAATTCGAGAATAAAATTTAACCTGGTGGGTAACTGGAAGTATTGCGTCGAGTAAACCTGTGGGCGTAAAGGGCGTGGTCATCACGGGCTGAGTGATCCTGAAGGTCGAGCCGATACGTAACAACAACAACACCCAGTACGACCAGGGCGAAAGGGGACTTCGACGAGAGTGACACTCCATCCATACAGGGCAACTGGCTAAGAAGGTCAGCGGACACTTCGTACATGTAAATATGGCAACAGGTTCTTACCAACAATAGTACCGTAATACAAGATGGCTAATAGGTATCAGTGTTTATTCTACGTTGTTGGAGTTTAAGAATGACAGAAGGTAACTTGCAAGTAGATAAATGGATCACCAGATGATAAGTGACTGAAAAGGGTGGACTTATGATAATGATCGTTAGACAAAGTCCACATTAATAAGTGCCTTTCTAATAAAGAGGAGATTTGACTATTCATAACTTGGCTAAATACAGTTTATTTATTTACTCACCTCAGAGCCATATATAATTTAATAGAATTCAGAGGATAAATGTATTGCTTTTATAAATTGATTTCTTTTAGTCAATTTTATGTTAATGTCCGTCGATATATTGCAACAGTAAGTATCTTTTTTCTGTCTGTTCTAAACTCCTTTTCCCAGGAACAGGATAATGAAACCTTAATTCATTATGATAACTTTTTTTATCGTTAATAATTTTGCTAACTTTATTGTAGTATATGGGTATAGAGCTGTTGCCCATGAGCTAAGGGATGTTAATTAATTTTGCAAATGAAGCATACCATATTTATTCTATACTTCATTTAATATCACCTCTACATCTATCTTATTTATATGTTGTATCATTGTAACCAGAATTAATCACCAATTCAAATTGTATTTATAATATAGTGGATATCTCAGATTGAGTACGGGAATTTATATCACATAAGATTCCAGCATGATTTGGAAAGAAAGTAAGCAAGTCCTAACTAATTATGATAGGCTATTAAATAATCAGAGATATAAACTCACCTAATAATTGTGCTATTACTCCATAGATTATTTAAGACTAAAAATATGAAGTATTAAATATTTTTCATTATGATAAAATATTTATTTGTATATGATAAAATAAAGAAGTGCTGTATATAGCAATAGAACATATATATGATACACATTAAATGACTAATCGTCAATATCCTTCATTTACCTTTGTGAAACCAAAGATGAAAATACAATAATAATCTAGTAATATCAGAATTTGTATATATTTTCCTATACTAGAAAGAGATTACTTTAAACTTAGTAGGTATTTATGTCTACTTAACTTTTTGCTATATATTCAGTTTTCATAGTTTAAATTTTATATTTATAGCGTATAATGCCATTAATACTAACGTTTATAGAAACACTAATTTAAATTAAACCATAATATATATTATCTACTACATTATATTTCTTTTTGTACAGTAGAGTTTTTGTTTATAAGTCCTTAATAATGTTAAGATAAATGGAACACTGATTCATATGTACACTGCTCTACAATTCAGTTGTACAATTACATAGTAATCATTATATAGAAATTATCACATAATTAGAATTTTAAGTATAGATAAAGAAAAAGAATCTTCTAATGAAATTCCACTGAATATATAAGGTCTGGTGAATGTATCTATAAGAAGGCCTGGGTCAGCCTGTGTTATCATGTATATAGCATATAATCACTAACATACTCATTGCTACCCTTTTCAATACTTGTTAATGTCTAATAACAATGTTAATATAGACATAATGGCTTATGATGTTTATTAACGTTGATCATGACTCGGCAACAGCTATACACAGCTTATAGGCCCTATGCCACAATAGTTTAGAACTGTTGTGATATGTAAATTAATTACATAACAAAAATAATTATCCTCAAGCTACAGATCCATCATAACAGTATTTAATAGCATCTCATATTTTTGTTTACTCTATTGTGTGAGAACAAATTTTCTATAGAGTACTAAGTTGATGTAACTTTCTCACATATCGCACATATCCTCAAAACTCACTTAAATGAACATTACCATCACCCAATGCTACACAAGTGCCATCATTAATATTAAAGCTTCATGTTAAATAAGACAAGAGTCATGAATATCATATAATGAATATAATGGCCCCTATATTAGGGATGGTTATAATTTGCAGTATGAAATGGCATAATCACCTATTTGGTCATGAGTGAGCCAGACTTGGCAATCAATAGTGCTATTGGCACACTATGTTGATATTCAAAATAAGGATGCAAAAGATAAAGAAGTTTATAGGTATAAGCAAAATATTATGAGAGAGAGAGAGAGGAGAGAGAGAGATGAGAGATGAAGAGAATGAAGAGAGAGAGAGATAGAGAGAGTAGTAAAGAGTGTAGAGAGATGAGATTGAGGAGTGTAATAGAGAGAGAGACAATAGAGAGTAAGACAGAATAGAAGAGTAAGAGAGTTCAAATTATTATTATAAATATTGGTCAGTATATGTTATATAATAATTGTTTATTTAATATCTGAAATATTAATGGAAACTTACTTAATAAGTACGTATATAATGATTTATACAATAATCTATGCTAATATATAGCCCCTCTCGTGTTACATTATATTAGTATATTTACCCATGATGCAACTATACTAATAACTTAAAATATATAATATATATAATTATATATATATAGTATATTCATATAATTAGGTTATATTCAGTTGCATGAAGAAAGTGTATAGTATATATATTTAGTGTGTAGAGTATATATAATATAATTCTTAATAAAATTATTATAATAAAACATAATATATATTATTAAATATATTATTGTAGAATTTTATTAGTATTATATTAAACAATATTATAACTATATAATTATACTTATGTACTACTAAAATAAATATATATTCCTGATCACTTACATATCTTATAAATCTATATAATATATGTTAGATACTCAATTGTATTATATATTTAGTATATGGATGTGCTAATTGGAATTTTAATATATATAACTTCATTTTATATTATATGGTATATGGTTATAATATAATATATATCACAGTGTATATAGCTATATAAATATATAAATGTAGCATAATTGATATACATATGTGTTCTAATATTAATATATGATAAGTATTGATTTATTATTATAAAATTGGCATACACTATTCCATATTAATCTATATATGCCTTACTGATTGTTGTCTCTCTAATTCTATCGAGTACAATCTATTCTTATACATATACCTAACTGGGTTTTTATAATATATTGAGTATAATATATATATATATATACTATATTATTATAAGTATAATTTTATTATTTATTTTATATTCCCATGTTTGTTTTGGTCTTTTATTATATGAATAATAATAATTGATATATATACATTATCAAGGTATACAATAATATTGATATAATAACTAATATTGTAAATGTTTAAAATTATATTAAGTAGCCAAGTTAGCATATTCAATGCTATACATATATATATTATATATTATATAAAAGTATTATATATATATTGATAAATATATAACATACCTTATTATATAAATATTATAAATTAATATATATTAAGATTTATGGGCTATTAGCGTTTATGTTGTTATATGAGATATATATACTATGTATATAGTGTATACTTAATAATAGTATTTATATAACATAAAATAACCACATTACTATTGTTACAAAATACTATTGTTTTGGTACACTCCCATGTGATTATTGTTATGATTAAAGATATAGTATTTAATTAATACCTATATATATTTATATATATATATATATTACCGCATGGAGTATTATGTTATTTATTGGTAACTATATATACATATGGTCGATATATTAAGGTGATATATATATAATTATTATATTAGTTTGTTAATATATTATCATACAATATATTGAGTTTTAATTATAATAGGAATAATAAATATGAAGTAATTATATTATGTTTATATTATGTGTAATTATGGATATTTAGTTTTAGTAGTGTAATTATATATATAGCTGATTAGACTCAAAAGTATTTTAATTAGATACTAAGTATAGGATTATATATGAAATATTTATAATATCATTAATAATAAGTCATAATAACTTATAAGTACTATACTCAAATTATATAGATATTGCCAATTTAATTAGGTATTGATGAATGTACTAATTTAATATATATATCTATATAAATAGAAATTTTTTTTAATAGATTCATAGTCACTCAGATATTGTGATATAATAGGGAAACATACGAATATAACATTACAATATATAGGTATATTTATTAATCAAGTTAGTATGAAATTAATATTATACAATGATATAATTATAATTATATAGTATTATCATAATATATTAATACTATATATAGTTGAACCCCCTAAATTTATGTACTACTATATATTTGAGCAAGAGTATAGTATTAACCAATATATAAGTATACCTAACTTCTCATTGATTGTATATACATGCATTATATCCTAATATATATATTTTATTTAAATTATATGTTCTTATTACTATGTACCCTAGGTATTTGTGTAGCTCTATTACTATTATTATAGGACTTATATGTCCTATTTTATTACTACGTATTTTCAAATATATACATTTGGTATTGAATATAATATTTGTATATAATCAGTTTTTTATCAATTAAAATTATTTTAAATAATAAGTAAAAGCATTAATAAGATAATAGAATATATTAATTAAGTCACAACATAAAGTATGATAAACATATTTTTACAAGAAAGGCAGTTAAATTGTATAAAATAAATAAATACTAAACAATCACAGTTTATAAAAATTAGTAATTTAAATAAAGTAAAAACTATCATTATTTACTTCTATACATAGATGTGTTTAAATTTAATATGATAACTGCTCGCCTCGTATAGATATTTATTCTCAAATATATGTATAATATATTCATATTATAACTAAATATTAATTATAATATTTTATATATATATGTGTATTATATAATATATATGTTAAATATGTTATATATATATATATAGGTATGGGATATATAGATAAATAGTCTTTAATAGCTATTGTTATATAATAATAACATATATATATTAAATTATATTTATTACTATATATATATATACCTTATATAGTGAGCATATAACATATTTATTAAATATATTTGATCATTTATATTATATCCCTGTATTATAAACATCACATATATCTATCAATATTATTATATATAGTTACGTTCTAATATAATCTTTATATATAATTATCATATTGTATAGTTTAATTATATACTATATACGAGTTTATTAATATTATAATAATATATGGTAATATGAGAGTATATATGATAAGATATATTAATATACCTTTTCTAATTTACTGTAATAATATATCATAAGTATATAGTAAGAGTGTAAGTTGAAACAGTGAGTATATATAAATAAGGTCTCACAAGTAATACTACTTGAGTAGTAAAATTAATGGTATAATATATATATTAACTACTATATATTATAGTTACATATTAATATAAAATAATATGTACTGTTATATCTAGTATAGAGAACCATTACATGTATAGTACTATTAGTATAATTTAATAGTATATTCAAAAATTAATAATAAGAAACATTATAGGCTAATACATAGTGACAGTATACAGTATTCATTAGCTATACTATTACTAATTATAGTATAGTATTATATTATCCGTATATAGTGGGTATTTAAAGTAACTAAAATATATAATAATTAGAAAATTAATATTAGTACCTATCTATATGAGTAATATAATACCATACATAACAATACCCATATATAAGTAATATTTTTTTCTGTGCTAATTATAGTGATAATATATTTATAGCATGTTTTATAAGTGTAGTATAATTTTCATAATATATATATAATAAAACCACTAATATAATACCATTATTATATAATTATATATCTATTGTTTATATATGGTGATACACTGGTATATAATAAATTATAATATATTATAAATGTTTATAGATATATAGAATTATGTGCTAATTATTTATTACAATGTTTATTATTTATAATATTTAGTATACATTATATCAAACATATATTATGATTTAATAATATGTAATATAAGAATAGCTATATAGCCAGATAATATAGTTATAATATTAATAATTACTATACTATTTTTGGCATTTTCCGATATCTAAAATTGTAATCTCAGTATATCACCATTTATATCACTATAATCAGGTATTATATAACTAATATATAGGTTAATATTATATAATAATAATAGGCTAAATAGTAATATTTTAATCACATTAATAGTTCACCTATA
>NW_020870979.1:58929-61429 GCF_003789085.1 Penaeus vannamei | reverse complement strand
TACATACACACATTCCTATATACATATACATACACACACACACACACATATATAATACATACAACATACATATATATATATATATATATATATATATATATATATATATATATATATATATACATCGATATATATGCATACATACATACATACATATATATACCTATATAACATGCATTTATATATAATATGACATATATAATACATATAGAATATACATTCATAAACATACACACACACACACATTCATATATATATATATATATATATATATGTATATGTATATATATTTATATATATACATATGTGTTGTGTGCACACACACACACGCACGCCCACACATACACGCACACACATACACCACACACACACACACACACACACACACACACACACACACACACACACACACACACACACACACACACACACAAATATATATATATATATATGTTATATATATATATATATATATATATATATATATATATATATATATATATATATATATATATATGCACATGAAAACACTAGCATCCACACAGATGAATAATCGGAAAGCCCATTCTATCCAAAATAAATCTTGCGAAATTCCTTTTCCCAGGAAGCAAAATGTGACGCGTGCGCAACCTTCGGCTTTTATTTAAGAACAGCTCTTTTGCCCAGTGAGGACCAATGGCGCGGAGGATGTGATAATGACATCGTAATAATATTGAAAATAATATTGATGATAAAATACCACCACCAGTAATAATAATAATGATGAGAATAATAATAGCAATGGTGATAATGATGATGATGACAATGATGGTCATAGCAATTAGGATGATGATGGTGATGGCGATGATAATGATGTGTCGACGATGATGATAACAGTAACAATAATGATAACGATGGCGCTGGTGATATGAACGATGAGAAAGTGATGATACAAATGGATGTAACGATACTAATAGTCATAGTTGAAAATAGTGATAACACCGATAAAAATCATAATGGGAACGATTGTACTAAGGAGATTAACAATGACCTAGTAACAATAAAGTTATTATCATAACTACGGAAACAATAACGATAACAAGAAAATCATAATTGCGGTAATGATAAAGGCAAAACCGTAACAATAATGACAATAATGTTGACGTCATATCATTATTAATGCCGTCAATGTATATACAGTGAAGGCGACACAACAATACTGATAATGAGTACTAACGTACACATTAAGTGAATAGTAACATTACAGCAGAATAACTGCAGTTTCTTATTACAACAATAATGTTCATAAGAATAACAATAACGATGATGACAGATAATAAAAACAACAGTAATCTTAATGAAAATGATTCAATAGAGTTGTAATAGTATGAAAAAAAATAATAACAATGAGTGAAGCACCTGCACCATACGCCATACAATCACAGCTGCGTGCAGTGAAGGCGTGCAGTCACAAGAGGCGGAGCCCTGCACGCGCTTACGCATTCGGCCTCAGAGCACGGGGGGGGGGGGGGGCTCTGCTGCAAGCGCTCTGCACCAGTGTGCTCGAGTTCGTTGGGCGTTCCATGTAGTGGCATTATGAGTAGCTTGTCTTGTAAATCATCCGTCATACCAGAACTGAAACATTGTGAAATAATACAGAAATTACGGAACTAATGCCTAATTCCTCATAGCTAGACTACATTTCCCCAAAATTTATGAAGATGATCAGTCGGGTTGTTAAACTTGAGCGAGGCCAGACCCAATGATTATTCATATATACTGACATGAATATATACTGAAATAAATGCATATCTCTCAGTCTAGACATGCATATCTGGCGAATAGATAGATGAATAAATGTATATCTAGCTGATAGACAGACGAAATTATTGTTGTGTTTATGCATGTCCCTATGTATGAATATGCATTGGCTAGGGCCTCGTACAATTTTAACAAACATCATAAATATTAGCTCTCATTTTTAAATTTGTGAAATCAACCCATTCCTGTGATATCATGTCACCTACAACTAGATCACCAAAGAATACGTAGCAAATTTATCAATACAATATTTTCGCAACGGGCGGAGTGGCTGCGAGAGGGTAGTAAAATTCATCGTCTGGATATATCAAAGCCCAAAACAGCTGAGTCATCCGGATGCAGTCTCTCCGAAGGCTGTGCGAAGGCATAGCAGCATAATACTGAAGTGAAAAGTATTCTCAGAGGAAGCTCATTTCGACTCGTTTCGCATTCTCCTCGCAGCGCTTGGGACATCTCAGAGCCACGGGCATTATCCTCTTGGTACGGTTTCTCTTGTGCGTGTGCTTGGCGGACCTGGACCCGAAAAACTGTATTATGGTTATCCTTATTATCGTATTTTATAGTTTGCGTTTTTGTTATAGAATAATTACTGTTGTTAATATTATCAATATGATTATGATCACCATTACCAATATCACTGTCATTATTACTGTTACGTTGTTGCTGTCTTTTGTTTTATTGTTACTATCATTATTGTCAT
>NW_020870979.1:51429-53929 GCF_003789085.1 Penaeus vannamei | reverse complement strand
GAACATCACTATTTTTCAAGTGTGAATATTTGTATTGCATCAGTGACCCTATTGCCTTGGCAGAGGTATGCACTCTGTGTGCTTCTATTTTTTACTTGTTCTTCAGTCTGTTTGTGGCTCTTCTTTGCTTTCCTTTTACAGTTTCATCATTTGTTGTTTGTCAGTTCACTTTTTAAGGCATAAGAATAGAATATAGCACAGTGACATTTTCAGAAGGCAGCATGATAATCACTCACAGAATGATATGCTATCTTCACTCCAGAGGTTGTCTTGTTATCAGATTACAAATATTGTGATAGGTGGAAGAAGTCTTAAAGCTTGTTATATAACTAATTTCCTGTGACATAAACATTTTAAATTGCCTTTCCCTGTAACATATCATCATTGTCGTCATCATTGTTATCATAGAAGTATTAAATATGGTAATAGTAGAAGATATATAAACCTTTCATTCTGAAATTCAGGGAGTGAGTGAACAGGTAAAGTCAAGTAACCTTGGTAATTGGATCCATGGTCATTAAATGCTTCAGGAGCCATCAGCATGTAAAGTCAATTAATAGAACAAAGCCATAGTGGACAGTACAGTATTCATGCACTCTTGGTTTCAGTGGGTTAAAGTAACATAATTGAAAATAGCCAGGTAAATATTTTTTCTGTGCATGGATATTTACATTTGGGAAATTCAGAAACCATTAATCTTGTTATGCTGGTAATTTTAAGTTTAAAAAGTTATGGCTTTACATTTTTGTATATTCAAACATTTGTATGGAACATAGCCAGAAGTATTTCCTTTGCATTTTGCCGATCAAATTGTCCCATTCAACAGGAACGGTAATTAAAAGGCAATAATTTCATTGCCGGTGTCAGAATTTCTTCTTTTTCTTCAGTGAGGAAGAAAAAGTAAGCTAACATGCACTAGATAGATTGATTATGATTTACTATGGAAAGATCATATTTGTTGCCACAGAAAGATCTTATTTTAATTTTTTGTTTTCTTAGTGAAAAGTACTTATTCTACTAATACATGTTTACATGTTTAATAGTTTGAGAAACCTGGCCGACGAGAGGACTTTGGTTATCCTCAGATGGTAAAAGAATCTGTGGGAAAAGCCCTGGCTGATGCAAAACTCACCTATGATAAGATCCAGCAAGCTACCATTGGATATGTTTATGGTATGTAAGGTTTTGCAACCCTTCATGAACAGTCCTTTTAGGTCTGATGTCTAGGATAAGAATTGACCACATAAGTGCAGATATATTTTCCCACAGTGGAAAACAACACAAATTTTATTATGTCTTTATTTATTATATATATATGTGCATATTTATATATATATATATATATATATATATATATATATATATATATATATATGATGTATCTATATATATATATGTATGTATATGTATATGTATATGTATATGTATATGTATATGTATATGTATATGTATATGTATATGTATATATATATATATATATTATATATATAATATATATATATATATATATATATATATGTATGTATGTATGTATGTATGTATATATGTCACACACACACACACACACACACACACACACACACACACACACACACACACAACCACACACCACACACACCACACCACACACACACACAACACACACACACAACACAACACACACACTCACACACACTCACACACACTCACACACTCACACACTCACACACCACACACACTCACACACACCACACACACACACACACACACACACACACACACACACACACACACCACACACACACACACACACACACACACACACACACACACACAGACACACACAGACACAGACACACAGACACAGACACACACACACACAGACACACAAGACACACACAGACACAGACACACACAGACACAGACACACACACAGACACAACAGACACAGACACACAGACACAGACACAACACAGACACACACACACACACACACACACACACACACACACACACACACACACACACACACACACACACACACACACACACACACACACACACACACACACACACACACACACACACACACACACAAACCGATATGTACCATATATAAGTATATACATATATTTATACCTATACTTATATATGTATGTATGTATGTGTGTGTGTGTGTGTGTGTGTGTGTGTGTGTGTGTGTGTGTGTGTGTGTGTGTGTGTGTATGTGTGTGTGTGTGTGTGTGTGTGTGTGTGTGTGTGTGTGTGTGTATGTATGATGTATTTGTATGTATGTATGTATATGTATGTATGTATGTGTGTGTGTGTGTATGTATGTATGTATATGTGTGTGCGCTCATGTTTTCACTTGTTTTTCTATATTAGTAAACATAGCATTATCCAATAGGTGATTCAACATGTGGTCAGCGTGCCTTGTATGAGGTTGGCATGACTGGGATTCCAATGTACAATGTCAACAACAACTGTTCAACTGGGTCCACGGCACTTTTGCTGGCAAAGA
>NW_020870979.1:40279-48286 GCF_003789085.1 Penaeus vannamei | reverse complement strand
CTTTTTTTCTTTCTCTTTCTCTTTCTCTCTTTCTTTCTCTCTCTTCTCTCTCTCTCTTTCTCATAATGATCTTCTTCTGCAATCATTGATCATTCAGCTTTTCTTACCAAAGTATGACAGTTGAATTATTAGTGAATGCGTAATAACTTCGTATAGCATACATTATCCGAAGTTATACGATCATTATGAGAAAGAGAGGGAGATAGGGAGAGAGGGAGAGAGGGAGAGAG
Source organism: Penaeus vannamei (assembly GCF_003789085.1). Taxonomy (NCBI): domain Eukaryota; kingdom Metazoa; phylum Arthropoda; class Malacostraca; order Decapoda; family Penaeidae; genus Penaeus; species Penaeus vannamei. The sequence continues at coordinate 48,056 of NW_020870979.1, read as the reverse complement.
GGAGAGAGAAAGGGAGAGGGAGAGGGAGAGAGAGAAAGAAAAACAGAGAGAAAGAAAAAGAGAGAGAGAAAAACTTAGAAAAATATACAATATAAGAAGAAATAAGAAGAGAGACAGACAGAGGGAGAGAGAGAAAGAAAAAAGGAGAGAAAGAAACAAAGAGAGAAAGAAACAAAGAGAGAAAGAAAAAGAGAAAGAAAGAAACAAAGAAAAGAGAAATAAAAGAAAGAAAAGAGAAGAAAAGAAAGAAAAGAAGAGAGAAAGAAAAGAAGAGAGAAAGAAAAGAAGAGAGAAAGAAAAGAGAAAGAAAAAGAGAGAGACACGCACACACACACACACTCACCAACACACACACACACATACACACACACACACACTCACCAACACACACACACACAGACACAGAGACAGAGACACGTAATAACTTCGTATAGCATACATTATACGAAGTTATACGATTTCTGTCTCTCTCTCTTTCTTCTCTCTCTCTCTTTCTCTCTCGCTCTCTCTCTCTCTCTCGCTCTCTCTCTCCGTCTCTCTCTCTCTCTCAGTGTGTGTGTGTGTGTGCGTGTCTCTCTCTCTCTCAGTGTGTGTGTGTGTGGGTGTGTGTGTCTCTCTCTCTCTGTGTCTCTCTCTGTCTCTGTCTCTCTCTGTCTCTCTCCCTGTCTCTATCTCTCTCTTTCTCTCTATCTCTCTGTCTGTCTGTCTGTCTGTTTGTCTGTCTTTCTGTCTGTCTGTCTCTCTTCTTATTTCTTCTTATATTGTATATTTTTCTAAGTTTTTCTCTCTCTCTCTCTATCTATCTATCTCTCTTTCTTTCTTTCTCTTTTTTTTCTTTCTCTTTTTTTCTATCTCTTTTTTTCTCTTTTTTTCCTTCTCTCTTTTTTTTTTTCTCTTTTTTTTCTTTCTCTTTCTTTCTTTCTTTTTTTGTTTCTTTCATTTTTTCTTTCTCTCTGTTTTTCTTTCTCTCTTGTTTTCTTTCTCTCTTTGTTTCTTTCTTTCTCTCTCTTACTCTCTCTGTCTTTCTGTCTCTTTCTCTCTCTTTTTCTCTCTCTCTTTTTATCTCTCTTTTTTTCTTTCACTTTTCTTTCTCTTTTCTTTCTCTTTTCTTTCTGTTTTTTTCTTTCTCTCTGTTTTTCTTTCTCTCTGTTTTTCTTTCTCTCTTCTTTTCTTGCTCTCTTTTTTTCTTTTTTTTCTCTCTTTCTCTCTATCTCTCTCTTTCTATGACCTTCTCCGCCTCTCTCTCTCTCTCACTCTTCACTTACCCATTATCCTCCTCCTCCGACAGATTATCAAAACACTTCATTCTACTCTCTCGCTCACGCTTCACTCACCCATTATCCTCCTCCTCCGACAGATTATCAAAACACTTCATTCTACTCTCTCGCTCACGCTTCACTCACCCATTATCCTCCTCCTCCGACAGATTATCAAAACACTTCATTCTACTCTCTCGCTCACGCTTCACTCACCCATTATCCTCCTCCTCCGACAGATTATCAAAACACTTCATTCTCCTCTCTCTCTCACTCTCTGTCTCTCTCCCTGTCTCTATCTCTCTCTCTCTCTGTCGCTGTCTCTGTCTCTGTGTCTGTGTGTGTGTGTGTATGTGTGTGTGTCTCTCTCTCTGTCGCTGTCTCTGTCTCTGTCGCTCTCTGTCTCTGTCCCTCTCTGTCTCTCTCTGTCTCTGCCTCTCTCTGTCTCTGTCCCTCTCTGTCTCTGTCCCTCTCTGTCTCTCTCTCTGTCTCTGTTTGTCTCTCTCTCTCAGTGTGTGTGTGTGTGTCTCTCTCTCTGTCTGTCTGTCTGTCTCTCTCCTCCCCCCCCCATCTCTCTCTTTCTCTCTCGCTCTCTCTCTCCGTCTCTCTCTCTCTCTTTCGTTCTTTTCTCTTCCTTTCCTTCTTCTTTCTCTCTCCCTCTCCCTCTCTCTCCCTCTCTCCCTATCTCCCTCTCTTTCTCTCTCGCTCTCTCTCTCCGTCTCTCTCTCTCTCTGTGTGTGTGTGTGTGGGTGTGTGTGTCTCTCTCTCTCTCTGTGTCTCTCTCCCTCTCTCCCTCTCTCCCTCTCTTTCTCATAATGATCCTCTTCTGCAATCATTGATCATTCAGCTTTTCTTACCAAAGTATGACAGTTGAATTATTAGTGAATGATATTTTTTTTTTCCATTAGGCATTGAGTAGAAAATCCAGTTGAAGGCAATGGTGTAAGAGATGGAGGTTTAAGGGGGAAGGTGTGGAAGAAACCATCATGTGTCTGGAGGCAGGGTAGGAAAGATGTGAGGGCAAGAAGGGAGGCATGTGTAGTAGGATGGGGGTGGGGTATGGGTGGATCAGTCCTGTCATCTTTATATAGGGACTTTACACTATTGCTTTAGTAAAGGGAAACTTAAGACTTGATTGAACAAAATAAAACATTTTCAATAACATAAGTATTAGAAGAAGCAAGAACATGATAGTGGAGAGTCAGTAGAGTGGGACAGAGGCAAAAAATAATGGTGTAGAAAGGGAAGTTTCACAGGAGAACTTTTTCTTCATCCATTCTTAAATTGATGCCTTTTTCGTCAGTTACTCACAGTTTCAAGAAGAGTATACCTTGGATCAAATCCAAGCATCCCCCATGGTGACTTGCCACCTCACCAAGCTCCAGTGCTGCCCAACCTCTGATGGATCTGGTGCTGCTATTCTTGCCTCTGAAGATTTTGTAGTTTCCAATGGTCTTCAGAATCAGGCCATTGAGATCCTGGCAATGGAGATGGCAACAGATCTACCATCAACCTTTGAGGAGGAAAGCCCCATGAAAATTGTATGTTCATTAAGACAAAATTTATTAAAATAAATGTCCTTTATTAAATTAAATAAAAGGATGTTAAGATTTTGATGTTACTCCGAAGGTTTTTTGAGAAGCTATGATAATGAGTTTCACATTTAATAAAAAAGAAAAGAAAAGAGTGAATTAGTTATGATTGGCCAACTCTTATTTTCAACACAATCATTCATGAATACAGGACTTTAGCTTTAGAAAGACTTAAGTATTGTGTATTGATTAGTAGTTACCTTTTTTGAAATTACCCAATATTTCATAAAATTATGTATTCTCCATGTTTTAGACTTAGTGAACTTTCAGAGAAATGATTATTGGGTATTACTCCTATTTTCAGGTTGGTTTTGACATGACAAGAACAGCAGCCCAAAAAGTTTTTAGTATTGCAGGAGAATCACCAGCAAATGTTGATGTGGTTGAACTTCATGATTGCTTCTCTGCCAATGAACTTATTACTTATGAAGCTCTTGGTAAGTTTAAATCTCTTCACAGGTATTAACTTTTTAGTGTTTGTTAACCACACTACCAGTCCTTCAACCTGTCTGGTCTGTGTGAGTGGATTCTTTTGTTTTCTATTTTGTTTTGTGTATATTTTCTTTGTTGCTAATTTTGATCTGCAAGGTTTTCTTGAAGTATGGGAATGTGCAATAAAATGACATCATAAAGCTGAAGATAAACACTTTGAATGATTAATAGTAATTATATAAATTAAGTTCATGTCTTGAATATTCTTGTTTTTATTCTTTGAATTAGGATACTTCAAAAAGGATTTTTCTTAATCCTGGAGTGCTATATATTAGCAGATCTTAATTTCTTTGTGTAAAATTTTTCTCTGGTTATTTGTATGAGATGTTTACATGTTTTAAGATTTATTTATGTAGAATAATTTTATTGATTGTGAAAGACTGTTTTCTTTTTATTCTTCCATATTTTGTGATTGTACAAATGTGAATATTTTGCCATATGTAATAGTGATTGTTGAGTCATTATATATTATTATCACAATATTAAGTAAAATACACTTGATCCTTTCAAAGGCTTGTGTGGGGAAGGTGAAGCTGGAAAGATGATTGATGCTGGTGACAACACATATGGTGGGAAGTACGTCATTAATCCATCTGGTGGACTTATCTCAAAGGGCCACCCCCTTGGTGCCACAGGTAAGTCTTTTGCGAACCATATTGGCTTTATTTTAGAAGTCTAGCGTGTATGGTATGGTAAAAGAGAAACCTCTTCATTAGTTTTAGGTGTTATGAGAAGATGCTTATAATTACACAGCCTTTTATGGATAGTTATGTTAACCCAGTAACGATGAGTATCCCACACATGAGACACCCGAAAAAAAAAAAAATTGCAAGGCTTCCCGCCAGTGTGACACTGTATTGGGGCTTGTGCTCCGACTCAGCTGCGGGCCATGGCCAGCACGTGGGCAGAGTCCAGGCCAGCCCCACGCGCCGATTTTGTAGCCACCCGGAAACTTTTATTTTCGGCTTCAAAATATACCACCGGTAATGGGTTAACACTTATCTGGGGATTGTTTAAGAATTGTTGGATTGTTGTTTAGTTATTCTTTTTGAAAATTGCCTACTCTCCAGTCTGGATTAATAAAGAATAACTTACATGAATGAATTTCCAGATAGTGTACTATGTAAGGCTACAAGAAATGAAACAGAAGATCATCATAGTAAACACAAATCTGTTAATTACATTAGTTGATGAGAATATGATATGATAGCATTGGTTGGCTGAACTCCTGTTTGGAAGACTTTGCCGTGTTTTCCAAGATAAGGCATTGCAAAGAGCTTTCTGTGATATTGAGAGTTACTATGCTGTATCAAAAAAACAAAGTTGTAAGTGCAGGACCATAGATCATATGGCACCAATAGTTTATAAAAAAAGATAAATTAAATATTAACCAGGGGTAATTGTTCCAAGTTCAGTCTGATGTGATGTAAATATATTATTAGTATTGAATAGTTTTAAATGCTTGCCTGCTTTCTCATTCACTAAGCCTATGCGAAAAAGGGAGAGACTTGTAGTGGTATAAGACCCTATACCTTGTCTCCATACCAGCTTATACATTCTTGAGCCGAGGATTGGCTTTATGGAGTCTCATTCTGACTGGCTTACTGGCTATGCATAGTTCCAATCCTTAGACATACTGAAGAGTGTGATCTCTGTGTCTGCAGCAGTCATTTAGGCATCAAATTGTTTAACATACTGAGATGTTTCAGAGGCTACTTGGTGAGGTACCTTGGACCTGAACCAAAATCCAGGACTGGGGGTTTGCCAAGAGACCCTGCCCAGCTGATATATTCCTGCTGTGAGGACATTTGGGTTGCCCACATATCTTGGCCATGTAATTCTTGACTCCGGAGCAGAGAATCAACAGATTGATAGTCCAATTTCTTTAAGGCCCTGGTACTGCTGATTCTACTGTATATTTGTGTGACATGAACTCTCTTGTGCTTTAGTCATGTTTTGAAACCATGTACAGCAGGTCCTTGTATCAGATAGTAGGTTACAGTTGGCAGGACCATGTGCCTGATGGTCTAACCAGCTGCTGCACGTTGATACTGTTGGAAGACCTATTAGGAGTGCTGGCTCATGATACATGGTTTGTAGGCCTGACCACCAGATGATGGTCTTGCTCATCATTTTTTTTTTTTTTTTTTTTTTTTTTTTTTTTTTTTTCTTCCATAGAGGGCCAGAAGGCAGAGGATGGCAAAACTATTGTAAAAAAAAAAGTTGAGATAGAAGTGAAACACTGATGTGGCAAAGCATCCTTTTTGGGATTAGCCATTTTGATTGATTAAGGAGAAAATGGCTTTTAAGATATTTTGGAGTTTCAAGGTATATGATATACTATGCTTTTGAGAATTTACTTAGCTCCTCCTTTACTTACATTCATTATTCTAACTTACCCAACATGGAACCTCCATGTCATACTGGATCTGGACTGTTGTACTCTGAAATTGTTTATTTGTGGCATCTGTTGGTTACAAGTAACCATGAATCTGTACCTTGGAAAAGTGAAGCTACATGAGTTAGCACTGGAACAATCTCCCACAATTGCTCTACACCAGTTGTGTTGTTTCATCGCTTTGCAGTAGTGCTGGACTATTGCCCCCTAGGCACAGGCCCAGGCATGGGTGATGTGGGAAACAAACAGTTGCTGATAAAGCAGGTCCCCCCAATCCACATCACTGATGGACTCAAGGGAAGAACACGAGTCGAGCAAAGTCAAAGTCAGTTACAAACTACATCAGGGATTTATGCTTAGGATTCCTCCTCAGGGTTTACTATCTGTAATTGATAAGTAGTAAACTATGACTACCAGAGATCAACACCAAATGCCTCAGCCGCCACACAGTAACATATGGCACTACAGCTGATACTCCTTCCGTTTATTTTGCAAATTTAAAAGAAAAGAAGTGTCAGTGTGAGTAGTGTGCCAATTAGTTATATAAGTTTCGTTAGTTGGCATACTGCTTCATGTGATGCAGCAATCTTGGGGAATTTTTATGGTAGACACACATGTCAAGCTACCAAAGTACTGCCAAAGAGAGGAAAAGGGAGAGAGGGTGCTACCTAGTGGAGATTGAATCAAAGGTATTTTCATACTACAGCAGGGTTGAAAAACTACCATACAATTTTCTATGGCCAAATCATATTCCTTCTTGGTATGTAAATGAAGTATCTCCAACTACTGGCTTATTTCACCTCTACATATATATGGCCTTCATGAAAATCCCAGAGGCACTTTATTTCAACTTTTCTTATAAATATTACTTCTTATATGTCTAAAATATGTATTGATATCAGATTTGATTGCAGTTAGTTTTTTATCTACTTTGGCATGTGACTGTATGGAGCTACTGGTGGTATCATACTAAAAGATGCCTAACAAAACCACCAAATGGGTTTTGTAGGCCAACTCTGATTCCTTTATGCTTTAATAAGGACATTACGACAATGATATGTAACAGGAATTTTGGTTGGCTTTCTTCCATACACATATGGGTGAAAAAATAAAAAGCAAAGTATTTACTAGTATGCATAGAGGAATGGCCATTTTCGTAGTGTATCTGTAATTGTAACCCCTCTAAATCTCAACAGAATAAATATCTAAGATGAATATAGATTTTGTATTAAGAGCTACCCAAAACAAACATTTTACAGGTATGAGGGGCAAGAGGGTAAAGCCTGACTTGGTGGTCCCAGATTGTGTAACTGGTCCTATGCCAATCTGATGTGTAAAACTGTTGATTAGACACATGCTCCTGCTAGCTATGGCTGATGGTCTGGCGCAAGGATGAAACTTCAAGGAAAGGGATAAAGTCTAGATTTCATTTCCAGAAAGGAAAACTGGAAATATCAGGGTCTTGAACATGTGTCACTTGGTCCTTCTGTACAGGTACCAGCATCACACATACTCTTGTATTTGCCAAATTAACAACAATGTCAAAGGAAAAATAATGCGTTCCCATTGGCAATGCTTGGTTAAATGTTTCTATACATAGATGGCTCTGCCAATGCTTAGTCACAAAGGAGTCAATTAGTAGATCTTGCGACCTCACTTTTCCTTGAAAAAGTGTGAAAAACGCTTATTTTTACTTATGCTATTATTTTTGTTATAAACATTCTGAATATTATATTGTGACTGACATTACTATCAGTAATATTGAATATTAGAAAATATTATCAAAATTAAGGAATAGGATAAACAGGTTAGTCAGGTAGTCTGCATAATTGGCTCATTGGTGACAGTGCTTGTGGAGCCATCTATATGTAAAAACAATAACTAAATTCAACACACACAGTGGGCTATGGTATGTACGTACATGCCATGCCCGGCGGCTTGGGGTTAATTTGTCAACTGACTTCTTGGTCTGACAGCCCAGAGTCAAGATATATAAGGCTGTATGTGACTGACTGAACAGGTTCTCCAACCAGCCTTTC
>NW_020870979.1:8876-23876 GCF_003789085.1 Penaeus vannamei | reverse complement strand
TCTTCCAAATTTTGCTTCCTTGATACTACACTAAGACTTGCATACAATCTCAGTTCACTTATTCAGAACCACTTCATGCATTCAAAGGTTTAGTACCTGAAGGCTGTACAGTCATTTCCATTGCATTGCTGGCATTGCTTTATTTGCACATGCAAATACCTTAAACAATTTCAAACATTGCATTGATTACACTGCTTGTGGACTTTAGATCCACATACGTATCTTATATTGTGCGAAAACTGTTTTGTACAGGAACCATATTCCCTACAATACTAAGATATTTAAGTTGTGAAATTGGCTATAACATAAACTTGTTAAAGCGAGTTTCATTTAGTAAAGGAAGAAACAGGGTCACAGAGGTACATGGACAATAGATTTTCATGAAAACTGGCAATGTTCATCCATATTGTAGTATAAAATCACCATCCTCAGGAAATATATATTCACCATTCAGGTAATACATACAACTTGTGTGTGAAATTCCTCTTATTTTATTTTTCAATGCATATACATTGTGGAACTGAGAATTTGTGGTGTTTATGATGGTCAGATAATATTATGCATAGGATTTTGACTCATTTGCAATTCATCACCAGCCATATCCTTGCTTCCTGTTTCTTTGGTGGAGTTCTTTCTAAAGTTGGACATTTCTAGGATGCGATTAAATCTGTGTCATATATCTGAGCAAGATTTCAAAGCTCTTTTTAACGTCAAGTGCCTGGGCCAGTCCTTGAGGCATTTATCAATTCAATCTCCTCTGGACTACTATAAATCCAATTTAATATTTAAAAAATGGAGACATACACACTGATGTTGCATTCAAATGGCTTTTTCTCTTACCATCAACCTTGTTTTTTTTATTTGATTTTTTTTTTTTATGTACCATTTCTTGTCTTCTTGAAAGTGTTATAGATGCATAATGATACCAAAGAGAAGGATGTATTCTGAATATAGAAGCATTAAAAAGTGAATTTAACGGATGAATGGGGCAAGAGAAGAGGAAGAGGAAGAGGAGAATGAGACAATTAGAAAAGAAAGAGGAAGAAAAGGGTAAGTGGTAAGAAAAGGCATCTAAACCCTAGAGCTTGGCCTTGAGCTGTTTGGTATCTTTTTGGAATTCTTGTAACTTCATGGCCAAGCCCATGTTTCCCTTTATCTTCAACTTTCCTTGGAAGAAGGCCTTCTGTGGGTTCAGCTTCCCTTCCATCAGATCAACAAGGTCGTTGTCGTTCATGGTGATTGTGACATCTGGCTTGGCTAGAAAAAAAAAAGATCATGAAATCATGAGAACAGTGTATTGGCATATATAGTAGTTTGTCTGCATTTAATTTTGAATTTGACACAGAGCACTGAATGTGGTGTCTAAGCACAAAACTCTCGGTATCATGTCTTTTTGTGTGTGTGTGTGTAAGTAGGTGTATTCATGAGTACTTATGCATGTGCATACGGGAACTTGCAAGTTCAAATTTGGGCATTCAGGACCCTTGATAGTGTGTTTTTTTGTGTAAGTAGGTGTATTTGTGAGTTTTTATCATGTGCACATGAGAATCTGGAAGTTAAATTTGGGTGTGCATATTTGCTTGTAACTAGCTTATAGTTTTTGTTTATACTCACCCGAACCATTGTAGACAACTGATCCCGAACCATTCTTGGCATCCACAATCCACTTGGCTTCTTTGCCATCAGGACCTCCCTTGACTTGGAAGCAGTACACACCCTTTACCTGAAATATAAAGAAAAATCAAGCTCAGGTCATTCTCTTTATGGTGCATCATATATAAATATATTACAAAAACTTTAACAAAATAACATTCTTACTGTACCTTGTTAACGAGCTTAGGTCCATCTTCAGAAAGCGCAACTTCAATAGCATTGAAGATGTTTGCACTTTTAAACTCCTCTCCAGCTGATGTAGCTGCTGCCACAATCCTAAGGAAACATTTAAAGAATAAATAAATAAATGAAAGTAGTTACAGGAAATGAAATGCAAAGTAGATTGGAGAGATCATGATGCCTTTATCACAGAAAATGAAATGTAAAATCATGGAGATTGTAACAGCTTTATCATATATATATTGTTATATGGAGTATTAAGCTCTTATAGGGCCTTAATATTCCAAACCATGCTGTCATTCTGAAATCTTTCTACATCCAGCTTTCTTTAATGATAAATTAATATACTGTAATGTTCTAAAGTTCATAACAGCATAGGAAAAAAATAAGAAAAACAAAAAATTATATAAACATTAAAATAATACTCCAATGCATGTCTAATCAATATAATTATAACGGAAAATCTTGCTGGAAAACGTCAACCATAGATACAACCTAAACTCACCCCCGTTCATTTCCTCTGAAGCCCATCCTGTAGAGTGCTACAACCGCTGCTCCTCCGAGGCCAATGTTATGCTGAAGAGCTAATTTTGCCCCTGGCACTTGACGTTTGCCAGCTTCACCACGCAGCTGCCAACACAACTCGGCACACTGCGCAAGGCCTGAAAAGAGGATAAACTTACTGGTGACTATGTTAATAAAGCACAACAAACATAGCAATTCCTAAAATAATCCTGGTAAACATATTTGTAGAACAAAATTAAAAATGCCAGCAATGACATCCACTAGCTTCACAACCTACCAGCTCAAGGGTTCTCTGACAAAGGAAAGAGTGCTGATCAAACGCTCAAATATAGTAGCACTATATCTTCTTATCAGTATCTGATAAAGATATTGTCTCCAAGGCAGATGGACCCAGATAAAAAAGGCAAGTAGTCATCAACCCAAAAATGAAAGCAGACATACAAAAGTTCATGGAGTATGAAAAAATAAATATTAGTCTTCTAAGGGAAAATAATGAATATAATCATTTAATATAAATTTCTCTTATCTGTTTTATTATCATTCAATTTTCCCTTCAATTCACATCTGCATATATCTATTCTGACATGGGGAAAAAAGTCATTCCTCTCCTGTAGCTTCCAACTTAATCTTTTAGTATTACTAAACATTCATTTTTTTCTACTTCCATGTAGTGGTAAGTTTTAAAAATGTGGTATTCATAGTTAATCACTAAACCTTGTTATTCTATAAAAAGTAATTCTGTAGTCCTAAGATATTTTCTTGGTATGTGCATTCCACACAATCAGACTGAGAGAGAGAGAGAGAGAGAGAGAGAGAGAGAGAGAGAGAGAGAGAGAGAGAGAGAGAGAGAGAGAGAGAGAGAGAGAGAGAGAGAGAGAGAGAGAGAGAGAGAGAGAGAGAGAGATGAGAGAGAGAGAGAGAGAGAGAGAGAGAAGAGAGAGAGAGAGAGAAGAGAGAGAGAAAGAGAGAGAAAAGAGAGAGAGAGAGAGAGAGAGAGAAGAGCAGAGAGGAGAAAGAGAGAGAAAGAGAAGAGAGAGAAAGAGAGAGAGAGAGAGAGAGAGAGAGAGAGAGAGAGAGAGAAAGAGAGAAGAGAGAAGAGGAAGAGAGAAAGAGAGAGAGAAAGAGAGAGAGAGAAGAGAGAGAAGAAGAGAGAGAGAAAGAGAGAGAGAGAGAGAGAGAGAGAGAGAGAGAGAGAGAGAGAGAAGAGAGAGAGAGAAAGAGAGAGAGAGAAAAGAAAGAGAAAGAGAAAGAGAGAAGAGAAAGAGAAAGAGTAAAGAGAAAGAGAAAGAGAAGAAAGAGAAAGAGAAAGAGAAAGAGAAAGAGAAAGAGAGAAAAGAGAGAAAGAGTGAGACTTTCTCTTTTTCTCTTCTCTTTCTCTTTTCTCCTCTCCTCTCTCTCAGAAAGAGAGAAAGAAAGAGAAAAGGAAGTCCTGTGTGTGTGTGGTGCTGCAGTGGTCTCATCATGTTGACCTGCGTTCAATCCCCTCACCGGTAGTGGATAGTAACCCTGGCCATTCCTTGCACACAGGGGGTAATTTAGAAACAAATGTAACTGTTAGCCTGTCACACCAGAGGAATCATTTTAAAAAATGGAATAAAACTAAATTATATAAAATTCCAACTTGCATTAAGCATAAAAAATTTCAATGGGGAATTAGTTGGCAATTCTGGGGAACAACACAAGCAGCTGAAAAGTTCTTCCAAAAACAGTGAGAACTCACTATACGCTCCACTGATTTGTAATCATCAATTTTAAATATTATTGTTGTAAAAAAATATATGTCACACAAGGTCAATTTCCTTCAGCTTTCCAACAGAGATTAACAAATTTTCATCACATATATTCTTGCAAGACAGCTTGGACTTGTTTCAACCTCAACCTAGATTACAAACCCAAGCCTGCATCACTCACATAGTCAGTGCATGCAAAGTTCAACTAAAGCTAGCTAAAAAGCTAGTTGTTTATATAAAATATTCATATTACAATCCACCTACTCACATGAAGTGTGTTCACAGTTTAATAACCTGTCCTGTTTTTCTGCAAAATAATGTTCAGAATTTAAACATGTACATATAAATGATTTTAAAGCAACAACACTTTGGGAAGGAAGTTTAAAAAACGTTAAACCACATCCTCCACATATTCACTGCAGGCATGAGCGGCATTGCCAAGTCTCTCCTGTCATGAATATGTGGTGGATTCTTTTGTTTTCCTAGGCAGGGGTTGGGGGGGGCCTCCCTAAATGAGAGGGTCACAGCAGGCACAGCCTCCTGCATCAGACAATATAGTGACTGTTTTTTGTATATATTTACATTTTACCCTGCACTTTCCCTTGTACCTTTCATGCCCTCCCCTACTATTGCCGCCAAGAATGTGGGGGGTTTCTGCTCAATAATTTCTATATCTGGAAACTAGACAGTGAGAGGAATCTAAAAATACCAAAGTCATCATGATCCGTTATGCGGACATATGAAAAAATTATTCATTTATATTTCTTGCATGGGGTAACGGAAATTTTCTAGAATACATCCACCAAACGGATTGTGATGTTTTCAGTATCGTTGGATTCCTCTCACTGTCTACAATGCAAATATGTAGCTTTTACTGGGCGGAAGCTCCCCCCTTACCCCCACATTCTTGGCCTCGATAGCAGGGGAGGGCATGAAAAGGTACCAGGGAAGTTGCATGGTAAAATGTAAATGACATAAACAGCATCATTCACAATATTGCCTAATGTAGGGGGCTGTGCCCCTGCGACCCCCATGGGGAACTGCTATTGGGGCCAAGAATGTCGGGGTTTTGTAGGGATCAGCGGCAATAATTTCTATATAACTGGGAACTAGACAGTGAGAAATCCAACAATGCCGAAATGTCGTGATCCATTTGGCAGACGTAATTACTATGGGAAACAACAGCTTCATGCATGTTACAATGTGCATAATTGAAACAAGAATAATAACTGCAAAGATTAGATGGCCCTATGAAACTAGAAAATATACCTTATTTCAATTTATCAACTCTACATACATGAACAATAAAAAGATCGAAGTAGGTTTCATAGATTGCATATAAATGCACCCAAATCGATCATTGCTGAAAACTTAACCACAATTGTTAAAAATAAACGCATCTGCGCCAAAGGGAGGCAAAAAAACCTAGCTCATTTGCCCTTCAACAGCCAAACGAAAGAAGTTTACTTCTCCCCATTCCTATTTACATGACTCACCACTGATGCCATAATTAATGCATCCTTCACCCATAATATGCAACCGAGTTTGGAGCGGGAAATCCCAAAAGGAAGGCAATTATAAAAGCTGAAATACCTTTCTCACCACGGACCGCTGTCGGTGGTGAGAAGGTATTCAGCTTTAAATGCTTTCCTTTTTGGGAATTTCGCTCAAACTCGGTTGCATATGATGGGTGAAAGGATGCATTAATCTTGGGCATCAGTGGTGAGTCATGTAATTAGGGAATGGGGAGAAGTAAGAACTTCTTTCGTTTGGCTGTTGAAGGGCAGAAGAGTGAGCTAGGTTTTTTTTTGCCTCCCTTTGGCGCAGATGGCGTTTATTTTTTAACAAATTGTGGTTAAGTTTTAGCAATGATCGATTTTGGGTGCATTTATATGCAATCCTATGAAACCTACTTCGATCTTTTTATTGTTCATGTATGTAGAGTTGATAATTGAAATAAGGTATATTTCTAGTTTCATAGGGCCATCTAATCTTGCAGTTATTATTCTTTGTTTCAATTATGCACATTGTAACATGCATGAAGCTGTTGTTTCCCATAGTAATTACGTCTGCCAAATGGATCACGACAATTTCGGCATTGTTGGATTTCTCACTGTCTAGTTCCCAGTTATATAGAAATTATTGCGCTGATCCCTACAAACCCCGACATTCTTGGCCCCAATAGCAGTTCCCCATGGGGGGGTCGCAGGGGGCACAGCCCCCTACATTAGGCAATATTGTGAATGATGCTGTTTATGTCATTTACATTTTACCATGCAACTTCCCTGGTACCTTTCATGCCCTCCCCTGCTATCGAGGCCAAGAATGTGGGGGTAAGGGGGGAGCTTCCGCCCAGTAAAAGCTACATATTTGCATTGTAGACAGTGAGAGGAATCCAACGATACTGAAAACATCACAATCCGTTTGGTGGATGTATTCTAGAAAATTTCCGTTACCCCATGCAAGAAATATAAATGAATAATTTTTTCATATGTCCGCATAACGGATCATGATGACTTTGGTATTTTTAGATTCCTCTCACTGTCTAGTTTCCAGATATAGAAATTATTGAGCAGAAACCCCCCACATTCTTGGCGGCAATAGTAGGGGAGGGCATGAAAGGTACAAGGGAAAGTGCAGGGTAAAATGTAAATGATATACAAAGAAACAGTCACTATATTGTCTGATGCAGGAGGCTGTGCCTGCTGTGACCCTCTCATTTAGGGAGGCCGCCCCCCAACCCCTGCCTAGGAAAACAAAGAATCCACCACATATTCATGACAGGAGAGACTTGGCAATGCCGCTCATGCCTGCAGTGAATATGTGGAGGATGTGGTTTAACGTTTTTTAAACTTCCTTCCCAAAGTGTTGTTGCTTTAAAATCATTTATATTATATGTACAAAATTCTGAACATTTATTTTGCAGAAAAACAGGACAGGTTATTAAACTGTGAACACACTTCATGTGAGTAGGTGGATTGTAATATGAATATTTTATATAAACAACTAGCTTTTTAGCTAGCTTTAGTTGAACTTTGCATGCACTGACTATGTGAGTGATGCAGGCTTGGGTTTGTAATCTAGGTTGAGGTTGAAACAAGTCCAAGCTGTCTTGCAAGAATATATGTGATGAAAATTTGTTAATCTCTGTTGGAAAGCTGAAGGAAATTGACCTTGTGTGACATATATTTTTTTTAAACAATAATATTTAAAATTGATGATTACAAATCAGTGGAGCGTATAGTGAGTTCTCACTGTTTTTGGAAGAACTTTTCAGCTGCTTGTGTTGTTCCCAGAATTGCCACTAATTCCCCATTGAAATTTTTATGCTTAATGCAAGTTGGAATTTTATATAATTTAGTTTTATTCCATTTTTTAAAATGATTCCTCTGGTGTGACAGGCTAACAGTTACATTTGTTTCTAAATTACCCCCTGTGTGCAAGGAATGGCCAGGGTTACTATCCACTACCGGTGAGGGGATTGAACGCAGGTCAACATGATGAGACCACTGCAGCACACCACACACAACACACAGGACTTTCTCTTTCTCTTTCTTTCTCTTTCTGAGAGAGAGGGAGAGGGAGAGAAAGAGAAAGAGAAAGAGAAAAAGAGAAAGTCTCACTCTTTCTCTTCTCTCTTTCTCTTTCTCTTTCTCTTTCTCTTCTCTTCTCTTTCTCTTCTCTTTCTCTTTCTCTTTCTCTTTCTCTTTCTCTTTCTCTTTCTCTCTTTCTCTTTCTCTCTTCTCTTCTCTCTCTCTCTCTCTCTCTCTCTCTCTCTCCTCTCTCTCTCTCTCTCTCTCTCTCTTCTCTCTCTCTTTCTCTCTCTCTTTCTCTCTCTCTTTCTCTCTCTCTTTTCTTCTCTTTCTCCTCTCTCTCTCTCTCTCTCTCTCTCTCTCTCTCTCTCTCTCTCTCTCTTTCTCTCTCTCTCTTTCTCTCTTCTTTCTCTCTTCTCTTTCTCTCTCTCTCTCTTTTTCTCTCTTCTCTCTCTTTCTCTCTCTTTCTCTCTCTCTCTCCTCTCTCTCTCTTCTCTTTCTCTCTCTCTCTCTCTCTTCTCTCTCTCTCTCTCTCTCTCTCTCTCTCTCTCTCTCTCTCTCTCTATCTCTCCTCTTCTCTCTCTCTCTCTCTCTCTCTCTCTCTCTCTCTCTCTCTCTTCTCTTCTCTCTCTCTCTCTCTCTCTCTCTTCAGATTGTGTGGAATGCACATACCAAGAAAATATTAGGACTACAGAATTACTTTTTATAGAATAACAAGGTTTAGTATTAACAGAATACCACATTTTTAAAAACTACCACTACATGGAAGTTAAAAAAATGAATGTTTAGTAATACTAAAAGATTAAGTTGGAAGCTACAGGAGAGGAATGACTTTTTCCCCCATGTCAGAATAGATATATGCAGATGTGAATTGAAGGGAAAATTGAAATGATAATAAAACAGATAAGAGAAATTTATATTAAATGATTATATTCATTATTTTCCCTTAGAAGACATATTTATTTTTTCATACTCCTGAACTTGTATGTCTGCTTTCATTTTGGTTGATGACTACTTGCCTTTTTATCTGGGTCCATCTGCCTTGGAGACAATATCTTTATCAGATACTGATAAGAAGATATAGTGCTACTATATTTGAGCGTTTGATCAGCACTCTTTCCTTTGTCAGAGAACCCTTGAGCTCGTAGGTTGTGAAGCTAGTGGATGTCATTGCTGGCATTTTTAATTTTGTTCTACAAATATGTTTACCAGGATTATTTTAGGAATTGCTATGTTGTTGTGCTTTTATTAACATAGTCACCAGTAAGTTATCCTCTTTTCAGGCCTTGCGCAGTGTGCCGAGTTGTTGCAGCTGCGTGTGAAGCTGGCAAACGTCAAGTGCCAGGGGCAAAATTAGCCTCTCAGCATAACATTGGCCCGAGGAGCAGCGGTTGTAGCACTCTACAGGATGGGCTTCAGAGAAATGAACGGGGTGAGTTTAGGTTGTATCTATGGTTGAGTTTTCCAGCAAGATTTTCCGTTATAATTATATTGATTAGACATGCATTGAGTATTATTTTAATGTTATATAATTTTTTGTTTTCCTTATTTTTTTTCCTATGCTGTTATGAACTTTAGAACATTACAGTATATTAATTTATCATTAAAGAAAGCTGGATGTAGAAAGATTTCAGAATGACAGCATGGTTGAATATAAGCCCTATAAAGCTTAATACTCCATATAACAATATATATATGATAAAGTTACAATCTCCATGATTTACATTTCATTTTCTGATAAAGGCATCATGATCTCCAATCTACTTTGCATTTCATTTCCTGTAACTACTTCATTTTATTATTTATTCTTTAAATGTTTCCTTAGGATTGTGGCAGCAGCTACATCAGCTGAGAGGAGTTTAAAAGTGCAAACATCTCAATGTATTGAAGTTGCGCTTTCTGAAGATGGACCTAAGCTCGTTAACAAGGTAAGTAAGAATTATTTTGTTAAAGTTTTTGTAATATATTTATATATGATGACCATAAAGAGATGACCTAGCTTGATTTTTCTTTATATTTAGGTTATACTGCTTCCAGTCAAGGTTCCTGATGGCAAAGATAGCCAAGTGGATTGTGATGCCAAGAATGGTTCGGGATCAGTTGTCTACAATGGTTCGGGTGAGTATAAACAAAAACTATAAGCTAGTTACAAGCAAATATGCACACCCAAATTTAACTTCCAGATTCTCATGTGCACATGATAAAAACTCACAAATACACCTACTTACACAAAAAAACACACTTAAGGTCCTGAATGCCCAAATTTGAACTTGCAAGTTCCCGTATGCACATGCATAAGTACTCATGAATACACCTACTTACACACACACACACAAAAAGACATGATACCGAGAGTTTTGTGCTTAGACACCACATTCAGTGCTCTGTGTCAAATTCAAAATTAAATGCAGACAAACTACTATATATGCCAATACACTGTTCTCATGATTTCATGATCTTTTTTTTTTCTAGCCAAGCCAGATGTCACAATCACCATGAACGACAACGACCTTGTTGATCTGATGGAAGGGAAGCTGAACCCACAGAAGGCCTTCTTCCAAGGAAAGTTGAAGATAAAGGGAAACATGGGCTTGGCCATGAAGTTACAAGAATTCCAAAAAGATACCAAACAGCTCAAGGCCAAGCTCTAGGGTTTAGATGCCTTTTCTTACCACTTACCCTTTTCTTCCTCTTTCTTTTCTAATTGTCTCATTCTCCTCTTCCTCTTCCTCTTCTCTTGCCCCATTCATCCGTTAAATTCACTTTTTAATGCTTCTATATTCAGAATACATCCTCCTCTTTGGTATCATTATGCATCTATAACACTTTCAAGAAGACAAGAAATGGTACATAAAAAAAAAAAAAATCAAATAACAAGGGTTGATGGTAAGAGAAAAGCCATTTGAATGCAACATCAGTGTGTATGTCTCCATTTTTTAAATATTAAAATTGGATTTATAGTAGTCCAGAGGAGATTGAATTGATAAATGCCTCAAGGACTGGCCCAGGCACTTGACGTTAAAAAGAGCTTTGAAATCTTGCTCAGATATATGACACAGATTTAATCGCATCCTAGAAATGTCCAACTTTAGAAAGAACTCCACCAAAGAAACAGGAAGCAAGGATATGGCTGGTGATGAATTGCAAATGAGTCAAAATCCTATGCATAATATTATCTGACCATCATAAACACCACAAATTCTCAGTTCCACAATGTATATGCATTGAAAAATAAAATAAGAGGAATTTCACACACAAGTTGTATGTATTACCTGAATGGATGAATATATTTCCTGAGGATGGTGATTTTATACTACAATATGGATGAACATTGCCAGTTTTCATGAAAATCTATTGTCCATGTACCTCTGTGACCCTGTTTCTTCCTTTACTAAATGAAACTCGCTTTAACAAGTTTATGTTATAGCCAATTTCACAACTTAAATATCTTAGTATTGTAGGGAATATGGTGTCCCTGTACAAAACAGTTTTCGCACAATATAAGATACGTATGTGGATCTAAAGTCCACAAGCAGTGTAATCAATGCAATGTTTGAAATTGTTTAAGGTATTTGCATGTGCAAATAAAGCAATGCCAGCAATGCAATGGAAATGACTGTACAGCCTTCAGGTACTAAACCTTTGAATGCATGAAGTGGTTCTGAATAAGTGAACTGAGATTGTATGCAAGTCTTAGTGTAGTATCAAGGAAGCAAAATTTGGAAGAACAAAAGTTAATGTTAATTGTTACAAAAACTTGGTTTATACATTTTATTTTACATTGTATATTCTTTTCAAAATATTTTGTTTATATAGATATCTATGTTTTAATAAAGATTTATTAGATTATTATTTTTTTAATGTCTTGTAAGTAAGAAAGAAAATCCCAAAAGATGCTAACTCCCAAAAGTAGTCATGTGAGGATAGAACATTTTGAAATGATTTCAAAAAGATAATTTGGTCCGCCCGGGCGACCTTTGTTGGGTAAACTTGCCCCAATGCGGGCTAAGGCTGTTGTGAGCATTTATGCTGGTCCAGTTCAAAGACTTTCGAAGACTAGCTTCGACCGGGCCTTTTCACTAGAGTGGCCCGGCCTAATTATGCTGGTGTCCAAACGACATTATTATGCAGTCGGAGCCTGGCAGTGAGGCACAGGATCGAGTGGTGTACGACAACACGAGTCGTAATTCCTCCTTGGTGTAACATTTCCCGAAATATAGAAGCCCGTTGATTGATGGTGAAACAGGAGAGATGACCGCGCCTTGCGTCACAATGTCAATTCGTGCGTCTGGCTATACCATACCAGACCCACCGCCCAAACCGTGACATGCAACATAGTCGGAGAGCTGGATGGACTTTAATCACAATGGAGAATACAAAGGGTTGAGGGAGTAATTCTATTAGAAATTATACTAAGGAAGGAAGGTGCGTTTTCCGTTGCACAGTCCTAGGCTTTAGTCCGAGAATCCAAAAGGTGGCCCAAAAAATCATTAAAAAAAACAATCTGTTTAAGTCAATTTCATTTAGAAACCCCCTCAAACTAAGCTAATGCAGCTTTAAGGCATGAAAATGTCGGGTTAAATGTTTTGACCACAAGTATTTTTGATTCGCTCCAGGGTTCAGACACCATATCCCCAACTTAAAGCATATTTTGGGGGGGATTTCTGGATTAGATGGGGAATACTTGAATTCTGAGGGATGTGAGGACGCTCAAAACTGATTTTGTATAAAAGAGGGAGTACACATTTAATTGATGCTATGGATAAAGGATTATTTCAAATTAACCTAAATGTAATTGAAAACACCAAAATGTCTAGGGTCGCAAATGAAGATGCATACTAATTAACGACCAATAAACGTTTTGATTACACTTTCAAGTACAACAGATTCTTAAAAAAAATGTAATCCAGGGCACCTTATCCACAACTCGACTTTTTATTTTTATTTTATTTTATTTATTTATTTATTTTTATATTATTATTTTTTTAAGATAAAGATCGATTGCATTTGTTCACAATTTCAATTACATATACAATATTTTAGTTTTCGATAATTAAGGGACTCTTGACAGCACATTAACATCTTGGAACAGTAATACTTGAGGTTTCCCGGTGAGACACGTTTGCTTTTCAAAATTCAATAGCTAGGTGCTGGGTAAAGTCATAAAGGTTCTGGGGATTCGAAGTTTCGTGACGGCGATTGAGGCCCAGTGTGGGGACTCGCCCTAGCGGCCTTCCTTGGATCTCAACCAATTTTGCAGGGACTTTTCTTCTCCACCCTACGTTTTCCTTCTCTTCGTCTTCTGCCCACATCCGTAAGGTGGGTACACACGTTGCATTTCCACGTATCGTATCATCATTGCGTATCACCCAGTGATACGATACGGTGTAACTGGGTATTGTACCCACTTGTTGCGAATCTACGTGTTGTATCATCGTTCGGTGTTGCAACAGTGTCATTCAGTTTCTTCCTTACCGCAGCCATGAGTGCAAATATGTAGTTGGCTACTGCCGCGTACATTTTTATTCATGAACATCAAGTCAGTAAAAGGAAAAAAGTCACTTCGTTGGTGGGTGTCTAAACCCTGTGCAAGTAGGGACATGTGCAATGGGACAACTGTGTTGGCTGACAAGACAACGTGCAACGGGACGATGCCACGCTCCCCGTCCACACGAGGGTTGGTGAGTTGTGTATCATTCCTTTGATGTGACGGCAAAAGACCGACAAATGGCGGATGGAGCCCGTTGCGTATGTTTGTATCACATTTTGACGCGCAACATTGCAATCTATCCCGTCCACACTGCTACGCAACGGTGATGCGAGACTAGGAAATGCAACAAGTGTGTACCGTTAAAACTTTTGTATGTGAGAATAATGACGCTTGTGTGTTTATTTATTTGTATATACATATACATATATACATACATACATACATACAAACATACACACACACACACACACACACACAACACACACACACACACACACACACAACACATATATATATATATATATATATATATATAATATTATAATATATATATATATTGTTTGTCTTCCCCCCCAAAAAAAAAAAAAAAAAATATCGTGTTGGAAGAATGGTATGGCTTGGTGGGTCGAGTTCTGGGAAGTTTTCCCACAACTCTAACTCCAGGATGCCAACTCCCAAAGGTAAAGTCATGTGAGGATAGAACATTTTGAAAAAGATGATTTAGTTTGCCCGGGCGACCTTTGTTGGGTAAACCTGCCTCAATGCGGGCTAAGGCTGTTGTGAACATTTATGCTGGTCCAGTCAATTTGATTTTCGAAGACTAGTTTCGCCCTCCTTGGTGTAACATTTCTTGAAAATATAGAAGCCGTTGATTGTTGGTGAAACACGAAAGGTGACCGTGCCTTGTGTCACAATGTCAATTCGTGTGTCTGGCTATACCATACCAGACCCACCGCCCAAACCGTGACGTGCAACATAGTCGGAGAGCTAGATGGACTTTAATCACAATGGAGAATACAAAGGGTTGAGGGAGTAATTCTATTAGAAATTATACTAAGGAAGGAAGGTGCGTTTTCCGTTGCACAGTCCTAGGCTTTTAGTCCCTGAGAATCCAAAAGGTGGCCCAAAAATCCATAAACAAACAATCTATTTAAGTCATTTTCATTTAGAAACCCCTCAAACTAAGCTAATGCAAATTTAAGACATGAAAATGTCGGGTTAATTAAACGTTTTAACCACACAAATATTTTTGATTCACTCCAGGGAATGGCTTGGTGTCGAGTTGTGGAAGTTTTCCCACAACTATAACTCCAGGACTCAGTCCTAATTGACAGGACCAGGCTTTGTCAGAAACTAAGTAAGTCTCAGATCGAGTCCCAGATTCATTCGTCTGACTCAGTGTCGACCTTATTCATTATTGAATTAAAATAAATGTTCCCTGAAACTGAACCATTACACGACCCGTGGACCATAACACACATGAATGAATGCCCGAGCAAAGCAAACAATATAATTGTTTTTGGAAAAAAATACAATATAATAATCAATATATAGTGTCCATATATGTATATATGTATATATATATATATAATAATAATATATATATATAGTATATTTATGTATATGTGTATATATATATATATGTGTGTGTGTGTGTGTATTTATACACACACACACACACACACACACACACACACACATACACACACACCCACACACATATATATATATATATAATATATAATATATATATATATATATATATATAATATGTATATATATATGATATATATATATATATATATTATATTGTTTGTAGTGTGTATTGTATTATATTTTACACACACCACACAGTACACACCACACACACACACACACACAACACACA
>NW_020870978.1:493959-496948 GCF_003789085.1 Penaeus vannamei | reverse complement strand
ATGGACATGAAGAACATTGGGCGTTTTGTTTCGCTAATTGCTTTTGGACTGAGTTAAATGGCTTTGCGGTGGCTAGAAAGGGCCTTTTCGTCATTATTTTTGCCCGGCGCAAGAAGTGAACGCAGCTGCTACACAGTGCACTTCACAATAGCCTTGATATGGTGTTTACAGTGAGCAGTTAAACGGGTCTTCCTGGTTCCACATAGAACTGTCTTCCGGTGGTTCGACGTCAGCGTTCACGGGCGCGAGGGGGCGCAAGGGTGGCTGCAGGCAGGTCCTCGGTGTCCGGCTCTTGGCTGTTGCTCGAGTGCCTGTGGGGTTGGTGGGCAGGGCGGGGCGGGGGGGGGGGGTGGGGAGGTGTGAACACGGGAAGGAGTTGGAGTTATGGCGGCTGTCTCGCTTGTTCTCTCTCTCTCTTTCTCTTCTCTCTGCTCTCTCTCTTTTTCTCTCTCTCCTCTCTCTCTCTCTCTCTTTCTCCTGCTCTCTCTCTCTCTCTCTCTCTTCTCTCTCTCTCTCTCTCTCTCTCTCTCTCTCTCTCTCTCTCTCTCTCTCTCTCTCTCTCTCTCTCTCTCTCTCTCTCTCTCTCTCTCTCTCTTCTCTATCCCCCTCCCACTCCTCTCTCTCTCTCTATCTCTCTCTATCTCTCTACCCCTCCTTTCCTCCCTCCCCCTCACTCCCTCTCCTCCTTCTCCTCCCTCCCTCCCTTCCTTTTGTCTTTTCTGACCCTCTCCTGCCACCCATGATACTGTAAGTTACTTTGAGCGAGCCATTTGTAGCGAGGGACAAAGGCAGGCTTAACAGTAATCCGTTCAAGTTAGTGTGTTGAACTTGCCCCCGCAATTGTTTCAATTCTTCAGCCTTGAACTTAAACATTACCTTTGGGACTTGGGAGCGACAAGATTGCAGTGGAGAGAGAGAGAGAGAGAGAGAGAGAGAGAGAGAGAGAGAGAGAGAGAGAGAGAGAGAGAGAGAGAGAGAGAGAGAAGAGAGAGAGAGAGAGAGAGAGATGACCTTTTCTTTGCAAATGATCCTCCTTTGTTCATGCAGCAAGGAAAACTTCAAAGGGTGTTTGGTCTTTTTTTCCCAGCGTGTGTCTCTTTGCTTTGAACGAAGGCGAAGACCGTAAAGGAATCATTTATGATGTTTTTTTTTTCTTTTTTTTTTTTCGTGTTTATGAATAAGAGAGGAGGAGAGAAAATAGAGAGACGACAGAGACAGAGAAGTGGGCGGGAAAGGAGCTTTGCCTTAATCCGTTTCAGGAGCTTCGAATAATCCTGGCACGGAATATTCATTCTCGGGGACGGCGATGCGTGCAAGAAATACCTGGAGGAGATTTGCAGATTTGCCAAGTTAATACCTGGAGGGCAAGATTTGCAGAAGATACCTGGAGTGGAGATTGCAGTAATACTGGAGGAGATTTCATGGGAGGTAGGAGGTAGATTTGCAAAAGGAGAAGTAACACCTGGGAGGGGAGATTTGACAAGTAATACCTGGAGGGAGATTTTGCAAGTAATACCGTGGAGGGTAGATTTGGCAAGAATACTTAGAGGGAGGATTTGCAAGAAATATACCTGGAGGAGATTTGCAAGTAATACCTGGAGGGAGATTTGCAAGAAAATACCTGGAAGGGAGATTTGCAAGAAATACCTGGAGGGAGATTGAGAGTAATACTGGAGATTTGCAAGTAATACCTGGAGGGAGATTTGCAAGAAAATACCTGGAGGGAGAAGAATACCTGGAGGGAGATTTGCAAGAATACCTGGAGGGAGATTTGCAAGTAATACTGGAGGGAGATTTGCGATTACCTGGAGGGAGATTTGCAAGAAATACTTGGAGGGAGATTGTACAGTAATACCTGGAGGGAGCTATTGAAGTACATACTTGGAAGGGGAGCTAGTTTTCAATAATCCCTATGAGGGAGATTGCAGAACTTACCTGAAGATGAGATTTGCAAAGAATGCCTGGTAACCGGATGATGTAAGGTCAGTTAATACCTGGGAGAGGGAGATTTGAAGTGAATACTTGGAGGGAGATTCTGCAAGTAGTAATACCTTGTGAAGGGAGATTTGACAATATAAAAGTAATACCTGGAGTGAAGAGGATTTGGCAAGTAATACCTGGAGGTAGATTTGCAAAGAAGAAAAATACACTGAGGGAAGTATTCAAGAGAAGAAATACCTGTCGATGGAAGATTGCAGAAAAGAAGGAAATACCGGAAGGAGTATTTGTACAGTATACGCTGGCAGGGGAGATCATGGGAGACAGACATTTGCCCCAAGTTAGTAACACCTGGAGGAAGAGATTATGCAAGGTAGAGAAAGACCTTGAGCGGAGAGCATTATTGCAAGTAATACCTGGAGGAGAGATTTGCAAGTCAAAGACATTACCTGGACGGGAGATTTAGCAGAGGTAAATACCTGGATGGGGGAGATTTTGCAAGGTTAATTACCTGGAGGCAGTTGATTTGTAAGTAAATCCTGGAGGGAGATTTGCAAGAAATACCTGTGAGCGAATTTGAAGTAATACCGTGGATGGAGATTTGCGCATATAGTAGATACGCTGGAGGGAGGAGATTTGCAGTAATTATACCGGAGCGGAGATATTTGCAGAAACAAAGAGAGAGAGAGGTAACTTCGGCAAAACATATACCTAGAGCTGAGGTGAGATATTTGCAAAGAGGAATATGCGTGAGGCGAATGCTAAGAAACCTGGTCACGGTGAGATTTGTTAAATCATAATACTTGGAGGGAATTTTGCAAATGTGAAAGTTAATAACACCTGCGTAGGAGATTGATGCAAGAAATACTTACTGGAGGGAAAAATGGGGGCAATAAGGAGAATTGCTAGTATATAACCTTGAGAGGTGGGGTGGGAGATTTGCAAGAATGAGATAAATCAACTATACCCTGTTTGAGGCTGGAGAATTTTGCAATAACGGTAAAGTTAATAGCCTGAGAGATATTTGCAAAGTAATACTGGGAAGGAGAAT
>NW_020870978.1:438959-483959 GCF_003789085.1 Penaeus vannamei | reverse complement strand
TTCCCATAACCTCACTTGATTTCCCCTATCCTTAGAGTTTTTGGGAAAAATGTTATGTTTACTAATGCTTTCAATATCGATGCTGTTATTTTTATTATATACACAATGATTATTTGAATGTCTTTAACAGTACTAATATCACTATAAGGCAAAAGAATATTTCTGAAAATCAAAGATAAGGGTAAACAGGTGAGGTAGATTATACTTGTATTTGATAGCTTTGTGACATAGTACTTATAAAGCCATCTTGTGTAAAGGCAATTATTCACAAGAACCCTAATTTATTATCTGACTGATTTCTTACCCTTTTTCTCACAAGGACTGGAGAGGTCATGGAGCAAGGCCAAAGGCGTGGTCATTGAGGAGTTTGCGGAAAAGTGTCTCCATATCAAGTTTACACTCCCAACCATCAAGTGTTGCAACTTCTATTCAGCCATCAAAAAATGCTACATGTATGATTCAAAATAGATTCCTGTACTTTATTAACTGCTCACCACACTTGGGAATTCTCAGTGATCAGTAAAGTTCTATATGATAAGTATTTGATAACAAATCTTATCCATGAGGCATTCAATCAAGAAATCATGTTCCTTTCTAGATCTAGTATTTCTATCTACAGGCATTCCTATTCTGTTTTTATTTATGCTTGATGTTTTTCACAGTATTCTGTAGATTTGATTTTGATATTTTTTGTCTCTTCCTCAGTCCATCTTTTTCTGTGTCACTGCTTCTTTCTTCATTCGTGTTATTGTTATAACTTGTTTTCAGAAGACATCTAGTTACATTATAGAATCTTTATTATTTTATTCAGTAATGCATTTGGTTCTATTAGGGAATACGAGGAATTACCATATTTTCAGATGTATGGTTTATTTTTCACATTAGATGTGTTATTTGAATTAGTGTCATAGATTATTATGATTACTGATACTAGTCAGATAAAAATAATAGAAATATAGATACCAACTGTAACATTAGGAGGGATTGTTTTGAAAAAAAAAATTAAACGTAGCAGTAGTAAATTAAGCATAGCAGTAGTAGGTGTAGCACTGCTAGCTTAATTTGAAATCAGTCAGTTTGCAAGGTAGTGAATATATCTTTGATTCTTGATTTCACATGAACAGTCTTTTCTGCTGATTTGTGGACTTGAAAGTTTGAAATTATATGAATGGCAGAAGGAGAAGGATTTTGGTAGACATATTAAGAGTAATTTTAACATGAATACAGATTACAATACCAGCTGTAGCTACCTTTTCCTTAGGGTTTTTTAAAACTATGATATATATACACCTAACCCTCTGCTATTGTACCTTATTCATTACACACCTGTGCATGATAACAGAAATTCATGCAAGTGGATCTTGAAAATTAACCCTGTCACAACAATGCAATGTAGACCTTCCGTCATGCAAGGGTGACATTACTTCATGTGTGATTGAATCATTTCTACATTATTCACACTAAACAACTTTTTACATGTTTTGCTCTATCTATGGTCGCGGAGATG
Source organism: Penaeus vannamei (assembly GCF_003789085.1). Classification (NCBI taxonomy): domain Eukaryota; kingdom Metazoa; phylum Arthropoda; class Malacostraca; order Decapoda; family Penaeidae; genus Penaeus; species Penaeus vannamei. Next base: position 482,452 of record NW_020870978.1, on the reverse strand, counting down.
TAACAACCCCTCAAAACAAGGCTTACAGCTATATTTTAGCCTCATTACTCAAACAGTTGTTTATTCTGCAGCCAATAGCATAGAGAGTGAGGTAAATTTATGTTTTCTGCACTTCTAGGTTTCACTGCATTTCATTCAGAGATTGATAGGGGTTTCTTTGGTGTATCAGCCATTTTTCAAACTTGCAAATAGTAATTTGTTGCTGATAACACACATATCCTATCAAGCACTGTACTGTTTGTTCAGTTTCAGATATTGTAATGTTGACCAATCATTAGCTTAGGACAGCCATGAAAGTTGGCATAATGTCAAGTGCACAACTTGTATAATTTCAAAACCGATGCACCAAATTTTATGCATGATATCATGTAAGCATAGGAGTGTTAACTTCTTGAGTTCTATGTTATAGCAGTAATTCACAATAGCAGAATGTGTGATAGCAGAGGGTTGAGTGTATTGTGCAGGTTACATGTATAAACTATTCTTGTAATAGAAAACATATACATATACATATACATATAATAATATATATATATATATATATATATATATATATATATATATATATATATATATATATATGTATATATTATATATATATATATATATATATATATATTTATCTATATATATAATTATTTATATGTATATATATATATAAACACACACACACATATACATACATATATTATTGATTGATTTTCAATTTTTCTCCTTTCCAGTTGTAATAAATGATGAAGTGATTGTCACTCATATTCAGAATCCATCTGTGTTCTACATTCAGAGACTAGCAGATTCAGCAAAACTACAATTAATGTCAAAAGTGATTAATCTTATTGCCAGAGAGAGTAAAGTTTTAACAACAAATCCTGTTGTTGGTAAGAATACTCTTGTTTACATTTGAATGATTATAAGTTTTCTAAGAATGTGAATTTAACCCACACTAGGATAACAGCCTATCACACGCCATCATGCCATAGTAAGCCACCCTTCACACTGCGATGATAACTTCACATCATGCATGATCAAGCTTACTCTGATTGTGCATGCTAAACAGTTGTGTTGTTGTTTGGCCCAGTTACATCTGTTGAGGAGAGATTTGCCTTTTAAAATAGGCATAAAGCCTCAGTTTAGGATCATAACCCAAAGAATTGTTGATGTTGCAACCAAGAGCATAGAGAGCAGGGTAATTTTACTTTTCCCTTGAGCAGCTGACTCCACACCCTGACACATTGTTCAGTATGGCACTAAGGGCTCCTGTCTTGATTGGGTTAAAGAAAACCCTTGTGCTTCTCTTTAGCGTTTATGTTATAAAGATATCGAGGCACACAAAACAATGTACTGTACTGTATGTGGATATGAAAAATAGTTGATATAAAGCATATTGGACATTAATTTTGTTAGACTGATATTATGTTTTTCATTTTATAATTTTAGGAAAACTGTATTTGGCACAGTACACTAGAGACAATGTATGGTATCGAGCTGTTGTAACTTCTGTAGCAATAGACATGAAAGAAGTATGTGTCAAGTATGTGGATTATGGAAATAGTGAAATTCTCAAAGTGCAAAGGTATGTCTTAATATGTCATTGTATGTTCTGATATTTCATATATATATATACATAGATATATTTTCACTTTTCCTTGTTTAGGTTATTGTTTAAATTCATGAGTTATAACTCAAATCAGGATTCTTATTTGTTTATTGTATGATTTTGTCATAAAAAATTACAGGCTTAGGCCATGTCCACCAGAGTACAAATTGGAAAGATTCCCAGCATTTTTGTATGCTTGTGGACTGTGGGAGATTTTACCTGCTAAAGGAAACCTTTGGGATTCAGATGCCATTAATGTATTTGCTGAACTTGTGAACAATGTTCATCTGAAGTTGCTCCATGTTGAAGATAAAGAAAGTGAAACAGGAATTTACCAGGTTTGTTGCCAACACAGTTTGGTATTCGGGGTTTGGAGTTTCAGAAAATGTTCAATGAAGAAATTTTAGCTACTTGTATATTTTTTCTTGTGCATTTGTTTCTGTAAATGTCGTTTTCTCTATCCATCTGTTTCTGAAAATAGTATTTGTCTTTTTTTCTTTATTTCTTTCTTTCTTTCCTTTTTTTAAGGAGGGGTTGCAATATCAAATTTATTTTACACATGCCTGTGTAGTGATGTGTCATTTAAACTTTATACCCTAAAAAGGTAGATCTTTGGAGACCATCAACTATAGCCGGCATAGCTAATGATAGTCCACTCTCCATCCGAGAAGTCCTCATCTTCTTAGAGTGTGCCATTTATGTCAATTATTCTGCGCAAGATATGGTGAGATGACGAATATATATATGTGTGTGTGTGTGTGTATATATATATATATTTTATACATATAATATTTATATAATTATATATATATATATATATATATATATATATATATATATATATATATATATATCACACACACACACAAAATGTTTATTATTATTTACTGTTGTAAGAATATTTGTTTGTGAAAAGAATTTGTACATAAAGAGTAGACTTGGGTAGTGTATTCAACAAGTCTGTCTTTTTCATATTAATTGCAGCACAATAAGCAAGCAGCATCTATTTGGAAGAGGTCATACTTTCGACAAGAGGTTCCTTTTGGGGAAGACGGCACCAGCGTGTTACTCTCCAGTCTCACAACTCCGCATGACTTCTGTCTACAACTTGCTTCATATGCAACTCATCTCACCAAATTGATGGAGGAAATACAAAAGCACTATAGGTCACCCAAAGTGGCTGCTACTGTTGATTGGCGCATTTATGCACCTCGAATAGGTATGACTTTATTAATGTAAAGGTGTCTTTTTACTGACTTTTTGGTTTCCCTTTGTCTTTTGTATTTTTCACTTTGGAACTAATGAATAAACTCTTTTTTAAGGGGGAATTGGGAAAGGATAGTATCTTTGGTTTTCTTTCAGATTTATTAGCAGACTTACCAGACTTTTAAAGATTTTTTTTCAACACTTTTTCTCTTTGAACTATTAAAATGCTACACATTTACATTTAAAGATGTTTTCAAATAGTTGTGAGGAATTTAGCATAGGGGTAACAAACTCCCCAGAGTTCTAAGTAAATACATGTCAGTCTGAGAACTGTACAAACTAATGTGAAATATTACTAGAATTGCCTCAGTTGTCAGTTGTGTTCCATATTGTTATTGTATGAATAGGCTTATATTAGAAATGAATAGTGTCCCCTCCATTATAGGTGACATCTGGGTCTGTAACATTGACTTCTGAATATTTTGGCCAAAATTAGTCGACATTCACTTATTTTGCAACTTTACTCATTAGTGAAATGTAACTGTTTTTGATTAAAGACATATGCATAGGTAGGAACCATTTGTCACTGAGGTGTTGCCATGTTGCTAGTTCCTTCACACATGCATTTACTCCTACTGCCGTATTCTTACATTGCAGTTTAGCTTCCTTCTTCAATCATGTCATAGGCTTAGTTACCATACTGTAAGTAAGAAGTAAGATAATTGTTATAATTTCCTGTTTGCTAATGCTCTCATTTAACAGAATTTTGGGTTTGGTAATGTAACATGTCTTCCCTGTTCACCATGCTAAGCAGCTCAGTAGTTACATATTTTTTTTATCAGCTTTTGCAGTTATTTTTTTCTTTTATTTCCTTACTGATTGACTTCTTTCAGGCATGCCATGTGTTGCCTTGTATACAGGGGATGACAAGTGGTACAGGGCTATCATTGAAGACATTCCTGGAAAGAAACAAGTGGATGTAAGATATGTTGACTATGGCAATAGGGAAAGATTGTGGTACAAGCAACTTTATAAGATAACTGAAGATTTCTTGAAGTTGCCAGCTCAGGTATATCTTCTCTTCTTCTTCTTTTCTCTGTTTAATCTTTCTTTCTTTATTTACTTTTTTATGTTTGATTTTAGGGCAATTTTCATTATCATTATCATTGATTGGAGAAATAAATCTTGAGAATATATTAAGAAAGTTGAGAACTCTATTGCAAATGATGAATAGGTTAATACAAGGTGTATTTTTTATGATGTTGATTTTATGTAGATTTTCATGTATTGTGTATTTTGCATTTGTTTTTTCTTTTATTCTTTTTGAGAAGGCTGAAGAAATGAAATTTTGGTTTACTATAGAAATATTGAGAATTCTCTGATATGGACTGTAATAATAAATATAAATAATAAAATATTCCATCAAAATACAGGCTATTAAGTGCCGTCTACAGGACATCAATCCTATTGGTGACAGTTGGTCTGAAAATGCTGCTGAACACATGGCCACTATTTGTGATGGCAAGGATTTGAAGGTGAAGGGTGATTCTGCAACTGTTTTATTATGATCACAATTGTTTTGACTCTTGAAGAAATGTTACCATTCTCTCTCTTATTTGTTTTGCTCTTTCAATCCCAAGTCAACTCCCTCTTCCTCTCCTTCTCCCTATATCTCGCTTTCTCTCTCTCTTTATTTCTTTCTCTTCTTGCTCTCTCTCATACTCCATATTCTCACTCTCTATCTTATTTTCCATCCCTTAGTCAAACCTCCATTTTTTGCAGGCATTCTTCCATACTTCTGAAAATGATGAGTGTATTGTTAGTCTTATGGTCTGCACACAAGAGCCTGAAGATATTGGAGAACAGTTAATGGAGCTTGGAGTTGCAGAAGCACCAGAAAACTTGTAAGTGATTTAATGGACAAAGATTTTATTTTATGATCTTTTATATATCAGCATCCTTTTTTGTTCGATTATTTATCTGTTTATTTCAACACCTCTATTTCTTGGTTGTGTTATACGTAGCCAAGTATGTATTATTATTTTAGGGTAGAAAGCATTATTTTGTTTTGTCTTGTAATACATCTATCTCGAGCAGCAAGATCCACTATCAGAAGAATCAGGCGTTGCGTCTCATGCTTGGGGGTGAAATGATGCAGAACAAGAGGCAAGGCAGGTGTAAAAGAGCTCTGCAACAGCTCAAACAAATGCAGGTATGATCTTTTTTACTTACCTTTAGAAAATGTAAAAATAATTAAAACCATGAATTAGGCCAATATGAATAGCATTGTAACTGGGAGACATTGTTATGGTTAACCTATATAAATCTCACACATAAAGTATTATAGACTCAGTCACCAAAGGTAGATTATAACTAATTACTTTCATTAATATCCATGCTTATTTCCAATTCTATATTATTAGTTTTTTTTACTATGTCCAGAATTTTTCCTTGTATTGTTTGGATAGTTCTTATCTTTATTTTCTTAATCCAGTGTGTATGGATGGCATGACTTATCCTATCTTACCTAATGATCCCTTTCTTTCTTTCTTTATTTATTTATTTATTTTTTTTTTTATTTATTTTTTATTTATTTATTTATTTTTTTAATCTCATTATAGCGCTATGACAATCATGATATAAATGATAAGGACAACAGTAATGATATTGATAGTTAAGGAAAAGATCTAATTGTCATAACATTGAGATGAATTTTCCAAGAAAATAAGATGTAATGTTAAAGATACTAGAATTTAAAGTAGGGTGAAAATAGAAATAAGAATAAAAGATAAGCATGCTGGAATGAGGAATGAAAACAATAAAACTATTTATTGGTTGTCACTTTTTAGATGGATGAAGTTACAGTTATCAAATGCACATGCATTTTAATTTTAGATTGCCTTAAATTACAGGCACCAGTTTTAAAACCAGGTGCAGTCTGTGCAGGAAAACGATGTGTTCTGGTGGAATTCTTGACGGCTCTGTCAGTTTGTCGCATCCAGATACGTCTTGCTTCCCAGGCAGGAATTTTTAGAGAGTTAGTATATTTTATTTTATCCTTATTAATACTTTTGATATGATATGGTCACAATGTTTTTTTTCTGACTAATAAAGTATTTGGATTATGCTACATAAATGATTTTGATACATTTTAATACAGTGTTTTTTTTTTTTTTTTTTTTTTTTTTTTTTTTTTTTTCTGACTAATAAAGTATTTGGATTATGCTACATAAATGATTTTGATACATCTTTATATACTTTTTCCCCTTTTATTTTACTTGGTGTTTTTAAAAACTGTATGAATACATACTCAGGAGTAGGAGTTTTTCTTTGACATTTTAGCACAATTTATTTTTTCTTGTGTTATTTTAAACCACCTACACAGACAGTAGTTTATGTTACTAGGTGCTTTTTAGATTTTTAAATCTTATATTATCTTGCAGTTTGCAAAATCAGTTGGATGAAGAACTTAATCAACTCTTACAGCCAATGCAGTTCACGCCAGCTGCTGGAGAAGTGTGTGCCATCAAAATGACACATGCACCTTTCTGTGCTCGAGCCAGGATTATAAAGTTTGATTGTGACAGTATTCAGGTTTGTATTTCAGATTTGTTAAACTAAATAGCTATCAGTTTTCATGCTTCTACTTGGTGTTTGATAGATTCATGATATTGAAATTTTGTTTTTTGTGGAATTTTCACTTTGTCAGGAAAGCAAAAGCTGTTTTGGATTTAAATTTTTTCTGTCATTCCTTTGAAATAGTAACCTTGCGCAGTAATATATTGCTTCTTGTATTACTATCATGTTGGGAAAGCTCCTTGGCAATCTGTTCTTTAACATACTTGGGTGTGGATGACAAGAAATCATGCAATGGCAGTGATGGATCTGGATCAAATCTAGAATGACTTACCCCACACCACTGACTTGTCAAAAAGTGTCGGTCTTTCTCCAGTATTAGTAAAATCCTTTGTTTTGTCACTATTAGATACAGGCAACTGAAGTGAAGGGAAACATTATTTTTTTCAAACTTTCCTTATTTCAAACTTGTTATATATATATATATATATATATATATATATATATATATATATATATATATATATATATATATATATATATATATATATATATATATATATATTATATAATATATATATATATATATATATATATATATATAATATATATATATATATATATATATATATATATATATACATATATATATATAATATATATATATATATATATATATATATATATATACATATATATATATATTTATATATATTATTATATATATATATTATATATTATATATGTATGTATATATATATATATATATATATATATATATATATATATATATATATATAATATATATTATATATATATATATATATATATATATATATATATATATATATATATATATATATATATATATATATATATATATATATATATATATATATATATATATATATATATATATATATATATATATATATATATATATTATATATATATATATATATATATATATATATATATATATATATATATATATTATATATATGTATATATATTTATTTTTATATTTATGTTCATAATTATATATGTATATCTATATATGTGTGTATATATATATATATGTATGCTTTCTTTCTTTTTTACTTATTTATTTACTTATTTATTTATATATAAAGTTACTATGTGTATATATCATCATTTGCAGGTATTGCTGGTGGATTGTGGTGGGATGGAATGGGTAAAGTACTCTCAGGTGTTCCCGTTACCCGAGAGATTAGCAAGTTTTCAAAATCTTGCGCTGATGGTGAGCTTGGCAGGAATTGCTCCACCTATGGGAAAGAGTGGATGGCCGGGCATCACTTTTGACCGTCTAAAAGAGGAATTGTCAACACGCAGTAACCTTTACATGAAGCGCAAGGTAAGACTCATAAGATTTTATTATCATTATTATTATTATTATTGTTATTATTATTACTATTATTAAGTATTACTTTAATGTGATCTTCTTACAAGTCATATGTATGTAATATTTTTTTGTAGAATCACAGTATATATTGCTACTATAAAGTAGACTGAATTCAGTTAGTTATTATTACTGTTAACATTGTTTTTCTTTTTTTATTATAGTAATTATCATTGCTGCTGCTGTTTTTATTGTTGTTTAATTATTGTTATTATTGTTATTGTTGTTATTATCATCATCATTTTGTTATTATAATGATAATAATAATTGGCATTATTTTGTCATTGTTACTATTACTAGTTAATAAGTACTTTGTTCAAGAGTTAGTTGCAATTCCAATTTTTTTTTTTGGCACATTTATTTTGCTCATTTTTATGATTTCAAGGTTTATGTTGTTATCTGTTTTTATATTTTGTTTGTATGATATATACTTTCTTTATACTTAGTTTTGCTTTTTATCCATTTCACAGATCTCTTCATTATCTAATCTTGTCTAATTATAGGATATGATTGATTATCAGATGCTATTTTTTCTTTATTTTGTTGTCATGTAAAGTGCACATTCTGATCCTTAGGTATCAATTGGTAATGAAATAAACCCATAGAGCCTTGCAATAAGTGCCCACACAGGTGCCGAGAATCAGTTGGTTAAGCAAAAAGTAGATATTTAAATCAGTATTATCATGCATGTAGTTTTAAACAAAGAAACTAGTTGATTTTGCAGGGAAATGAATGTGCTGATTAATTATCCCCTTCGCATGGCTATTTTCCTCTTATTAACTTTGTGCCTCCTCATTTCCAGGGTCGGTCAGTGCTGGACCCTGAACTAGGAGTCAAAGTGATGCCGGTGGAGCTAGGCTGGATGCAGGAGGAAGTTGGAGGCCCCTTTGAACCCAACACTGTCCTTACCTTCTCTATCAATGAGCTGTTGATAGAGTGTGGTGTAGCATTACCAGCCAAGTACATTGTTGTCGGATGGCTTTTCTCCTTCTTTTCTTTCTTTTCCTTGATACATTTCTTCACAAGTATTTCATCATATAAACTGTATTTTCACCAAAGAATCTTTTTGTATCTATTCATTGTCTATTTTGGTGAAATGTGTGTATCCACATAGTTATCATATGATCAACCAGTAATGCTCTGTATTCCAATTCAAAATATGACATTCTTTGATGTATAGAGTAGGTTTTTGCACACATATATGATAATTGATTTTATTTTACAGATCAGTTCAACCAGATAACTCCATGGTAGCTGAAAAAAGCTGTCTTGCTGATTCAGCATGTACCCTCACCTATGAAAAAGCACTGAGTTGTGAAGACTTCTGCTTACAGGTAATGTTTCCTTTTTTCAGATTTACTTCTATTAAGGTCATATCAATTCAGTAATTTCATGAAAAGAGTAATTTGGATTTAGCCAAATGACAGCCAATCCATTTTAGGATATTAAAAAAATGGGATATCTTTACAGGAAGCTGAGAGTTTGAGTATCCTTTCAATGTTAGTTGACCAAGAAAAAATGCCTTGTGATACCAAAGAAAACCCATTTGCAAAGTTAAAAGAATGGCCCTCAAGCCCTCTACCTGCTTCCGCCACTTTTAACGCCATCCCTTCATATATTGATTATGAGGGTGTCATCTACCTGCAGCCGGTTGCAAGTGAGTTTTAGATTCAGTAACACTGATTACAGTGACTAAGAGAAGTTATAAATGTGCAGTGAAAGGTCTCTACAAGTAATGTTATGTCTGTGAGCCATGATTTTCATTTAGCATTCAAGAATTACGGTTTTATGATGAATATTTTTCTTCTCCTCTTCCTCTTCATCCCTAAATAAGATAGAGTACTACCTTGTATCTTTTTTGTTTATATAGATAAAAGAATAGGTGTGTATTTTTGTATATTAGATGCTTGCTGTTTTATCTTATTTCTAAATGACTTGTTGACTCTATGGGTTAAGGTGCCTGAGTGCTAATCTAGTGTTCAGAGGTTCAAATCTCTGTTGCCACAAGTGGTTAGGACTCCAACTATATTAGTGCAAGGGAAAGTGATGGATTATTATTCACTTCAAAGTTAAATATATGATTGTAGTTATGTTTGTTTATCATATTACATACAGCATAGTTGAACCATAAGTTTTAATCTCCTCCTTTCTTAGATACACGGAACATTGAGTTGATGCGGGAGAGCCAAACAATACAGTTTACCGGGACAGTTGCAACAGACGAGGACCTATGTTGGAGTCCTGGAGACCCGGTTATTGCCATGTTCCATCTGGATAAAAAGTGGTACAGAGCTACAGTCCTTCAGGCAGGTTTCAAGCTTCCTTTGTTGATATAGTCTGGATAGTCATTTTTCTTTCATTCCTAAAGACCACAGTACTTTAGCCATTCTTTGCTGTCTCTTGTTCTTGGGGGCAAGGGCTACAGGGGAATGGATTTGTTCATATGGAGTGCCATACATTACAAGAATTCTTATTTAATTCTTACTTTAAAAGTAAAAATAAAAGAGGTTGAAGGGGATGGAGGGATGGGATTGGGTATAGGAGGTTGTCACTGGAAGATAATTGCCCAACAGTACTAGAATAACTTCCTCATAGTTCTTGCCTTCCCTTGATATTGAAAAAAAAAATCAGGAAAATAGCCTGCCAGTTTTTGAGAGCCTGTGCTTCATTGAGTCTGCTTGTATCAAATGTAAAAAAGTAAAGATTCACTTCCTTGTTTTGTCCTCGGAATGTAGTCATATTTATTATTTTATATTTGCTCTTTTTGTAGTATTTTCTTGATATTAATTTAAATATCGATAAAATTCCTTTCTCATCTTGTTTCTATAATGATTATTTTTGTTCTTATTATATTTTGTCTCTGCATTTTGCACATTTCATTATTTGCATTATTGTTTTAGTTGTTAGTTATATTATTATGTTATCTATTTTTAAAAGATATATATGAATATTATTTTCTTTTATCATTATCATCATGATTATGAAGCTAATCATTACTCATGTGTTTTATTATGATTATTGCTTCTACTGTTATTGTTATTAACCCATTGGATCTGAAAATACAGGCATTAGGCTTACTTGAGTGGCCATTCTGTTGGGCATGTGGCTTGTAGGCCAGGCACACTTGAACACTCATGTGCAGTGACAGGACTCTTTGCCTCCCCTTTGCTATGCTATTTTCTCTTTTTCTGCATAAGCATTCTTAGCTTTTATGCCATTTGCCATTGTCATTATTTGTGATTCAATTTGATTTATCCAGATGATAATAGACTTGCAAAGATATCACCCCTCTTTAGGTATTGTATTACTCCATACAATGATAATGATATTTTGTTATTTGTGTTTCTTCTTCTTCCTCTTGAAAATATTCAATTTTCTGTAATACAACCTGTGCCCCTGGTCATGGCGGCTGGCCAGGAATAGGATCCTGAGCCACTGTTCTTCCAGTTATAGTACATTTCACACTTGTTTAATGATGGAAATAATGCAGAAGCCCCATTACTAAACACCAAATGAGTCTAATCACCCTCCACAAACTTTGTGTACTTGTGGCGAGTCATTCCTGTCTCCCGCCTTTGGCCAAAATGCTCAAGACAGCAAGTGTGTTTCACCCAGGCTTATAGCCAAATTTTCCCATGTGGCATTTTCACATCACCCACCCCTCGAGCTAGATTTTTTCCCATATCCATATGTGATGCCATGTATATTATCCATTATATGGATATAATTCATTACTAAAATTATTATAACTTTGTTGTTGTGTTGTTATTGTTTTTATTAATATTATTACACTTAGTGATTTTGTTATATTTGTTATTATTCTCTCCTTGACATCTTGACACAAAAAGGCCTAGTACAACTGGTAGAACAAAACCCAGATTCACTTAGGGTAATCTTATGTAACTGGAAACAAAGAATCCATATTTTAACTATTCTTAGTCCTAATCTCTCCCTTGCACTGATCTATGCTTAGATATCTGTCCACAGGAGAAGAGGATATGCATAACACTTATATCTTTATTTCTGCTTGGAAGATCTTTCATCTCCCATTCTGAGACAATGGATGAGGGTTCAGTTTGTGGTTAGTGTTTTAGTGCACTTGTTCTTGATAGGTTTTAAACACTGGTGCACCTAGTTTATCCTAATGGATGAGGCCAGTGTTATATGCATGTTAGTGCATGTATGTTGCCCATAACACAAGTACTCCCATGGTTCCATTGCCACTTGGCATGCAGATGGGGTAGCTTATGTGTATTTCATCACTGCACAGTATACAAAAGTTCCTGTGAAACAGTGCCATACCTCAGGCAACATCTTTCCTTGGTTGGGTCACCTAGGCAGGTGGCCTATCCTGCATCTTCATGGTTTCTGTGGCTTTCCTTTTTATGGTTAGTTCTTTCCTCTGGCAAAGTCATTCCATTGCTAAGGAGTTGCTGAATTACAGTCTTTGATTAATAAAATTTCTCTAGCAAAGAAGAAAATTCAGAACAGAAAGTCTCATCTCCTGTCCATGAAGATGAGGCTACCCCTGGATACCTCCTCATGTATAGTGCATTGGTGTTTCCTTTTCTCCTTTATTCTTTCCCAGTGGTTATATTAGGCTTTTTTGTGTCATACCTTGACAAGGAAGGAGAACGAGTTTAAATGGAACTTTGTTTCTCTGTATGTAAAACTCTGATGCAAATATTTCTCCCATGGAGATCCAGTTTTTGGGAAATGAAGTGTGGATGGACACTGGTGAGGTGAGAGTCCTAAGAAATGTTAGCAAATGAATTCTTCTTTTTTTTTTTGTGATTGATGCATTGTTTCAACTAAATAGTGCTTCAGTCATATGAATATTGGTTCTGTTCTTACCAATTGCTTGGATGTCCCAGCCCTTTTGCACCAGACATGGATTTTCATGTGTCAGAATGCCTTATGAATGACATATGATTATTGGTCATAATACATTTTGATGTAATCATAAAGAAAATAAATTTGGAAGAGATAGTAAATTAGTGATTTAAATCCATGTCTGGGGGAATAGTTTTACATTTGTATCACTGTTGTGTTGCGCTATTTCAATTGATATATTCTAGTTTCACTTTGAATTTTGCTTTTGCCCTTTTAAATGAAGTTCATTATTTTTCCATAGCGGGAGGAAGATGGAAATGTGAAGGTGCAGTTTATTGACTACGGCAATGAAGAAACAGTGCCATTCAATCAGTTACGGCAAACCATTACCTTTAGCCATATTCCAATTCAGTGCCATAGAGCTGTGCTGCATGGAATTGTTCCTGTAGGTTCCCTTTTGCTTGTTTTGAAATTTGATTTTGAAATATTTATTATATTTGGTTAATTGTGTATGTTACTTGGTTCACAATCCCATTTCTGTGTATTTTTTCCCCTTTTAGAACTCGCTGAAAGGTAAATGGGAAACAAAACTTCTAGACTTCATTCATAGCACTATAGTCGAAAAAGAGTGTAGAGTACAAGTTATGGAGAAGACAAAAGAGGATGGATTACTTAAGGTGAGAACTTATTTCAGCCTATTTGTAAGACGAAAGTTAACCATGAAGTGATTGTGATTGCTGAAGGAATATGGAAAACTATTTCTTTGTTGATTAAAACATGAGCATGTGGTGTTTGATTAGTGAATAGTGCATCATTTATTCAAGTGTCATAGATAATTCTGTAAAGACAACTAAGAACAAAATATAAAAGCATTTTGTTTCTTTCCATAATAATATTTCAAGAAATTGTGAAAAATAGGCACTGTATACTTTTCTCTGAATACCGTAACTGAATAAAATGTCTGAATCATGCGAATGCTAACTGGACAATAAGAACCCTTTTCTTTTTTCAGGTGAACTTAGAAATATTGGATGTTGCAATAGATCTGTCATCCTTGTTAGCAGACAAAATGAGAGTGTGCAAGCGAGTGTCAAAGGTTGAGCCTCTACTAGAATATGAAGATAGTGTTGATGTGGTGAGTTTGGAAGTTGATTCTTTGTATATTCTGTGGGTTATATATATTTCTTACTATCAAGTGTTGGTTATTAGAAGATATTATAATATTATGATTTTATTTCAGGTTATATTTTCCTTTTTTTAAAGTTTTGCAGGTTATGTTTAAGTGCTTGAGGAACTCCTTTGTATGGAGACTCAAACATTATCTGACAATCCTTACCATTTGCCAGCCACCCACTTTCACTGCCTGAGAAATGAGTTTGTCCACTAAGACTTTTTTCAAACTCAATTCCTGCCAACATTTTCATTCTTTCTTTGCTAATTACCAAATATTTATTATAAGCCCAAACATGTTTCTTAAAACTTGGAATGACCCCCTGTGAGTGTTGTATTGTGCCAAATAGCCCACCATTGAGGTGTCAATCGCAATCAAAATATTGAATCTTGCTTATCAAAGAAGTAGGAGAGAAGATTAGAAATGAACCTTAATTTCATATGAAGTTTTGAAATTAAGATTTTTTTTATCATCATACTTGTGTGCGGGAATAACTGAAATATTCAATACTTGGCCCCTTGATAGTTTCCCCAGTTTGCCCCTAGCTTGTTTAGTAGTTTCCAGGTAACATTAGGCACCTAAAGGCTTATATTTTGATACAGTTTTAAAAATATCAAATATTTGAAGGTTTACCTTCACTTTGGGTACTATTACATAAAAGTTTTACCAGAGAAATGACATTACTACTATTTGAGAAAAACAAGCTCGCTCCAATGAGCCAACGCTGCAGGAAAGGTCATGTTTGATGCTATCTGTTACTTTGTCCACAATAACCATGGCATATACATACATGCCACCCAGTGGGAAGTGATTGAAATGCTAACACAATGAAAATGCCAGGGCTCTGGCCTTTGCATTTGCTGCAAGGCACCTGGATTGAACAGAATAATAGGCCTACTTGATCTAACTTGATATCCCAATTCGTTGAGTTTCTGGATCTTTTTTTTTTTCTTCTTCTTCTTCTTCTTCTTCTTCTTCTATTCTACATTTTATCAGTATCATTAGAAGAGATCTAAAAAAAAAAACTAATTGACCTTTGGTGACGAAACTCTTGTGGAGTCATTTACATGTAAGTAAAATTGACAAAAATCACAGTAGACATGGCATGTATGCACTTGCCATGCCAATGAATTAATACTTTTTTATTGGCAAATTGGAGTTTATGGCTCCCAAGGCATAAATGTGTTTAAAGGTTCAATTTTATTTTTTACCAGGTTGTTGAGAGTGATGTATCACTAGATTCAGTACTGGATTTATCCCTGCCAGTGCCAGCTCTCAAACTGCCAAGTGATCCAAGTGAAATTTTTCCAATCAAAGTCACTGCTATCAAGGATCCCTCGCATGTATATATTGCACCAGTGTTTCTCGGCCAAGGACCATTGTCTGCAACACAGAAATTAGCCGAAGAAAATTTTATAGCAAACACAAATTTTATTAAGCAAGCTGCATGTGATATAAAGGCCTACTCAGTTGTATCAAACCCTGTGATAGGTAAGTACTCTGAGAGCTATGTATCTCTCCAGGACAATGTAAATATTCAACTTGCATCTCATCTGAAATACAATCAGACATTACATGACATTATTATGTACATTGGCTTTTAATGGTCATTTTTTCAGTTTTGTGGTATTTAGCTCACTTTTAAAAGCAGCATATGGCATATTAAAGAAAATTTATGTTTTTGTACAGTTTTTGTTTTTTTCTTTAGTCAATAAATATATGTATTGATATAGTTGAGTGCATTCACATATTACAATTTGCCTTTCAGTGAAAGATTATTATTAATTTTATAACATTGGTCACATAGCAAACCATGATGAGACAGTATTGACTTTCTTGGTTTTAGTCAGTGAAATGAGAAGAAACTTCCTTCTTTCATATTCCAACAGAAATGGCTGTATCTGTACAAGTTCAAACAGTGAAATAGAATTGAGAAGAAACTCTATATAGCATATGGGGTTTTTAAAATGCAATAAAATGAAAGCAACATTTGATTATCTCATATCATTTAGCCTCATAAGTATTTAAGTAATTCAAAATTAAATTATTTTTTCAATAATTCTTATAGTGTATGAAAAAAGATGCTAATGAATAAAATTGAAATAAATATCAACCGGTTAATACTGTTATATATTATATTTGTAACAGCATTAGTTGATAAACAAAGTTAATTTTGAAGCTTTTATTTCACAATTGATTACTACAACACTTCAAATGCATACTGGGTTGTCTCTTCCATTTCATAAACAGGGAGTTGTGTTTGGGTTATTCTGCAGAGTAAGGTGTCTTAGATCCAATAGTAATTGACATCTTTTCCCATGTATATATAGGTGAGATGTACCTTGGAAAATCCCTTAGAGGTGAATGGTGCAGAGTGCAGGTTAAAAAGATTGATCCAGCTGGAATTACTGTCCTTTACATAGACATTGGTAATGTTGAGAGGATACCACAAAACTGGTAAGAAAATTTGCTAAGGAGATGGTAGTGAAAAATGAAACACATACAGGTTTTCAATTATACAGTAATACAGTCTTCACTTGTTATAATGGAGTCTGGGTATGCCACAAATTTTGCTGTTCATTAGTACTTTCCCCTTCCTAGATGATACAGACAAGATTTGTAACTCTACCCA
This sequence comes from Penaeus vannamei, assembly GCF_003789085.1. Lineage (NCBI taxonomy): Eukaryota > Metazoa > Arthropoda > Malacostraca > Decapoda > Penaeidae > Penaeus > Penaeus vannamei. The sequence goes on along the minus strand of NW_020870978.1, from coordinate 466,017 downwards.
CCCACTCATATTGTGCCAACTCTATATGTGTTGTTATTGGAGGTGGAACTTACTGCCTGTCTATGATCTATGGCAATAAAATAAAAGGGAGAGGAAATGATTAGGAAGAGGAAAGTACATGAGGGAGAAATAAAATTTTAGTCAAAGAAAAAGTGTTATGGTATACATGACTTCTTATCTTAATTTAAATTCTTTTGCCAAACATTCACCTTGCATTTACCAGCTGTTCCAGCCTTTGAATAGTACAGTCTAAATATGCAAGTAGGCGTTGTCAAGGTAGCAATAGTATTAGTAGTGCTTCAGTCTTATTAGAATTTACCTTGAGGTATAATTTATAGCAACTTAGTGTCACCGCCCTCGCTCAGGTCCCTTTCTCCCAAGTCCAGTGTCTTTTCTTTAAGCTTACAGTGCTTTATAGTTACTTCTTCATAGGGATACTGCAGTTTATAGAAGTGGATCTACTGTGATAGGCTGATCCTAGGTACCTCACACTGAGAAAGATCAAAATAGGGTAGCCAGTACCAGGATAGGCCAAAACAGTGTATCATGTACTATGATAGATCACTTGGTATCAAGTACAGGGATAAACACTAGTCATAATGAAACATGTACTAGTAAAATCAAAAGAATACATCATAATTTTATATTTGAGTTATTTGGAATTGACTTTGTTAACCTGACAGTTATATAAAGTTTACCTAATACCAGAATACCCAACATCATACTTATTTGCTCTTTCAACAGGTTGGTTATATGTCCAAGTGAAGGGAAGAATATCCCAGCAAATGCCATCTGTGTAAAGTTGCATTGTGTAGAACCACGAGATGGACCTCATGCTCCTTGGGATGAAGATGCTTTGAAGTGTTTAAGCAGTTGCTTCATGCAGTCAGCAGATAAACAATTCTGTGCTGTAGTTAAGGTATATGCATATTTATTTCTTATTGCTTCTTTTCTTCAGAATGAAAATGTTTTCAGGTGTATATATATAACTTCAAGCATTTTGAGTACTTTATCAAATTTTCTTTTTGTAATTACAGGAAGACGGAAATCTTCCTGTGGTCGAAATCTACAAAGTGGATGAACATGGAACTCGCACCCTGGCCTATGCAGATGCTATATCAGAAGGACATATAGTTCTAGGGGAAGAGATGAAAGAATAATAATTTTTTCATATATACATGTTATAAGAATAATTACAAAATTTCAAAAAACAATTGAATTTGATAATGACTTCAGTTTAAATACAGTGATTTTTTGTCAGTGATCTTTACTAATTAGGAATATGTTTCATTTTCTTATATTTCTAAGACTTTCCTTCCAGCTGTAGAAAAAACTATTAGGATGCAGTGAAATGATGAATATTAATTTTTTACTTATTTTTTGTCACAGTATTTTATTTCCACTATTTGTATTTACATATATGATCAGATTCATATTGTTTTGTTTCCATTATTTTGTTTACATATTCCCAATGATAATAACGAGTTTATGTAAGATATGTTTTTTCTTCTTCCAAACAAGAGTTACATAGAAAATGTATAAAATTGCCGATTACATAGTAGTGTCGGTTCCAGTGATGGGTGTCTTTTTTAAAAACACATTTTAACAAACAAAATTTGATGATTTTTATTTTATTTATTAACAGTTATACTGATTATTTACTCATTGCTGAATGATTCAGGAATACAAAAAATACTGATTTGTAGATAAGTAATCATGTTTATATTAAGTTACACAGTCACTATTTGCATTTTATAGGAAAAAATAAGTAGAAAAAAGGAAAATTTTACCTATTAACCACTATGAGAAAGTAAGTAGAAAAGAAATTAAACTTTTTCCTATTAACCTTTATGTTTGGTTATAGTTTGTAATACAAGAAGCTTAGTTTCTTTTTCAATTAGAAAATGTCAATGATGTGGTCACTTGTTTTTGTTAACAAGATGAGACTTTGCTTTCCTTGCAATTTTGTAACATCTCCTGATAATATTTCATATCAAGAGACTAGCTCTATACAAGAACAGCAGTATATAGCTTTGTTTGTGTTTTATGTGTTTGTGATAACTCTTTATAAATCAAAGTATTGAATAAACCCTTTGTGATTTATTTTTGGTTGGCTGTAATAAAAACAGAAAGCACTACTGTTTTATATCTACCCATCTTTAACAAATCATTACAGTAACATAAAATGAATTTATGAGTTTCAGATTTATTATTAAAAATTTGTAACAAGACTAAAGTATGAAAAAACAAAAGTTAGTATTTGCAGTAAGAAAAGCATCAAACAAAGAACTTAATTTACAACTTTGTAAATGTTAAGTGAATTGCAAAATTGTATGTCAAGCATAATCATCTAAAATTTACCGTTTATTGGTGATGAAAATGCAACACAATATAAATATAAATTTCATAAATTACTGAATTAGTTCATATTTACATTTCAATCACATTCAATCCAGTATAGTAAATTTACAGGTTCAAAGTGCAGCATATTAGATATCAGTGGCACTTGAACCCCATTACTTTAATCTGAAAAGAAAATCAGCAGAAACCTCGAAACTGATCAGGAGGATCATTATTCTGATAATGCTTACTGTGATAACAGAAAGTCAGCAGAAACCTTGAAAACAGGATCATCTATTTATTCTGATAATGCTTATATTGGTAATTTATTAGGTTCGATGAACAGTTTAACTGGAAGGCAATGGCAAAATGTGAACCTAAAAAAGATATTAACAAGTAACAGGTTCAGTACTTCAAAATTTCAGGTTAATTCAGGTTTGTGATGAAAAAAATAAAAGTGTGCAAAGAGAGTTTTAATGCAGGAATTTGTTGCTATTTTAAATATCACATTTAGTAGTCACTGCAAAAATGATTGATATGGAGCAGTAAATATATTAGTTGAATATTAAAGTAATATTAAACATAAGTATATTACACTATGCCAAACAACCGCTTTGACAGTCGCGCCCATATATCAGCAAATGTACACCTGGCCTTTTCCTCATCTGGAATTACCAGTAAATGATTTAGATGCGTTATTTGGAACTAACAACTAAGGCTCCTTGCTACATTTTCCATTTTTTTATTTTAGTGTTTATTTACTAGATATAAATCTTTCATAGTGTAACTTTGATTTTACTTCATAACATGCTGTAAACGGTAAAAAGAAGAAAAAAAAAAACACTTGGACGGTTTATTTATACACCGAAAACTTTGATCATGAGTCTATACATATTATTCATACAACTTGTAGAAAAAAACAATTTCAATTTCACTTCCACCTTCCCTGTGCAATTACTATATAGAAATATAAGTGAGGACTGGACACCTGGGCACAATTACGAGGATTGCGCGGGAGTTCAGGTGTTATAGAAGGGTTGGGATATTCGCTTTGTATTCCATATGTGAAGAAGTCAAGGTGTTAACATGAAATGGTACCAGTAAAAGGAGTAAAACAAACTTATTGTTGAGCTGCCTTTTAATCTCACGTTATTAGTTTAATACTGTGATTCAGTACATCCTCCGGCGTGTATGCATTACTTATTTGACGTATTTTAATTCAGTGGCGTGTGAAACATTTACGCTAAACTCCAGGTAGTCTATTTAGAGCAAACTGCAAGTTCAGATGATAGCATTAGAATTAAATGTATCCCGTGTGGTACTGTATTATCCATGGCGTCGATTACGTTTGGGTAAATGGATCGCATAGGTGTAGGCCGAGGGTAATTGTAAGATTTTTGCAGGGTGTGTAAAGATGCTGTCACACTAGCACTTTTTCAGTCTATATTTTGACAATTTTATTTAACATCAATACAAACATTCTCGAATATATCTCTTGATTTGAGTATGCTTGGCTGAAAAAGTTGACGCTAAGGTTTTCAGACGGAAACGATCGTTATCGTCTGACTGGAAAATCGACAATTCGCTCAAAAATTGACAAAATTTCAGAAAATTGTCAAAGATTGACGGAAAAAGAGCTAGTGTGACAGCACCTTAAGTATGACTGACGGGCGTGATGATATATTGTCCGGTGGGAAAGTCATCTACCACGAGGCTTCTGATCGTTCAAAGTCATTGGAAACTCGACCTGTTATGGATAATAAGCTATTCTTTGTAAATTCATTGCCGGTGTCCATTGCTATGTTCAAAATATGTTTCTCTCTGTCTTTATATTTGTGTCTTTGTCTGCGTCCGTCTGTCTATCTGCCTGCCTTTATTTATCAGTCTCTCTCTCTCTCTCTCTCTCTCTCTCTCTCTCTCTCTCTCTCTCTCTCTCTCTCTCTCTCTCTCTCTCTCTCTCTCTTTCCTCTCTCTCTCTCTCTCTCCCTCTCATCCATCTCCCTCTCTAATAGGTCAATGATATACATAAAAAGAAAGCTTGAGCTATAAGGACTGTTCCTGAGGTACACCCAAAAATTTTGTTTTATGAAGGAAAAGAGCTTCCTTGAGAAAAATAAGCGACCTCAATGAACTAGTTGAGTCTGTCCTAAGAAATGGTTACGGCGACCAGTTTGGTAAAAGCCCGATGTTTTGTGACTGACAAAATATATAATTATAGTCTGTCACTATTTTCTGCATCTGTAACTGTAGAGCAGGGGTTTTCAATATGGGGGCCATGACCCCCAGGGGCGCCATGGAGTACTTTTTAAGGAGCCATCGAGCAATTTGAAAATTACGACGTCGAAATAAACTGAATTTAATCTCATAACCTACATACAATTATTTCGTACATATCAAGGCACTGGAATTTTTCCATAAATTGTTCTTGTCATAGAGCCACTGACACCATTACACTTTATAATTAGTACAAACTGAAACTGAAAAGATGACAATCACTGAACGTGGCCATGGAGATTATTATATCTTGGTCGGGGGCCACAACCTAATCAATGTTGGGAACCACTGCTGCGAAGTTTCCGAGGAAAGTCATGAACTGTTAATACTAAATGCTTACATTATTATTAAAGTATATTTGGGGTAATATATTTAAAAATACCAGTAAAATATCATAGTTCAAGTACAGGGTAATTGATAACAGCCTATGGTTAAGGTGTTCTTTAGCTCTGAAATAGGTGCCACTGCCATATACTAAATAACCAGGTAAATGTCCAGAAATCTGATTTACGTTTGGAATGAATCCAAAGAACAAAAATAAATCAATTAGTCTGCTCCCGCTAGCTAACACTTGAGTGCAAATATAGGTAGGATTAAGGTAAGGCTGATACTACCCAGATTGTGGGGTCTAATTATTCAAACATTTTGCAGTCTCCCCAGTATTCTTTTTTGCACTCATCATTTTGTGACTTTAGAGTGTTTAAATCTACACAGAGAAGACTGTAAATCTATTGTTCTTTGGAGATTGTTCATAACAAGAAATCCGCGGAAATGGAGTTTGTGCCGCTTTTCAAGAAATAATCTTGAAAATCAGCAAAATCATGGAATGTGTCACTTATGCTTACTATTACATAAAAATCAAGACTTTATATTAACTTGTGTCTGTAGCTATGCTGAGTTTCAGGACAGGTGTTTAAAGAGGAATCAAAAGTCTTGTTTAGGTTAAAGTATAAAGCCCTATAGCCCCGCATCGCAATATCCTAATCCAAGTTTCAGCGGTAAAATTAAGCACAAAATATAGCGAGTACTTATGGAGTTTTTATCACTTCACCATATTTTGATTATTTCTTTAGTTAACTACAATGGTTTAATGTAATGGGACTGGTACTACTAAAGGTATTAGTCAAGGTTGGTTTAGTCAGGATTCTAGTTTAGACCAATTATCCCTTCATACACCAATTTTCTTTCCATGCCTCAAAAGAGTGCGAAGAAAGGCCACCCTTGTTATCTTGGAAAATATGATTAGTTAACTCATCAGAAGTAGTTTTGATAATAAGCAATAAATGTGTTCTTTAGTAAAATTAATGTTACTGATGTGAATTCATATGTGTAATGAACTCCGACTCCAAAATGTTTTAGCGAGTTGCCGATGTAAATTAATTAATACGACCAATCTCCCTAATCCATATGTCACCGGTAAAGTAAGTATTCCCATGGCAAAGTAAGTCCAACTTGCATGGCCACTCTTACTAAAGCTCGAGGAATGAGGTTTTAGCTGTAAGTTCCCCTGACACGTGCAGTCGTCAACTGATTATTAAGCAGACCCTTTGTTATAGTTCAGAATGGGCTGGTAATGAACTTCACTTATGGGTCCTGAAGGTCTAGCGAATCCACGAGAGGTCGATTTGCCATTTCAAGGTAAAGCGCAGATTACTACTCGTGGCTTAAGGAGGGTTCGCAGTCGCAATCGCATTCATTAGTCCGCTGATCCCTCTCAGCTAGCTAATGTTACGGGACTGGACTGCACTGCTGCGATAGTATCAAATACCGCATCGTAGGTAAGCAGTAGTTGATTAAGCAAGCACAAAATATAGCGGGTACTTATGAAGTTTTTGTCTCTTCGCCATATTTTGATTATTTCTTGAGTAACTACAATGGTTTAATGTAATGGGACTGATACTACTAAAGGTATTAATCAAGTTCACAATATACTATAAACACGTTATCGTTCTAAAATAATAGTATAAAATACAAATAGAAAACATTTTCTGGAATGCATATTCATAAAAGCAACGTACTCGACGCCAAGGAGCCTTCAGTTAAGAAATCGATTAAGAACTTGCATAAGAATATCGCATTGCGTGAAGCCGAAAGTGGAAAGTGCATGATAGCGGTGTTCCATCGAGTTTATAAGCTCGTAAGCCTGCCGTAAGTCCGCGTGACCTGCGTTGTAAAGTAACGCTAAAATGGAGGTCAATTTACATTTCTAATTAGTAGTCGCATACAGTATTAAGCTCTGTCGACTTAGGTACATTTATACGAAGGTCTTCTTTAATTAATTCTAAGGTAATGAAGCTTGAATATCAACCACGCGGGTCCAGAACTACTCGGCGGTTTGGAGCGTTTAGTGTAATTGACATCTTCCCCGAACATGCTTCAGAATTAACACCCAACTTCAAATACCTCTTAAAAACCTGTTATGTTTAGTAACTGCGTCAGAACGGTGTAGATGTGGTTTCGTGTAAAGTGACCCGATCAATGTTTTATTTGACAGTATTAAAGTTAAGAAAAAAAAACTTTGCCTCACTATTTCTCATCTGAATCTGCTATTAACCAGATATATACACCTTTATATGCCAGTATCCCTGATTTATTGAGTGTCTCCTGATAAATGATACAGCAAGTGCGTCATACATTAAACTTTCATGACTTGTAAAGCACTCGATACATGCTGTCACTGAACATCATTTACTAGGGTGACTCTGCATGCTCACATTTGTTTAGCGCTCCTTGTACGACCCAAGACTATTCAAAGTTTAGTTGCTTAGGAATGTGTTAATGAAAGGTCCTTGTGCAATCTGTCTTTCACTTACATAATTTGAATAGGTCGCTTGTAACTGCCGTAGCCGTTCAATCTTTGCTGAATATCCTTATCTATTCACTATTTCAAGTACTGACTAAATCACGATACATTCTAGTTTTAGCACGCGTATCCTTATTACACGAGTTACGTAAATCGAATAAATGAATAACTCCTGTAGCTTTTCCGTCCAAAATGGTCAAACACGAGTTACCTCCGAACAATTCCACGGCGCATTTCCCGACCAGAGAAAAAAAACAGCTTTATACAAACAACGAGTGAATAAACCTCACATTTCGCCACGTCTTTAGTGCACATCCGGCAAGGCTCTATACCTTCAAATCGCAGGAGCACCACCACACTTTACCGTTAAAATCGATAAGCAAGCAACACTAGATGCATGAAACTCCTTGCGACCTGAGCACACCTCTTGTCCCGCATGCATTTTGAACGACCCGCGCTGGGACGGGAATCCTACTAAAACATCCTGGAGGGCCAAAAAAGAGAGAGAAAGAGAGAAAGAGGGGAGAGAAGGGTAGTAAAGTAAAGGGTAGTATGTGTTGGATAGAGAGAGAGCGGGAGAGCGAGTGAGCGTGTGTGTGCGCGTGTGTGTGTGTGTGCGTGTGTGTGTGAGTGTTGCGCGCGAGGGTGTGAGTTGTGGCGTGTACTGCGCAGATGGCATTATGGGTAATCAGCTGCCATCTTCTCCAGCGCAGTTGTGGACTTGCTTTATTACTGTTAAGATGCGCGCTACTCGTGTCACGATGATCACGCCGACACCCGTTCTTACGTGTTGAAAGGCGATTTGGAGAAATAGCAAGTGATACCAGTGTCGTATAGGTGTGCATAGGTGTTAAGTATGCAAATGTTAATTATGTGGTTACCTGGGGGCGATTATGAGTGTTGAGGATAATCACTGTGATGTGTTATGTTGAGTCGCAAGTTTTCCCTTCTGTGGCTGCTGCTGTGGTAACTTTGGTGTTATCTCCAGCTGTCACTGTCGTCGCCAACAGCTGTGCATCGAGTCTGAGGAGCTGTCAGACTCCCCAGAGAAAAGGAGGCTCCGGGCCAGGCCAAGACATGCAAGAAACCAGCTGAGGAGCACAGGTGAGGAAAGGGTTGTCACTCCTCTCCCATACACCCATGCAGTTGCAAACGGGCTTCATGCTGCCCACGTGAGGGATTCACTGTCCCTCCATTAACACTAACCCCGTAGAGGCTTATTTGCGGTCACCTCACATAGGGTCATGCAGGATAGAGGTCGCAGATGACCTGGACAGGTGGGCTGGGAGGTCATGTTATGTGCATGTTTACCTGAATATCGTGATTTGAGACTTGTTTTGCCTAGTTACGACCATTCCCTTGACTGTCACTGAAAAATAAGGCGAAACTTGGCGAGGAGAGCCAGGCTGGCATGGCTGCCACATGTTGCAAATGCATGTAAATTGTCCCTTGATTTATGAAGGTTTTTAAATATGCATCTGCAACTTGTTTACTTGCACACATGTTGGAAAACAGCTTGCCATAAGCAGACTCAAAGAGAAAACTTGAACATAGGTCGAGGGTGAATTGATAATGGAGCTAATGATTAAATACTTCAAAACAGTTCATTGCTAATTCATGTTGGATTAAAAGTTTATTTTGAATAATTACACTGAGCATTGTAGTGCAGCGTTGAACAACTCTCAATGTTTTTGCAGATACAGTTCAATTTATTTTTTCAATGAATCATGAAGATTCATCTACAGCTTTTAATAACCACTTTTGGATTTTGTTTACTTGTTTTTTTTTCTCTGGTCTTATCTTCACCAGCTGTTGTTGGAAGCAAGTTATAATCATTTTTGTTATTTGTTTATTTACCACAATGACCATTGCTGTTTTTTTTTTTATAATGCTGTTATTATTCCTTTAACTCTATTTTCAATATTACTAGTGCTGTTACTGTTATTACTTTTTAATTGCAAAATTTACTGTTGTTTTTTCATATTCTTGTAAGTATAGTTAGTAGTAAAATTCTCATTATTATTGTTTTCTTCTATAACTGTTATGACTTGCACTATTATTACTATGATATTATTATTTGTGTTATTTTTGTTGTTATTGTTATTGTTGTTGTTGCTAATATTATTATTATTATTATTATTATTATTATTATTATTATAATTATTATTTATTATCTTTTATCATTATTATTACTGTTGATGTTTTTTTATTTTGATTAGGATTATTGAAGTTAATATGAATATTATCATTATTATTATTGTTATTGTTATCGTTATTATTATTATTATTATTATTATTATTATTATTATTATTATTATTATTATTATTATTATTGTTGTTTGTTGTTATTGTTTATTATTATTATCATTATCATTATCATTATTATTATAATTACTATTAATACTATTACTATTATCATCATCATTGTCATTATTGTTATTATATATTATTATTAACATTATTACTATTAAAGTTAATGATACTACCATTATTATTATTACCATCATTATTGTTATTATTATCATTATTATTATTACTGTTATTACTATCATTATTATTATTATTTTTACTGTTATTATTATTATTATTATTATTATTATTATTATTATTATTATTATTATTTATTATATTATTATTGTTATTATTATTATTATTATTAACATCATCATCATTGTTATTATTATTATGATGATGATGATGTTGTTATTATCATTATTGTTGTTATTATTTTTATTATCATTATTATTAGTAGTAGTATCATGGTTATGGTTATAATTATGATTAATATTGCTATTATTGTTGTTGTTGTTATTATTATTATTATTATTATCATTGTTATTATTATTTTATTATCGTTATTATTATTAGTGGCAGTATCATGGTTATGATTATTATGATTATTGTTATTGTTATAATTTCTTATTAATATTATTGTTATTGTTTATAATTGCTTTGATTTATTGTTGTTATTCAACATCATTATTATTGTTATTGTTAATTTTTTTATTATTATCAATTTATTTATTATTATCATTAACATTATCATTATCATAATCATTATAGTTATTATTCTGATAATGATTATCACTTATTATTATTATCATTATCACTAACATTTTTACTCTTATTATTACTATTATCATTGTTATTATTATTATTATTAATAAGCTACTGTCCCTATTATTATTATTGTTGTTGTTCGTATTGTTATTATTATTTATATTATTGCTATTTTTATTATTATTGTTATTGTTGTTTTTGTTGTTATTTTATTATTATTATTATTATTATTATTATTATTATTTAATAATTCTCTTTGATATCATCATCTTCATTATTATAGTTATTGTTGAAATTCCTACTCTTTATTTTTCTGAGAAATCATTAGCTCATTATTAATTTGGTATTTTAATGTTATTATATTCATTGTTGTTATTATTGATGTCATCATCATTTTATTATAATTGCTATTATTATTATTTTATTGTTATTGTTATTATTATTATTATTATTATTATTGTTATTGTTATATGGTTACTTTAATAAGTATCGTGGCAGTTGCTTTGATGCTTATTAGTTAATGAGAGAACTCCCGTTACTAATTAACAGGGTTTGTCGTCTCTGGGAAAGGTCATGAGATTCAATCACTTTTTCTGTTGTGTCTTATATAACGTATAGTCTTTTTTGGGGGGGGAATTGTTGTTATTTTTATTTGTTGATATTAATATTAATGATAATACACTCCAAGATACTAAGTCACACACCTTGTGATTTTTTTTTGCAATAGTTGTAGGAACAGTCTAGAGGCACAGTGATTTTTTCTCTGGATTTCTACATTTCTGCAACTGTCATGTAACTGTTGTGGAACAGTCCAGATATCATAGGACAAAATTTTGTATCTTGTTGTATGCAAAGCTTAATGACTGCTTTTGTTAAGGTAGTTAGTCATCATCATTAACATTATCATTATCATTATTATTTTCATTATTTTTGTCATTGTTTTTTTTTTTTGTTGTAGTTTATTGTCTTTCAAGTCATTACTATTTATGTTATAGGCCATTTGTCTATTTATATTTGCGTATAACAGATTGCTTTGGAAGGATGCACTTTTGATTGCACTTCATATAAAGTTGATAAAAAATTCCGTCAACAAGTACTTTCATAACTATACTTTTCTCTTGATCCTGATGACTTACTTTGACTGAAATGGAGAGGAAAGTGGATGTGTATTTATGCAAAATGTCGCATATAATAAATGTACTTTTTATTGTCCTGAATTAGTGCTGTGACAAATGATTAATGATGTATAATAACGCTTTGGATTACCCATGCATTTAAAGGGGAAGTATACTTTAAAGGTTGTGCAGTTGATGGACTGAAAGTGTTTTTAAACTTTAGGCTATTAACATGAATTTTATATAGGTTTGATATAGTCACGTGAATTGTGGGTTTAGTTTAGCAAGACGCATGTAATGTTAAGCATGGTCATGTTACCACAGGAAAGAGCTTAGATATGTGTGTTTAAATGGCTCTTACTTGTGATATAACCACATCCACCTGGATATAGGTATCTCATACAGACAAAAATAGCAGTAGATTTGTAAGAGCTTTTTCTTTCTTTAATATTCATTTTTTATAGTTATTTTATTTTTATGGGAATTATACAAGTATTTTTATACTTTTCTGTAGTAGATTTACTTATGTCATCCTAGGAAAATGTTGTAATGATCCTCTCTTAGAAACTTAGTTGACACGCCTCATTACCAGATATTTACAAGGACTTTCCTTTCATTCTTTCCTCTTGCATCAGTCAATGGGTTTTCAGCTTGATGTATTGGTGATATTAGGGATAGATGTGATGTATAAATCTATATTGTACTGATGGAGTAGTGTCGTACTACATTTTTGACTTTATATTACCGTTGGTCTCTTCAAAATAAACGTTATTTGTAATTGCGTAAACGGTTTTGTCACCACAGACTTTTCATAGTAAATTCACTACACTTATTCTTGTAACTATATGAAATGGAATGAATTCCCAGGAACTTTTGGAATTTATAGAGTAGACCAACTTACTAGGAATTATGTGTTAACCCTATTATAGATGTGGACATATGATGAGAGCACTCTCTAGCCTCAGAGTAAGGAGATTAATGACATTTTGATTGCAGAAAAATTAAATATCAAAAGGTATAGTGGACTGTAAGTCAGAACGCTATCACAGGACTTTTTATTATATATCATTTTATGTAAGCATCATTTTTTTTTTTATTGCAATGCTTATGAATATATATGATGAGGTTTGCAGATACTTTAATCTTGGAATTGCTCTGTTTCTGTTAAAATTTATATGTAGAAGTATATACGATTGTTTATTTATTTTGAAGAGGAATTCTACAATTGAGTATGTGGTAACCCTTCAGGACAGAGGAAACCGGAGCAAAGCTAACAGGAAATTGAATAGATTAACCTCTGTGAAAGAATTATCAGCAGTGAAGGATGCTTTTCCCTGTATATATACACTTTTTATTGTTGGAATATACTTTTGTTGGCGTTGATGTTAGCGTTACATAGTCAGCAATATTTTTCACTGTGCTAGATATTTCTGTATCTATTAGGAATCTAAGTATATTTTACAGATGTGAATTGTGTGTCGTTGAAAGATATGTTGGCAAGAAAATTCAGGTGACCAATTATAACTAGACATTTCGGGTAGAAAGATGAAAAACAGAAAATGAATTATTGCACATAATCAGTGCCATCAGGGGCAAAAAACAATAAAAATATTTTCACGTGTATTTTTTAGACATCATAACTTGCATCGGCACAGATGATTTGCATTACTAAAATGGAGGTAGGCCTAGTGATGCATTAAATGAGTTACTAAGTAGTAAAAAAAAAGATTGATAATATTGTTATTTAACAAAGACATTAATGATCAAATTCATGGAATAAATGGTATTGGCATATTCCTTCTGATAGGAAAAAGGCATAGATGTAGGCTTATTGGTTGAATGAAAGGTTTTAATGTCATATATTTCTAAATTTAATTCAGCTGATACAACTATAAAGACCTGAAGTTGCTTTACAAGTGTCAGTTACATAATATAGTTCTTGACTGAAATATACCTAGAGATATCATAAATATTGAAAAGGTTTATGATTTGGAAGTTATCAACTACTTGAATCTGTTTCTTCCCTTATTTTTTTCTTTAGTTTTTCTATTTTGATTGAGTTTTACCACTTTGCTCCTGACACACCAGCCAGAGAAGCTCGACTTTATTATAGAGTAGGTCATACCTGTAAATGTTGACCTCAAATTGAGTAAGTAGTAATATTATGAAGTGAACATGATATTTTATTACTGGGTACATAGAGTTCAATTATACCTGTTTAGGTATCAAAAGAGGATTTTGGAAAATATTAAGTATGGATATTTTTATATGCAGATTAAAAAACAAAACAAAAAAAATACAAAGATTAGACAAAAAGTCAGGAAAATATCAGATATGCATACTAGATTAGAGTTGATATAGGATTTTAACTCTGACAGAAGAGCCACAAGTATACTTAAGCAATGCTGGTATTCTGTGGAGAGAGAACATATGGTAATAAATTTTGCAGACACATTCAGTAGAATAAAAATATGATTATGACAAAGATGATATTTTCAGTAAGAAAAAGAGAAGAGATGAAGCCAAAGGAAAGAGACAAGAGGATGATAGATAACAGTGATTTGTGATAATGACCAAAAACCTTCCCCTGTATTACAAGTGTGTATAAGGGGGAGGAAGAAGCAATCTCAAATAATTGCACTGGATCCCACTGCAGTAGGATCTAATAGTGAGTTTGCCAAAGAGTAATTGTGAGAAAACTCCTAAAGAGGCCACTTGGGACTCCTGATCGCATAACATTAGCTTAAGGAGATCATTAACATTGATTCTGATGAAGCCACGTAATTGAGGCCATCTGATGTATCTCATTTTGAGCGTGCACTGGGTTTGAAAGGGTTTGTTTTTTATTAATATTTCATACGAGGGAATTTTGGATAGGTGGTAAGACAGTTCGTGACGAGGTTGTATACTGTGCACACACAAATCACCTTGGACGTTTCTTTATTTTTTACACCAAACTCTGCACATTTTAGATGTACATTTGTAAAAGTTTGTAATTTAATCCTATTGTTGGTAGGAGTATTTAGCTACCCAGATTTGAGGCTTGGTTAATGATTCATTATTTTGTTATAAAGATATATTTTGAAAGGGCAGTGATTTTTATAGGAATAAAAAAAGCCTATTAAAGTTGATAATGTAGGCCTAAAAGCATAGGAAGTATGTTGACCTTGGTCTTTTGTCTTTAGACAGAGACAGAAACATGAGCTGACAGATAGATAGACTGATTGATTGATTACAAGCATTACAATCATTATCTTTATGCATTACTATGACTTTATCTGTTATGCTGATTGTAAAGATTAGAATTTTGAATATGTTTGTCTATCACACAACTTTATATCAACAGTAACTTGCTGTTAAGAATATTTTAGCATTAAAAAAGGTGAAGGAAAAATGAAAATTGGAAGTAAATATCTATTTGTTTGGGGAAACAGCATTAATCATATTTTTTTTTATTTATTTTTTTTTTTTTTATATAAAAATTAAGCATGCAGAAAGCCCTGATTTGAATAACTGTATTGATATAATTACAAACTTTGCACCTCAAGCTCGGACACAGGGAATGGTGTCGACAGAGTCACTTTGGGTATATGGAGCCCCATTTGATAGACACGCCGTAATTTGAATTTGCTTTTGATGTGAATACTGTATGTATTTAGGGCAAGATGACAAGATTGTCGCTGCAAGCAAAAAAGAAATTGGCGCAAAAAAAAAAAGGTCTGATGTAGTCATTAGAGGAAAGCAAAAAAAAGTAACTTATCATTATAGCAGAAGGGATATACTGCTTTTGATGCTAAAAGATTATCATAATACAAAGTAATATGGTATATCATAATTTGCACAAACCCTCGCTCAATCGTGTCCTCCATATAAATAAAAAACATAACCCAAACAAACCTCAAAACAGATAAGCAAGTATTGTTGCAACACAACAAGTTCACCCTGATATGTATGGTGCTGTATGTACATGATGGCATGTATAGTGTTGATTAGGCCTATAGCGTAATTGTAGAATTGATTGACTGAAAAAAACATGTTATGATAATTTTACTCCACCTCTCCCTCTATAACATCATAAAATAAAAAAAAATAAAAAACACACCACACAAACACCACACCACACACCAACCAAAAAAAAATAATACAACATTCCTTCACCATCACTCACTACTTTCACTATACACCTCACCATCCCATCTCTACTACAACCTCTCGCTCTCTCATCTCCATCTCTCTCCCACAATATACATAAAAAAAAAACATGTACTACTCTCCATCTATCATCATCCAACTCACTATACACACACAACACATCCATCACCATCTCATAACAAAAAATACAAAAAACCATCACCTCTCTCTACTCATCTCTCTCTTCTCTCCTACACTAACTCATTCATCCAACCTCTCCATCACAACTCCACATAAACTCCACCTCTACATCACCAATCCAATCTCTCTCTCTCTCTTCTCATAACATCCCTCTCTCTTCCTCATACTCTCATCCGTCAAAACATCATCTACTCTACATCACCCTCTCTACCCTTCTCTCACAAAAACAAAAATCTACTCCTCCTCTCTCACACAAATTCTCTCTCTCCCCGTCTCTCTCTTCTTCTTCTCCTCCCCTCTCATCTCCCTCCTCAAAAAATCTATCTCAACCTCTCTCTAAAAAAATTCTCCCATCTACTCTCTACACCATCTCTCACAAAAACCTACTCCTTCTCTCAAAATACTCTCTCACATACATCTCTACTCTCATCATACTCTCTCACATCATCAATCTCTTCTTCTCTCCTCTCTCCCAATACCTCCATCCCTCTCTCCTCTCTAACCTCCTAACTCCTTAACTCCAAAACCTCTCCTCCATACCCTCTCAATCTCTCTTTATCCACCTACCCACACATCCTCCCACCCCTCTCACCAACACACCCCTCACCCCACCCCTAAAAACCCTCCAAACTCCAAACACAGCAAAAATACAAACCCAGACCTCTTCACAAAAACCTCTTTCCCCCACCCAACAATCTTCCCCTCTTCCCCTAAAAAATCCTCCCCTCTCTCCATTCTCTCCCTGTCTCCCCTTCTCCCTCTTCCCTCTCTCTCCTCCTCTCCCTCCATCATCCCTCTCTCCTCTCTCCCTCTCTCCCTTCTCTCCTCTCTCTCTCTCTCTCTTCCTCTCCTTCTCTCCCTCTCCTCCTTCTCCCTCTCCTCTCCCTCTCTTCCCCCTCTCTCTCTCTCTCTCTCCTCCTCTCTCTCTCTCTCTCTCTCTCTCTCTCTCTCTCTCTCTCTCTCTCTCTCTCTCTCTCTCTCTCTCTCTCTCTCTCTCTCTCTCTTCTCTCTCTCTCTCTCTCTCCTCTCCTCTCTCCCTCTCTCTCTGATTATTAAGGAAAATTGTAAATGTGATATTGAAAGGGAAAGTAACCATGTTTGTATAATGGAGGGAAAGATAATTGTATTTTGTAAGTTGATGATTATAACATTAATGATAATTAGAATAAGGAAAGTGTTTACTGTTGTTATTATTATCATTATTATCATTATTAAGATTATTGTTATCATTACTACTACTACTACTACCACTATTACTACTATTAAGACTGCTACTATTACTAGTACTACTACTACTACTACTATTTAGACTGCTACTACTATTATGCTATTACTACTACTATTATGCTATTACTCTATACTACTAATTACTACTATTACTACTACTACTACTGCTATACTACTACTCTACTACTACTACTACTACTAATGATAATGCTAAGACTTCTACCACTACCTTCATCATTGTTATTATTATTATTATTAGTTTATTTATTATTTTATTGTGTATCATTATTATTTTATTATTATTATTATGTTATTTTATTATTAATTATTCTCATTTTATATTATTTTTCTCAATTTATTTTTGTTTTATATACTATAATTTTATTATTATTAATTATTATTATTATTTTATTGTCATTATGCTAATGCTGCTACTACCATACCACTACTATTACTACTGCTACTACTATACTATATACTACTACTGCTACTGCCTACTGTACTGCTACTACACTACTTTACTACTTACTACTACTACTACTACTACTACTACTACTACTACTACTACTACTACTACTACTACTACTACTACTACTACTACAACTACTACTACTACTATACTACTACTACTACTACTACTACTGTAATATTTATTATTGTTTTATTTGTTATATATTATTATTATTGTTAATTATTATTATTATTATTATTGTTTTATTTTTATATATTATTATTATTATTTATGTTGAATATATAACAGTGACAATTATTATAATTAAATAATAATAATAATAATATAATATAATTATTATTGTTATTATTTTTATTATTTTTGATGATATGTCATCAGCATTATTTTTATTGTTTTGTTATTGCTATAGCTGTTATTAATTAGTTTTTATTTATCAGTTATTTGATTTTTTTCTATTACTGTTATTCATTACTATTATTAGTATTATTACTATTACTATTATCATCTTTATTGTTATAAATTTTCAATTATGAAATTATTGTTATTATCATCATCCTCGTGATCATTATAGATATTATTATCATTATTATTATCAGTGTTATTATTATTTTGATGATGTTTTTAGATTTATTGTTTTCATCCTCAATATTATCATCACTAATATGCATTTTTGTCATTTATTGCCTCTTGACATACATTAATACTCAAATGCATGTCATGGAATTTGTTCTCCTTTTTTGTTTTTCCCCTTCCCATTATGGTTAATGGAATATTAACATGGTGCCTTCCCCTCAGACCCGTGATGGTGCAGATGGGGCCAGTCCAGCATGTCCCAGGCATCAGCAGCAGCAGCGGCAGTAGAGAGCGGCGGTGGTAAGCTGCAGCCGCCGCACAATGTGGTGGTATATGTGGCAGGCGAGGGGGGTGGGGGGCCGGGAGGGGCGCAGGTGCCTCCTCGTGCCATGATCACCCCTCACCCGGTCAAACCAACCAACCCCCACATGGTCAATGGCTTCAGGGTGGCCAACCCGTTGCATCAGCAGCAGCAACAACAACAAACAGCAAGCAAGCAACAACAGCAACAGTCTCACTATGGTATGCAGATGAACGACAGCCTTCAGCAGCAACAGCAGTTCCTTATGAATAAAATGAATGGAGTTGAGGGAGCGACAAACTGCTTCCCAACGAGCCAGGCTCCTCAGCAGCTGCAGTACCTTCCTGGTGGCAACTATGTTACCACAGTTACTGTTCATGCATCAGAGCAGTCACAACAAATGCAGCAACACAATATGCAGCAGCAACAACAGCAGCAACATCAGCAACAGCAACAACAGGCGCCGCAACAGCAGCAGCAACAACAGCCTCAGCAGCAACAGCAGCAGCAAACAAGAGCAATGAATCAACAACAGTTACAGCATCAGCAACAACAGCAGCAGCAGCAGCAGCAGCAGCAGCATTTACAAAATCAAGTTAATGTTAACGTGATGGGTTCCATGAATGGTTACGTGCAGAATGGTGTTATGATGCAAGTTAGCAATGGCACCATGAACAACAACTCTGCAATAATGTGCAATGCACAAATGATGAATAATCAGATGGCTGCTAGTAACAATAATAATAACAACAATAATAATAATAGTAACAATAACAGTAATAATAATAATGCAGCTATGAATAATAACAATAATAATATGGTCGTTGCTCGACCAAGAACTAGTTCCCGGTGTGACTCGGTGAGATCAGAAACGGCAGAGTCAAGTTGCAGTAGTCTGAGCTCAGATAGTCAGATAGAACATAGTCAGCAACAGCAGCAGCAGCAGCAGCAGCAGCAGCAGCAACAGCAACAGCAACAGCAGCAGCAACAGCAGCAACAGCAGCACCAACACCAACAGCAGGCTAACAGTCAGTTCACCAACAATCAGCAATACCAGGTTATGAACAATGCACAGTATATGAACAACCATATGCAAGCAGTGAACCCAAATAGTTACAACTGTTATCCAAATTACATGGCTGGTCAGTCGTCTGGTGGTGGTAGTAATGTGAGCGGAATGAATCAAACTGGTGTGTACAATAATCAAAATATTGTACAAGCCTTTCACCAAGTGAACACAGTGCAGCATGTACAGATGCAGGGGGGACAGTTGCAGATAATGCAGCAGCAATACCAATATGTACAGGGCCAGAATATGAACGTAATGCCACAGAACCAAGGCATGTGTGTGAACAATATGCAGAGATTGGGTATGATGCAGGCTGGGGGGATGGTACAGGGTCAGGGGACCAATATGATGCATGGACAGATCATGCAAGGACAGAACATTGCAACCCATAATGCGAATGTGATGCAAGGACAAGGCATGAGCATGGTGACAGGACAGCCAGGAATGAATGTGATGCAGGGTCAGAACATGAATATGATGCAAGGACAAGCAATGAACATTCCACAGCCGCAGAGTGGAAACATGAATGTAAATCAGTACCACGCAGGTCATGGACAAGAAGTGATGAATCAGTGTAACCTAGTGATGGGAGGGCAGAATGGAGGTCATGGCAACCTGATGGGCATGCAAGGGGGCATGCAACAACACATGATGGGTGGAGGCATGACACCTGAACAGCAGCAGCAAGCAGTCATGATGGGAGGTGCCATGCAGGGAAACATGGCCATGGTGCCTGTTGGTGCCAAGATGGCTGGAGCTAACATGGCACACACCAACTTGATGGCTGGCTCAGGTGGACCACCAGTAGGTGTCATCAACACTATGTGTGGTGCCATGCCAGCAGGCACTCCTGCTGTACATCCACCAGCTGACAGCAAGAATTTCATGCCCCTTGTTGTTCCGTTTGGATGGAGGAGAGTCATCAACAATGGTCAAGTCGTCTATATAAGGTCAGTACCCTTTATTTCACCTGTTTAGATTTTGATGAAGTAAATGACAATTGTTGCAAGTGAACAGAGGGCAAATAAGGATTCGATTTCATGTAATTTGAAGATGCAATTGATGTACGTTCTTTAATTAACAGACTGAGCATTCTCTCGTCCTATTGCGGTCAATGGCTTTTTTTTTGTGTATTCAAACATTTAGAATGTGTTGTAAAATTGTAATTGCATTGAATTACTATGTTCGGAGTAAAAGTCTGCAGATATTAGGTCAATAGCTTATTTACCACTCAGTCGCATTATGCTGCTGCACATTTAGAAGTTAAAACTCTTCTGGATACTGTTGAATAAAGAAGTGTTAGAAGAGTCCAGTCAACCTTTCCACCATGATGATATGCACAAATGGAATTGCTCATACATAACGTGACTCATCGTCTTCCGCCAAGGTCATACACTGGATTCTTAGACATCTCGTGATCGTAAACAAAGTGGAAGTGAACAAAGTGGAAGTGAACAAAGTGGAAGTGAATTTCGCGGAGTGGGGATGAGATAGTGCGATGAGAGCGAAGGTTGGGAGGAAATCATCATGGTTTCGCATGATTTTCGTTTGTCATTTTTGTTCGTAAAAATGGATTGTTATTTGTGAATATGGTTTTTATATTCTCTTTGGCTTACTTGAATGCAGAACAGCTATTTACACTTCGGATTGTGTAAGAACAATTTTATAATTACTCGACCTACATCTTGCAATGAAAATCTAGAATTTCTGAAACATGTATATAGAAAAAAATAAAATCGTCAAGGGAAGGAAATATCTTTATTTCTCGTTTTCTATTCTGGCTTCAATCCCAAATTATGTTACTTTTATTAAATTCTGGGAAACATAAAACGTCAAACAAGTTCTGATTCGTTAGTCATTTTATATTAGCGACCATTGCGAAAAGGACTTCCAGTCTAAAACAGGCCTTTTTAATCTAATGTATTTATTATTTATTTATTCTATATTTTATTGTTGTATTATTATTGTGATTATTATTATTATTATTATTATTATTATTATTATTATTATTATTATTGCTGTTTTATTTTTGTGTTACGCTAATGCTTTGGTTTTATAATTGGGTAAATGGCAATGCTAATAGAAAAGAAATTTTTCATGAATATATAAACCTGTGGAAAACCTTATGATTTAATCACAGTTTGCAATGCAAAGGAGTCATTAATAGAATCACTTACTGATGATGATAACTTTAATTCGCTTCGTGTGTGTGTGTGTGTGCGTGTGTGTGTGTGGTGTGTGTGTGTGTGTGTGTGTGTGTGTGTGTGTGTGTGTGTGTGTGTGTGTGTGTGTGTGTGTGTGTGTGTGTGTGTGTGTGTGTGTGTGTGTGGCGAAACGAAACGGTTGAATTGTAATTGTTTTGTTTATAATGTTCCTCTAAATGCTGGGTTTTTCTTAATTTTTTTTTTTTTAGTGAGATAGAAGAGAGAGAGAGAGAGAGAGAGAGAGAGAGAGAGAGAGAGAGAGAGAGAGAGAGAGAGAGAGAGAGAGAGAGAGAGAGAGAAGAGAAGAGAGAAAAGAGAAAGAGAGAGAGAAAAACCAAAAAGACCCAGATCTGGAGGACAGGAAGATTGACAGAATGGCCACCGGCGGCGAATGACTCGGATGCTGCCCCACGCCCGCGGCCGGCCGAGAGAAAGGCGAGAGGGTGAAAGAGAATACCGCAATTACCGCACCGGAAGTCCGAACATGTAAAGTACTTCCGCCGAGGCTGTGATCACACGTGTCGCGCGCGGGCACGCTTTGCGGGCGCTCGACGCGGGCTGGCCGCCGTTTCCGCGCCCTCTGCTGCGAGATAGGTCTGGGTCTGTATCTGTTGTCTCTCTCTCTCTCTCTCTCTCTCTCTCTCTCTCTCTCTCTCTCTCTCTCTCTCTCTCTCTCTCTCTCTCTCTCTCTCTCTCTCTCTCTCTCTCTCTCTCTCTCTCTCTCTCTCTCTCTCTCTCTCTCTCTCTCTCTCTCTCTCTCTCTCTCTCTCTCTCCTCTCTCTTCTCTCTCTCTCTCTCTCTCTCTCTCTCTCTTCTCTCTCTCTCTCTCTCTCTCTCTCTCTCTCTCTCTCTCTCTCTATATATATATATATATATATATATATAATATATATATATATATATATATATATCCATGTCTATGGTTCACTGTACTGTGTGTGTGTGTCCTTGCGCGTGTGCAGCACGCGTGTCTCCCCATAGCATGTCATGAATAACAGATACTTGTCGCTTATTCGATTCCCCGCAACCGACTTCGGATCACGGACACGCGCTCCCGTGGCCGCCGGCTCGCTCCCGTGACCGGATTTCCCGCCGAATCGGACATCCGGGTCGAGGAGACATCGCCGCGGGACGTTTTCGATCCTTTCGGAAAACGAGTCGGACGAGAAATATCGCGTGGTCGTATTGCTTTACATTTATCCGTGAAGATTGCAAGGTGTGATGGGGAAAATTGTGATTTGTGCCCGATTTTCTTCGCGATTTTGTCGTCAGATTTCGTGTTTTTACACGGGGTTAACGTCAATATATCCTTCTGAAATCCTGTCAGATTTCGTGGTTTTACACGGGTTAGACGTCAATATATCCTTCTGGGAAATCCTTTTAGGATATCGCTTGAACCGCTAGCGGCAGTAGGATGTGTTCCCCTGCGTCCGCGCGTCCTAGCCGGGATCCGCCGCTTCCCGTATCCGGACGCTTCCCCTTAGATATCCCGTATCCGGACGCTTCCCTTATCCGGACGCTTCCCGTATCCGGACGCTTCCCCGGACGCTTCCCTTATCGCGGACGCTTCCCTGTATTCCCTCCGGACGCTTCCCGTATCCGCGCTTTTATCGCTTCCCGTATCCGGACGCTTCCCTTATCGCTTCCCTTATCCGGACGCTTCCCGTATCCGGACGCTTCCCGTATCCGGACGCTTCCCTTATCCGGACGCTTCCCGTATCCGGACGCTTCCCTTATCCGGACGCTTCCCGTATCCGGACGCTTCCCGTATCCGGACGCTTTATCCGGACGTCCCGTATCCGGACGCTTCCCTTATCCGGACGCCCTCCCGTATCCGGACGCTTCCCCTATCCGGATCCTTATCGGACGCGGTATCCGGACGCCTCCCGTATCCGGACGCTCGCTGCGTTCTCGACTCTCCTTCACGTGGTAGGATGAGCGAGGGGGCGGGGGGGGTAGGGATGGGAGGGAATGGGGAGGAAGAACGGTAAGAACCGGACTTTTTTCTCTATCTGTGGTTGGGAAGTTCCTCTAATGTGACCCTCAGTTAACATGTATAGATAATATATAGATATATATATAGATATATATATATAGATAATATATTATAGATAATATATAGATAATATATATAGATAATTATATCGAATGTATATTTTTCCTTCGGGCATCGAACTAAAATACGGGGCAGCGTGATAGTTTTGGACGAGGAACGAGGAACGCAGGAAAGAGTAAATGGGAAGTGGTTTAGATAGAAAATAGGCGGAACGAAGGACAAATGTATCCGAAGGTAAAAATTAATGGCGTTTTTTTTTTTTTTTTTTTTTTTTTTTTTGTGCGGACGGCTTCACCCCCCCCCTCCCTCCCCCACCCCCTTCCTGGACCCGCCACCCCTCCCCCCTACCCCCGAGCCCGCCCATTGAGGTGAGAGAGGAATCCTGAAGCTCTGAAGCTCTGCTGGGTCCATTTAAAAGCCAGGTTTATTATTAATATTCTCGAGAAAAGAGAGATCCCCTTTGCCCCGCTCCGCATTCTCTGGTTCCTCCTGTCTGGCAGAAATAAAGTCCATGTGGAATCTGAGTTACTGGTTATAACCCAGCTGACCTCTCCCCCTCCCCTCCTCCCCCTCTCCCCAGCCTCTTGCCTCTCCCCTCTCCTTCTGTCTCTCTCTCTCTGTCTGTCTCTCTCTCTCTCTCTCTCTCTCTCTCTCTCTCTCTCTCTCTCTCTCTTCTCTCTTCTCTCTTCTCTCTCTCTCTCTCTCTCTCTCTCTCTCTCTCCCTCTCTCCCTTCTCCTCCCTCCCTCCCTCTCCCTCTCCCCTCTCCCTCTCTCTCCCTCTCTCCCTCGCCCCTCTCTTCTAGTTCCCTGCTTTCTTCTTTTTTCGACTTTTCCTTCCCGTATCCTCTCTTTCCTTTCCTCTTTTTCCCTTTCTCCTCTCCATTCCCCTTTCTCCTCTCCATTCCCCTTTCCCCGCTCCCTTTTCCCTTTCCTCCTCCTCACTCCGCCTCTCCCCTTTCCCCTCTCCCTCACCGCTTTCTCATTTCTCTTTCCCCTCTCTCCATCCCTTTGTCCTCTCTCCCCTCTCTCTTTGCCTCGTCTCTCCTACCCTTTCTTGTCTCCCCTCTCTTCTCTCCCCCCTCCCCTCACCCTCCCTCCCTATCGTCTTCCTTCTTTCCTCCACTCCCCTCCGCCCCCTCCCTCCGCCCCTCCGCGCCCCCTCCCCAAGGCAAAATTGGATCCCTGGAGTATGAATGCAGACCAGACTCCTTGTAATTAAATATCCTGGGAGTTGGTTGGATTTTGGAGTTGGACGCGAGGCGATGCAGTGCAGCAACTTTTATTTATTTACGTACGTTTATTTACTTATTTATTTTTTTTTTTTTTTGTTTGTTTATTCGGTTATATATTTTTTTTTGTGTGCGTGGCCGCTCCCGGGGAGGAAGGAGAGTGGGAGGAGGGGGGGTGTAGAGGAGGGGTTGGAGGAGATGGGAGAGGAGGGAGAGAGGAGAGGGAGGAGGAGGGGGAGGAGAGGGAGGGAAGAAGAAGAAAAAGAGGAGAAGGAATTAGACAACGGGGGCGACGGCGACAAAGAAGTAGAGGTTGTAGTAGAAAGAGAGTAGTAGAAGGAGGAGGAGGAGGAGGAGGAGGAGGAGGAGGAGGAGGAGGGGGGGACACCGGTGAAATATAAAGGGGAGAGGAGCAACACTAGAGTGACAAGAAAGTTGAAATATAAGGAGCAATAGGCGAGCATTTCGGTACAGGAATGAACTAAGGTGTAAAGTAAGAGGCATACGACCCAAACTAAATAGAGGAAAAGACAACCTCTCCCATAAGAATCGTCCCTGGGCTTTGGACTTCCTTTTTCACTTCTCTCTCTTCTCTCTCTCTCTCTTCTCTCTCCTCTCTCTCTCTCTCTCTCTCTCTCTCTTCTCTCTCTCTCTCTCTCTCTCTCTCTCTCTCTCTCTCTCTCTCTCTCTCTCTCTCTCGTTCTCTTCTCTCTTCTCGTTCTCTCCTCTGTCTCTCTCTGTCTCTCTCTCTCTCTCTCTCTCTCTCTCTCTCCTCCCTCTCTCTCTCTCTCTCTCTCTCTCTCTCTCTCTCTCTCTCTCTCTCTCTCTCTCTCCTCTCTCTCTCTCTCTCCCTCTCCTTTTCGTTCGGTGATCTCCGTACCCTTTCAGTCATAGCAGGAAATATCGGAGAGTACAAATGGAGACCTCGTTTAATGGGCCGTCGGGTGGCTGGAAAGCGAGGACCATTACACATGTTGATGAAGACGTCCCGCTGGGCACTTTTTAGCACGCCGAGGAGATCGACGCTTATTGCACGCCTTAGGGCATCGGGGGGGAAGGAAACGGTAATGCCAGGAGCTTGTTTCACGCCCCCTCCCCTCCCTGTCCCTGTACACACCCCTACCCCCTTCCCGTCCCTTCCCATCCCTGTACAGACCATTCCCCCTCCCTGTTCCTGTACGTATCCCTCTCCCCCTCCCCGTCCTTGTACGTATCTCTCTCCCCCTCTCCATCCTTGTACGCACCCCTCTCCCCCTCCCCATCCCTGTTCACACCCCTCTCCCACTCCCCATCCCTGTTCACACCCCTTCCCCCCTCCCCGTCCATGTACGTACCCCTTCCCCCCCTCCCATCCCTGTACATATCCTCTCCCCCTTCCCCTCCCTGTCCACACCCCTCCCCCTCTCCATCCCTGTACTCACCCCTCTCCCCTCCCCATCCCCGTACGTATCCCTCCCCCCTCTCCCCTTCCCCATCCCTGTCCACCCCCTATCCCCTTCCCCCCTCCCCCCCCCCATCCCTGTACGCACCCCTCTCTCCCCTCCCCGTCCCCGTACGTATCCCTTCCCCTCCCCCTCCCCATCCCTGTCCACACCCCTATCCCCCTCCCATCCCTATACTCACCCCCTCCCCCTCCCCATCCCTGTCCACACCCTCTCCCCCTCCCCCTCCCTCCCCCCTCCCCCCTTCCTCAAGACCTCCCGTCCGTCTATCTGTCAGCCGCGGGTGTGCTTGGGCGTTTTATGGTGCAATGAGCTTTATTATTTACATTTCTTGGGCGAGTTCGGTGTCGGTTGTCAGCAGCTGGGCAGGGAAAGGGCGGCGTCGGTGCCTGGGAAAGCGGGCGGGGATTCTGCGTCGAGGGAGGTTGCCTTATTTATTTGTTATTCGTCTAGAGAGTAGCTCAGTTACGGAGTGTGTTTTTTTTCTTCTTCTTCTTCTTCTTCTTCTTCTTCTTCTTCTTCTTCTTCTTCTTCTTCTTCTTCTTCTTCTTCTTCTTTCTG
>NW_020870978.1:436860-438859 GCF_003789085.1 Penaeus vannamei | reverse complement strand
CGTGAGTGCGCTGGAGGTGCACATGGGCGTGTGCGTGAGTGCGCTGGAGTGCACATTGGGCGTGGCGTGAGCGCGGGAGGAATGCGTGCGCCGTTTAGTTCTGTCCTTTCAGAGCGGATGTCTTTTTTTTTTTTTCCATTTTGTCTGGACGTCATTCCCCTTTTGAGCAAGACGCGCTCAAAGGCAGGGAGAGGCGAGCGGTGGGAGGCGAGCGGAGAGGCGAGCGGCGAGGCGAGATGCGAGGCGAGAGGCTGGAGGCGAGCGCGAGGCGAGCGGAGAGGCTGGGAGGCGAGCGGCTGAGGGGGGGGGTCGGTCGCCCTCGCACGAGTTCTCGGCGGAATACGCGAGCAGCGCCGTGTTTATGAGGATAATCCCTGTCGAGATCAGTGCCGGGCGGGCGTTAACGACGTGGCGGGGCAATATCTCACTTTATGGGCCGGAGCACAATGCAGGGTGGGCGGGGGTGCGCGCGCCCACACCTGTTCTTCTCATTGGGCGCACAGGTGTGTGTGTTCATACGGTATATATACGTATATTTGTGTGTGTGTGTGTGTGTGTGTGTGTGTGTGTGTGTGTGTGTGTGTGTGTGTGTGTTGTGTGTGTGGTGTTGTTGTGTGTGTGTGTGTTTTGATGTACATGTACATGCACATACACGTACATTCACATGTATGCATATACAGTATATATATACATTTTACATAGACATATACATATTATACATAGACATTATGCATATTATACATAGACATTATGCATATACATACACGTACACATACACATTCACACACACACACAAATATATTTATACATACGCGGCGCAAAGAGTGAAAATGAGTCTTCCCGGTTTTCTCGTGGTCTTCAAGCGCCATGTCCCGCCCGCCCGCCCACGCCAGAGGAGGCTCCGAGGATTTATTTTTCACCGACGGAAATAAACCATCCACATCTCGCTGTGGGCGTGGGGAAAGAGCCGCCCAGCGTGGGGAAAGAAGCCGCCAGCGTGGGAAGAAGCCGCCAGCGTGGGAAAGAAGCCCAGCCGTGGCGAAATGGAAGCGCCAGCCGTGGGAAAGAAGCCGCCAGCGTGGGAAAGAAGCCGCCAGCGTGGGAAAGAAGCCGCCAGCGTGGGGAAAGAAGCCGCCAACGTGGGAAAGAAGCCGCCAGCCGTGGGAAAGAAGCCGCCAGCGCGCCAGCGTGGGAAAGAAGCCGCCAGCGTGGGAAAGAAGCCGCCAGCGTGGGGAAAGAAGCCGCCAGCGTGGGGACAGAAGCCGCAGCGTGGGGAAAGAAGCCGCCAGCGTGGGAAGAAGCCGCCAGCGTGGGGAAGAAGCCGCCAGCGTGGAAGAAGCCCTGGGAAAGAAGCCGTCAGTGGGAAAGAAGCCGCCAGCGTGGCGAAAGAAGCCGTCAGCGTGGGAAAGAAGCCGCCAGCGTGGGAAAGAAGCCGCCAGCGTGGGAATTTCTGCCGGGCGGTTCGTCCTCGTCTCGGAATCCGTTGCATAATGGAAAAGCTGCACGCCTTCGGAGACGAGTGAAGGCGCCGCCTCTGAGCGTCCGAGTCAGCCTGTTCCTCTGCTGTCCACTCGCCCTGTTCTCCGCGGCTTGGCTTTCTCCCTCTTTATTGCGCCAGACGCTTTGTATTGTACTTTATCAGCCATGCTCTCGTGGAAGCGGACGGCGCTTATCCGAGGAAGGGTTGTGTAATGAGCCTTATTTGGGGGCGACAGCCAAGCGGGATCTTAATTAGTTGACACGGCCACCCCCCCCTCCCTCCCCCTCCCCCTCCTCTCATCGCACCAGCAGATATGACGTCACGTGGCATGTGTGCGCCCGTGTCTGTCTCTGCGCGCGTGTGTGCCTTGTGTCTATATGAGAACGTAGCCTTTGAAGGATGCCAGCCCTCTCCTGCAAAGTCCTTAATCAAGTCCGGTTTCCCTTGTGCAGGATCAAAGGACTTGGCGTAGCGTGACGAGCAACAAACGACCGTTGTGCGCTGTCTAATAATGGTCCG
>NW_020870978.1:414360-431860 GCF_003789085.1 Penaeus vannamei | reverse complement strand
TCCATTATTCTCCTCTTTCTATTTCCCTGTCCCTTCCCCTTCCCTCCCCCATTCGAATCCCCACCATTATCTACTCTTTTTATTTCCCTGTCCTTCCCCTTCCCTCCCCCATTCGATCCCCCTTTATTACTCTTTTTATTTCCCTGCACCTTCTCTCCCTCCCTCCTCCATTCTGTCCCCCTTCTCCCATCTCCACCCCCCCCCTTTACACTCCTATAGATTTATCTCCATTCTCCCCTTCCATAGAATCCCCTCTCCCTTTGCCCCCATCCCCCTTCCCTTCCCCCCATCCCCTCCCTATCCCCCATCCCTTCCTTCTCCCCATCCCCTCTCCTTCCCGCCCATCCCTTCCCTTACCCTCATCCCTTCCCTTCCCCCCATCCCCATCCCTCTCCCCACATCCCCTCCCTTCCCCCATCCCCCCTCCCTCCCTCCCTGCCCCCCCATCCCCTGCCCTTCCCCCACCCCCTCCCTTCCCTGCTCCCATCCCTGCCCTCCCTCCTGTCCCTCCTTTCATCTCCCACATCCCCTCCCCCCCCCCTTTGCCTCACCCCCGCGAAGACGGATGACCGCGATAGCATCCCCTTGTTGTGGCTGGCGACCCGTTGCTCCTAATATGGGCCGTTGACACATGTTGACAACAGGTCGAAGAGGGTCTGTTTTGTCACGTGGGGTGGTGAAAACGGGGGGGGGTGGGGGGATGGAGGGTGGGTAGGGTAGGATGGTTAGGGAAGGGGATAAGTGTGTGTGCGTGTGTGTGTTGTGTGTGTGTGTGTGTGTGTGTGTGTGTGTGTGTGTGTGTGTGTGTGTGTGTGTGTGTGTGTGTGTGTGTGTGTGTGTGCGTGTGCGTGCGTGTGCGTTGCCTGTGAATGAAGTTCGCCTTCAAAGTGGACATATTTAATTCAGGTTTGATAATAATAGATGATCACTCTCTCTCATCTCCCCCCCTCTCCCTGGAAGGAAGGAAGGAAGGAAGGAAGGGAAGGAAGAAAGAGAAGGGTGGGAGGAAGGAAGGAAGGGAGGGAGAGGGGGGTGGGAGAAGGGAGGAAAGAGGGAAGGGTGGGAGGAAACGGAGGAAGGAAGGGAAGAGGAGGGAGGGAGGCAGGAAGGGAGAGGGAAGGTGGGGAGAAGGAAGGGAGAAGGGAGGGGGGAGGAGCATGGGATGATTCCGGGATTGCTCGCCTCCCTACAAAGGCGCGGCGAAAAGGGCGAAAAAAACGGCTTGCTATTGTTCCGTCTCGGCGGCGGTGATTACAGGTGTGGTGCGGGCGGGGAGGCGAGGTAAGGCATCCGGACTGGCTTTTGTTGCCGCATCAGGGCTCGAGCAGAGATCTTTCTCTCTCTGGGGTTCGTCCGCGCTGATGGATGCACGGCTGGATTGACGGCTGAGGCGGAGGGCGGGCGGGGTGGGCGGCTTTTTCGGGCGCCTCTCGGTCTCCTGGCCCGCTCTCGGGAGGCTCTCTGACTTTCTCGAGGCCTTTTGCGCTGTGGTTCGTCTCGGTTTTCTCTTTTCGTGTTTTTATTTCCTCTTTGTTTTGTTTTTGTTTTCACACACACACACACACACACACACAAACACACACACGAACACACACACACACACACACACACACACACACACACACACACACACACAGACAGAGAGAGAGAGAGGAGAGAGAGAGAGAGAGAGAGAGAGAGAGAGAGAGAGAGAGAGAGAGAGAGGAAGAGAGAGAGATGGATGGACACCTTCCCCTCTCCCAGCCAACGCACACGCACTTCATCACTGTGGTGTAAATTCCTTGTCTCTTTCCTTTCCCTCTCCCCCCGCTTCTCCCCTCTCTCCCCCGCTTCTCCCTCTCTCCTCCTCCCCGCTTCTCCCTCTGCTCCCTCCTCCCCCTCTTCTCCCCTCTCTCCTCTCCTCCCCGCTTCTTCCCCTCCTCTCCCTCCCCGCTTCTCTCTCCCTTCCTCCCGCTGCTTCTCCCCTCCTTCCTCCCCGGCTTCTCCTCTCTCCTCCCTCCCCCCCGCTTCTCTCCCTCTCTCCCCCCCCGCTTCTCCCTCTCTCCTCCCTCCCTCCCCTCTCTCCTCCCTCTCCTCCAAAATGCCAGCGAAAAGGCAGAGCGGAGCAGTGCGATCTAATTTCCCCCTCGACGCGTCACCGGGGAAGGGGAAACCCACTCGAGAGGGGAAAAACGACGTCCTTCTGGCGACCTGGTCGAGGGAGGCGCGCCCGCACGCCCTCTTCCAGCCCGGCGAAGAGAGGGGCGGTTGCGGGCGGGAAAACACCTCGATTTGTCTGGTCGGAACGTCTGGTCACTCTGGAGGCGGCCGCGGTAATGTGGTTGTTTTTTTGTTTTTTTTTTCGCGGATTTGATCTCGGTGTTGGAATGTTATTGTTTAGTTGGTTTTGTGTTCTGTTCCCTTTCGCGTTTTTTTTTTTTTCTTTGTCATTTTTTTTTTTTTTTTCATTTTGCGATTTTTTTGATTTTTTTAATTCACAGTTATCGTATTCATATCATTTAATGTCTCTCCCTGTCTTCTCTCCTCCTCATCCTACTCTTCCTCTTCTTCCCGTCCTCTCTCCTCATCCTCTTCCTTTTCCTAACCCTCTTCTTCCTCGTCTAATTCCTTCTCCTCTCCCTTCCCCTCCTCTCTCTTCCCTGTCCTCGTACCCTCTCCATCTCCATCCTTCCTTCCCCATCCTTCCTTTCCCTCCCCTTTTTCCATTCCTCCCTCTTCCCCTATTCCTCTCTCCTCTTCCCTCACCTTCCCCCTCCCCCTTCCCTTCCCTCCCTTCCCCCCTTCCCCCGTCTTTCCCAACAGCAGGCAATTAAGCGAAGGGACTGCACTCGCTTTACACGAGATAAGCGCAAACTTTACAGCTTTTTTCCTCGCCGTGCAAAAAACCAGAAAGTCGGGAGCGTGTTCTCGTCAGACGTCGCTGCGAGGGGAGTGCAGGAGTGTGTGGTAGGTCAGGGTGATCGTCGTTGTGGTAGGTGAGGGGGCGCTGTTGCGGTGGTGTGGTAGGTCAGTGTTAATCAGTCGTGGTGGTAGGTGGTGTGGTAGGTCAGGGTGATCAGTCGTTGTGGTAGGTGGTGTGGTAGGTCAGTGTTAATCAGTCGTTGTGGTAGGTGATGGGGCGGGCGGGGGCGCTGTGTGGTGGTGTGTGTAGGTCAGTGTTAATCAGTCGTGGTGGTTAGGTGGTGTGGGGTAGGTCAGTGTTAATGAGTCGTGTGGGTAGGTGGTGTGGTAGGGGTGATTAGTCGTTTGTGGTTGGTGATGGGGCGGGGCGCTGTGTGCGGTGGTGTGGTAGGTCAGGGATCAGTCGGTGGTAGGTGGGTGGGTTAGGTCAGTGTTAATCAGTCGTGGTGGTAGGTGGTGTGGTAGGTCAGTGTTAATCAGTCGTGTTGGTAGTGTGCGGTAGGTCAGGGTGATAAGTCTCTCTTGATTGGATGTTGTCTGGGGTGTTATGGCAGGATAGCTTCGGTTAGTAACTGGGGCGGGATGGTGTGGTAGGTTAGTATTTATGTGGCACTTGGCATAGGACGTTGAAGCGTTGGCATAGGACGTTGAAGCGAGCCTGTTGCCTGAAGTGGAGTCGGGAGGTCGGTAGCGTGAGCCACCGTGACAGGCTTTCGTGGTTGGTAGATACGGTAGATCGGTGCGATGATGAGTTGTTGGTCTGTGGCGGAAGTGGTGGAGGAAGTCGGCCCAAGAAGTTCCGTGTGGCGGGCAGCTCTCCTGTGGCGGACGCGGGTTCTGGACGGGCAGTTATTTGGCGCCGCGTTTCATGCCGACGAGTAGATTGTTATGGAAATGGCGCGTGTCAGAGGCGATAACAGGCCGCCAGGTGAGGCTGGCGCCGCGGAGAGGGCTGTCGATAGGTCGGTCTGCCGGTCGAGGGTTATGTGTATATTTGTTTGTTTTCTGTTTAGTGTTTTTTTTTCTTTTTCTATCCGACTCGCTCTTTCTTTCTTTGTGTATATATATTTATGCGTGTGTTTGTGGCACGCACGCACACGCACGCACACGCACACGCACACGCACACGCACACGCACACACACACACACACACACACACACACACACACACACACACACACACACACACACACACACACACACACACACACACACACGCACGCACAGATATTTATACACACACATGATAGCTGCCTGTGCGTGTTTGTGACATGTCTAGAATTAGAAACTCGATTTTTCCACCTCTTCAATTTTTTTTTTCCGGCGCCACCTGGCCCTGTCGACAAACGAGGCGGATATTTCGACATTTATTTTTTTTAAGCCTCGTGGTACTTCTTCATTGCGTCATCGGCGTAAGCAGATGCCAGGGCCGCGGGAGGAGGGCGGGGGGGGTAGGTGAGAGGGGGCGGGGGAAGTTGGGGAAGAGGAGGGCAGGGGGGGGGTAGGTGAGAGGGGGCGAGGGGAAGATTGGGGAAGGGACCGGGGGAAGGAGGGAGGGGAGGGGAAGGGGAAAGGGGGTGATGGGGGGGGGGGGGAAACCGCCTGTTTATCGGCGAGGAGGAAATGCTTGGGTAGGCCTAAGGAGGCCCCGGCGCCGCGCCCCCCCGACCCCCGACCCGGGCCGAGCGGCTGCGGTGGGCGACTGGCAGGCCGAGGCTCCCGCTGATGGATGGCGGCCATGAGACGTCCGCCGTACCTGTTGACGCAACTCGCATTAATTTTTGGTGAACATTCCTCGGGAAGTTGCCAAACGAGGGCCTTCGCTGCCGTCGACTGCGTGGGGGCTGTGCGGCGCTGTGTCTCCCGAGCGGTGGTGTGTGTCTCTTCTCTTTTCGTCTTCCTCTCCTTCTTTCGTCTCGGCTCTCCAATTCTGCTATTTTGATAGCGGTAGGGGAGGGGAAGGTGAGGGGAGCGGGGAAGAGAGGGGAGAGGGTAAGGCTATTGCTGTAGACGGGCTGTTAGTGGGAGATTGGGTACAGCTCTTATTTCTATTTTGGTGTTTAACTTTACTATTTTGATGAGGCTCCCTTCTCTCTCTCTCTCCCTCCCTCCCTCCCCCTCCTCTCCTCTCCTCCTCCTCCTCCTCCTCCTCCCCTCCTCCTCCTCCTCCTCCTCTCCCTCACTCACTCCTCACTCATTCCCTTAGTCAGTCCATTCTCCACTCTCTCCTTCCCCTCACTCTCTCCTTCTATCACCCTCCCTCCTCCCCCCTTCCCCTCAGACCCTCCCATCCCCCTCTCTGCTTTTACCCTCCTCCTCCCCCTCCCCCTCAGACCCTCCCATTCCCCCTCTCTGCTTTTACTGCTGTCCTGCCCTCCTTCCCTCTCCCCTTCCCCTCGCTTTACTCCAAGCATTTCCTCTCCTTGCATCACTCCCGTGTCCTACGCACATTCCCAGCTCGTTATTCGCGTTAGACTCAGCCTCGGTGGTGGGCGTGAGTCACTGGGAAAAAGAGGAAGGAAGGGGACGGGGGACTGACTGACTCAGCGGGGGAGAGTTCAGCCCTGGAGTCGGAGGAGTCACTGGAAACCTCTTTTTGGAAACCCCTTTTGGAAATCCCTGTGAGAGCTCCGATGTTATTTTTATTTAATATTATTTTTTTTGGGGGGTGGGGTGGGGGGGGTGTCTCAGTGAGTGGTTGGCCTGTTTTGTGAATGTGGAAGAGGGAGGGAGGGAGGGGAAAGAAAAATTGGAGGGGAGGAAGAAGAGAGGGAGGGAGGATAGGGAAGGAAGAAAGGAAGTAAGGAAGAAGGGAGGGAAGGAAAGAGATGAAAGGATGGAAGGAAGGAGATAGCGAGAACGTAAGGAAAAGGACTGACAGGTGACTAATAGATAACAAATACTAAAAAAACAACAACAACAACAAAAAATGAGAATGGGAAAATATAAAATAAATAAAACCAAAGAGATGAAGACGATGAAATCAAAAGGTCGAAAGTTAAAAATCTCACATGTTGGTGATAGAGAATCTAGGGGGGGGAGGGGGGGCCATGACGTAATCCGCACGCTACTCCTCGCAAAGCGGAGGAGTACGATGACGGTTTGGAGGAAGAGGGAGGTGGAGGTGAGGGAGGAGGAGGGAGGAGGAGGAGGGTGGAGGTGAGGTGGAGGTGGAGGTTGGGGTTGGAGGTGGAGGTGGAGGTAGGAGAGGGCAGGGGAGTGGTGGTGGAGGTAGGAGAGGAGCAGGTGGAGGTGGAGGTAGGAGAGGAGCAGGTGGAGGTGGAGGTAGGAGAGGAGCAGGTGGAGGAGTAGGAGAGGAGCAGGTGGAGGTGGAGGTAGGGAGAGGAGCAGGTGAGGTGGAGGTAGGAGGAGCAGGTGGAGGTGGAGGTAGGGAGGGAGCAGGTGGAGGTGGAGGAGTAGGAGGAGGTGGAGGTGGAGGAGCAGGTGGAGGTAGGAGAGGAGCAGGGGGAGGTGGAGGTGAAGGTGAAGGTTGGACGTGGAGGTAAGAGGAGGAGGTGGAGGTGGAGGTGGATGTGGAGTAAAGTAAAGGTAGAGGAGGAAGAGGTGACTGTGGAGGTGGAGGGAGAGGAGGGGTAGAGAGGGAGGAGGATGAGAGGTGAGGGTGAGAGAGAGGATGAGGGAGTGGGTGAGTGGAGAGGGTGAAGGTGAAGGTGAGGGTGAAGGAGAGGAGAAAGAGAAAGAAAAATAGAAAGAGGAAGAGAAAAAGGAGAAAGAGAGAGGGAGGAGGAAAGGAAGAGAGAGGGAGGAAGGGGGGATGACGCATATAGGAAGAGAAAGAGATGGAAAAAAGAAAGAGAAGGAGAAGGGAAGCAAGAGAGAAAGAGGAGAAGGAGAAGGAGGAAGGGAAAGAGAAGAAGAAAAAAGAGGAAAGAAGGAAGGAAGAGAAGAAGAGAGAGGAGGAGGGAGAGGAAGGGAGGGATGGCGCAAAGAGAAGAAAAAAAAAGGAAGAGAAAAAAAAGAAAGAAGGGGAGGGGAAGAAAGAGAGAAAGAGAGGAGGCGGAGGAGGAAGGGAAAGAGAGGAAGAAAAAAAGAAAGAGAAGGAGAGGGGAAGAGAGAAAGAGAGGAGGCGAGGAAGGGAGGGAGGATGGCGCCAAAGAGAAGAAAAAAAGGAAGAGAAAAAAAAGAAAGAAGGGGAGGGGAAGAAAGAGAGAGAGAGAGAGGAGGAGGAAGGGAGGGAGGGATGGCGCAAAAGAGAAGAGAAAGAGAAAAAGAAAGAAAGGAGAGGGGAGAAAGAGAGAAGAGAGGAGGAGGCGGAGGAAGGGAGGGATGGCGCAAGGAGAAAGAAAAGAAAGAGAAGGAGAGGGAAAGAGAGAGAGAAAGAGAGAAAGAGAGGAAGCGGAAGAAGGGAGGGATGGCGCAAAGAGAAAGAGAAAGAGAAAAAGAAAGAAAGGAGAGGGGAAGAAAGAGAGAAGAGAGGAGGAGGCGGAGGAAGGGAGGGATGGCGCAAAGAGAAGAAAAAAAAGGAAGAGAAAAAAAAGAAAGAGAAGGAGAGGGGAAGCAAGAGAGAAAGAGGAGAAGGAGGAAGGGAAAGAGAAGAAGAAAAAAAGAAAGAAAGAGAGAAATAAAGAGAGGAGGAGGAAGGGAGGAAGGGAGGGATGGCGCAAAGGGCCAGTTGACGCAATACGAGTTGACAAAGGGCGTCGGCCACGAGCAGGGAGCTCTATTAGAGGAGGATTCCCCCTTTCATCCCTTCCCGGCCAATTGTGTCATCCCCTCCCTCCCTCCCTCCCCTCTCCTCTCCCTCTCCCTCTCCCTCTCCCTCTCCCTCTCCCTCTCCTCTCCGGTCGTCTCTCCCTCCTCCTCCTCTCCGTCGTCTCCCCTCCCCTCCCTCTCCCCTCCTCCTCCTTCTTCTCCTCCCCGTTCCCCTCCTCTCCTCCTCCCTCTCTCTCTCTCTTCTCCCTCTCCTCTCCTTCTCCCTCTCCTCTCCTTCTTCCCCCTCCCTCTCCCTCTCCCTCTCCTTTCCTCTCCGTCGTCTCCCCTCCTCCTCCTCTACTCTCCGTCTCCCTCTCCCTCTCCGTCGTCTCCCCTCCTCTTCCTTTTCCGTCCCCTCCCCTCCTCCTCTCTCTCCTCTCCTCCTCGCTCTCCTTTCCCCCTCCCTCTCCCTCTCCTCTCCTTCTCCCTCCCTCTCCTCTCCCTCTCCGTCGTCTCCCCTCCTCCTCCCTCTCCCCCTCCCTCTCCCTCTCCCTCTCCCTCTCCCTCTCCCTTTCCTTTCCCTCCCTCTCCCTCTTCGTCCCCTCCCCTCCTCCACCCTCTCCTCTCCTTCTCCCTCCCCTTCCTTCTCCCCTCCTCCCTCTCCTTCTCCCTCTCCTCTCCCTCTCCGTCGTCTCCTTTTGCTTCTTGTCCTCACTCGCTCGTCTTTTTCCTGTTTGTTTGTTTTGGTTTTATTTGTCGTTCTTTTATGTGTGATTTGTTTTATTTTTTCCTCCTGTATTTTCCTCTTTTTCTGTTCCTCTCCTTTGTGTCTTTCTCTTCGTTGGTTTTCCTCTTGATTTCTTTGCTTTCTCTCCTTTCGGTCTTTCTGTTTTCCTCGCTACATCTCTCTCTCTCTCTGTCTCGTCTCTTTCTTTTCCTGTTTTTTTTTCTCTCCTTCCCTGCTCTCTCTCCTTTCGGTCTTCCCTTTCTCTTTTTTATTTCCATTCTATATTTTCCTCTCTACACCTCTCTCTCTCCTTCGTCTCTTTCTTTTCCTGTTATTTTTTTCCTACTTCCCTGCTTTCTCTCCTTTCGGTCTTTCCTTTACTTCTCTCTTATTTTTTTTTTTTCATCCTGTAATCTCCTCTTTACATCCTCAACCCCCTCCACCCCCTCCACCCCGTGCCCTCTCCCCTCCTCCCTCCCTCGTCCCCCACCTCTTATCACTTTGTTCGAGTCTTCCAAGCAGTGATGTAAGCCGGCGTGCCAAGCGTGCCATTTTGGTGTACATTATGTACTGGATTTCGACTTTACAGCTCCCCCTTCCTCCCTTCTTCTTCTTCTTTCTTCCTCCTTCCTCCTCCTTCCTCCTTCCTCCTTCCTCGCCTCCTCCTCCTCCTCCTCCCCTTCCTCCTCCTCCTCCTCCTCCCTTCCTCCTCCTCCTATCCTCCCCTCCTCCTCCTCCTCCTCCTCCTCCTCCCCTCCTCCTCTCCTCCTCCCTTCCTCCTCCTCCTCCTCCTCCTCCTCCTTCCCCCTTCCTCCCTTCCCCTCTTCCCCTTCCCCCTTCCCCCCCTCCTCCCTCCCCCCGCAATCGTCGGGTATTTTGCAAGCCGGAGTTGCGCGTTCGTGCGTGCAATACGGCCGTCTTGCACAGCGGCGCCCCCCTTAATTCCTTCGCTTCGGAGTGGTGGTCCGCGCGTGTCCGGGGGGTGTTTAAGGGGCTGATGGAAGGTCTTTTAAGGGGGGGGTCTTTTAGGGATTGAGGGGCTGATAGGGGCTTTAGGGGTCTTTAAGGGGGGGTCTCTTTAAGGGGCCTTTTAGGGGGGCTGATGGAAGGGGATTGAGGGGCTTTGAAGGGGTCTTTAAGGGGAGGGGAGGGGCGAAGGGTGTTTAAGGGGCTGACGGGGGATTGAGGGCTGACGGAAGGGGGACTTCTGCCGGTCGGATTCACGCAGACAGGCGCCGACGGAGGGGAACTTGGTAGTAGGGGCTCGTTGGCTCCGCGGGGCTCGATGTGGGGCGAGGCTTTGCTTCTCTGGGTCTTCTCTTCTCTTCTCTTCTTTTCACGTATATTCTCGTCTCTGATTTTTTTTCTCTCCTCTTTCCTCTTTTTTTTGTTTTTTTTTTTTTCTATTTTCTATTCTATTCTTTTCCCATCCCTTCTTTCCCCCTTCTCTTCTGTACTCGTCTCTATTCTTTCTTCTCTTCGCTTCCCTTCCCCTTCTTCCTCCCTTTCTCCCTCCCTTCATACCTCCCTCTAGCTCAGCGGCGACCTCCTCACGTGCCCTACCAGCCTCCCTCCCCCCTTCCATCCGTTCCCCTCCCCTCCCCTGCCGCCTTCCCCTCCCTTCCCCTTCCCCTCCCTCCCCTTCCCCTTCCCTTCCCTTCCCTTTCCCCTCCCTTCCCTTCCCTTCCCCCTCCCCTTCCCTCCCTCCCTTCCCACTTCCCTTCCCTTCCACTCCCTTCCACTCCCTTCCCTCCCTTCCCCTCCCCCGTTCCCTCCCTTTACCCCGCGCCGCCGCATATAGTCTTCTGTAATGTGCTTGACGCGGTCACGAGGCACGAGAAATGCCGTCTGTCATATGACGAATCGCCGGCTTTTGACTTTTTTTTTTTTTCTTTCTCTTTCTCTCTCTCTCTGTCTCTCTCTTTTCTTTATTCGGGATGACGGGTGACGTCTTCTGTTTGCTTTCTTTCTTTGTTTTTTTGTTTCTTTTGTTTCGGGTCGCTGTTACTCTGTCGTGTTGTTTTTTTTTTGTTTGAGAACGTTCAAATATGTTAGATTTTTTGTTTTATTTGCCTTCCATGTTGCTTTGTGGTATTAGGATATTGTAAAGCTGATAATGTTATTGTTGGTATTTTTCGTTATTATTTTGTTATCATCTACGTTATTATCATCACATTATTCATTATTATTGTTATTGTTTTTATTAATATTATCATTATGATTATTGTCGATGTCAAGAGTGTTGCAGAAATGGAAAAATGTTTTCGTTCTCTTTCCGTAATGCCTCCTCCCCAACATCCTTCTGCCTCCCTTCCTTCCCTCCCAACCCAACATCCTTCTGCCGCCCCCCCTCCTTTCCTTCCCTCCCTCCCCAATAACACTCTGCCGCCCCTCCCCTCTCCTTCCCTTCCTCCCCAATAACACTCTGCCCCCCCCCCTCTATCCGCCGCACTCTGCCTTTCCTTCCCTCCCTCCCCAATAACAATCTGCCGCCCCCTCTCTCCTTCCCTCCTCCAATAACAATCTGCCCCCCCTTTCTAACATCCTTCTGCCGCCCCCCTCCTTTCCTTCCCTCCCTCCCCAATAACAATCTCCCCCCCTCCCCCCTCCAACCCCGCACGTGCAGCCCCCGCGAGGCCGTGATGAGACGCCCCTGCGCCCGAGGTGAGCCGGCGTTCGAGGGCGGCCGTCAGGGTCCAATCGGCCAAAAACGCGGGCGAGTCGCGGGCGAGTCGCGGGCGAGTCGCGGGCGGCGCGTGGCTCTCGCAGGCTGCATATCAATACTGCGGGATGGCACCGCGGCTGACGTGTGCTGAGGCCGCCTCCGGGGGTGCAGGCTGCGGCCGGGCGGAAGTGAGGGGGAGGGGGGAGATAGGGGGAAGAAGGGGTTTGGGGGGTTAGGGGTTTAGTGGAGGGGATTGGGGGTTAGTGGGGAAGATTGGGGGGGTATGGGGGATGTTTGGATGGGATGGGATATGGGGGAGGTGGAAGGGATGGGAGGAGGATAGAAAGAAGAGGAGAGGGGGGAGGAAGAGGGGAGAGGCGATAGAAAAAAGAAGAGAAAGGATTGGGTCCTTTTGCCTTCTCCCTATCTTCGTTTACCTTTCTATCCCCTCGAGTCGCCTTAGCATCCTAACCTTGCAGCAACTGCCTGTCCGCCCCCCCCCCCCCCCCCCCCCCCCCCCGTCCTTTATTAAGAGCGCGTCCGTTCCCTGCCCTCGCCTCGGCCCCTCTTTTCTTCTGGACTTAAAAGACGGTGGGCGGGACTTCCGTAAGACGGCCCTCGGCAACGCCTTCTTTCCAGATTCATTCATTTTCATTTTCTTGGGTAGGTATGTAAGGGGGGGGGAGGGAAAGGGAGAAGAAGAAGGGATGGGGAATGAGGAAAAGGGTGATGGGGAGGGGAGAGAGAGAGAAGGGGGAGGAGAGGGGGAGAAGGGGAGAAGAAGACACCTGCGTTTTACCAAAACTCGGGAGAATGACGAACCCGGAAGAGACTCCTCGGGACCCGAAGTCGAAGTCGAGGCCAGTGATGTCCGACGCAAAAAAGGAGAGTGGCGAAGGCGCTGAGGGCGAGACAGAGGTACAGCGTTGATGGTGATGGTGGGGGGCGGGGAGTAAAAGTTTATGTGCGCGGACCTGTTTTAAGAAAGACGGGAAGGGCTGTTCTAAATCCTTCTAAGTCCTTTATGCTTGCATCTGCGTTCAAGCCAGCGAGGCGACCGCAGCCACGGGGTTTCCAGTGCGAATGCGTACGAGGTCGAAGAGGTGGCTGCGGCCTCGTGAAATACCGCGGGCGTCAGTGACAGGTGGCGTGCACGAGGGAGGGCTGGGTCGAGGGGGGCGCGAGGCAAACAAAACCCTCGGTATTTACACGCTGCCTTCTGCGAGTGGCTAATTAACCGCAGGACGGAGGAGCAGGTGGCCATCGGACCCTGGTGGAAGTGCACCTTAAGATGGAAGAGGGGGGGGGGGGGGAGCTTCAGGATGCGGGGAGGTGGTGGGGGGCGCCTTCAGGAGGAAGAGGTGGGGGGAGTCGGGTCGGGGTGGGGGCGCCTTCAGGAGGAAGGGGGGGAGTTAGGTCGGGTGGGGGGCGCTTTCAGGAGGAGGTGGGGGGAGTCGGGTCGGGGTGGGGGCGCTTCAGGAGGAGGTGGGGG
Organism: Penaeus vannamei; assembly: GCF_003789085.1. NCBI lineage: Eukaryota > Metazoa > Arthropoda > Malacostraca > Decapoda > Penaeidae > Penaeus > Penaeus vannamei. The sequence goes on along the minus strand of NW_020870978.1, from coordinate 419,422 downwards.
AGTCGGGTCGGGGTGGGGCGCCTTCAGGAGGAGGGGGGGAGGGGGAGTCGGTCGGGGTGGGGGCGCCTTCAGGAGGAAGGGGGGGAGTCGGGGGGGGGGGCAGTCGGGTCGGGTGGGGGTAGAGGAGGAGGAGGTTGCTAAACGACTTGTATTTGTATTTATGGAGTGTGGTCTGCAGCGGCGGCGGCGGATGATGAATGCGCCCTTCGGTAATTGGGTGCTTGTGTACAGTACCCTTTCGTTGCACAGTTGTACTCGTTATTTATTGCCCTCATTTCGTGGGCCAATATTGGTATTGCTGTTCGCGGCGTTTGCTCTCGCTTTATGGATCGGATTATGAATTTCCGTGTATGTTTTTTTTTTTATTCAATTATACTGCGGTTATCATGTTATTAGCGCGGTCGTTGAGGATTTTCTCTCTACCCTTACTTGGAATTGCTCATTGTATTGTCTTTATTCCTTGTTTCGTGGAAACATTGTATTGTCTTTATTCCTTGTATTGTCTTTATTCCTTGTATCGTGGAATTGCTCATTGTATTGTCTTTATTCCTTGTTTCGTGGAATTGCTCATTGTATTGTCTTTATTCCTTGTATTGTCTTTATTCCTTGTTTCGTGGAATTGCTCATTGTATTGTCTCCTTGTATCGTATTGCTCATTGTATTGTTTATTCCTTGTGGAATTGCTCATTGTATTGTCTTTATTCCTTGTTTCGCGGAATTGCTCATTGTATTGTCTTTATTCCTTGTTTCGCGGAATTGCTCATTGTATTGTCTTTATTCCTTGTTCGTGGAATTGCTCATTGTATTGTCTTTATTCCTTGTTCGTGGAATTGCTCATTGTATTGTCTTTATTCCTTGTTTCGTGGAATTGCTCATTGTATTGTCTTTATTCCTTGTATCGCGGAATTGCTCATTGTATTGTGTATCGTGGAAAGGACTAACATGTTTCTCTCTCCTCCGAACAGCCCGAGCGGGAGTGAGCTGAGGACCGTCGCGGAAGTGAAGGAGTACCTGAGCACGGAGGGCACCTGCAAGTGCGGCCTGCAGTGCCCGCTGAGGGTCGAGCACACCTTCAACTTCGACCCCAAGGTGAGTCACGACGCCCCCTGGTGGACCCACTCCCCTTCCCCACTCTCTTCCTTTCTCTCTCTTTCTCCCTCCCTACGCTCCCTCCTCACCCTCCCTGCCCAATCTCCCTCACAATCCCCTTCCTATTCTCCCTCCTCATTCTCCCCTTCCTCTCTCCCTCCTCAATACGCTCCCTCCTCACCCTCCCTACGCTCCCTCCTCACCCTCCCTGCCCAATCTCCCTCACAATCCCCTTCCTATTCTCCCACCTCACTCTCCCATTCCTCTCTCCCTCCCTCCCTACGCTCCCTGCCCAATCTCCCTCACAATCCCCTTCCTATTCTCCCTCCTCATTCTCCCCTTCCACTCTCTCTTCCCACTCTCCCTCCGCCCTCCCTCCCTCGCCCCAGCCCCCCTCCCCCCTTTTGGCTTCGTGGGTTATCTCCCTTCTTGGTCACTTCCTCCTCTGGCTTTATGGACTGTTTACTGCTTTTGGTTTTGGGGGAGTTGTGAATCAAAGGAGTTAATGGTTTAGCGTGGCTGCTCCATTCTTTTTTTCATCGTATACTTGCTCCTGCTCGCTCTCTCTCTCTCTCTCTCTCTCTCTCTCTCTCTCTCTCTCTCTCTCTCTCTCTCTCTCTCTCTCTCTCTCTCTTTCTCTTTCTTTCTTTCTTCTTTCTCTCCCTCTCCTCTCCCTCTCCCTCTCTCTCTCTCTCTCTCTCCCTCTCTGTCCCCTTCTCACTCTCACTCTCCCTTTCTCTATGTCCCCTTCTAACTCTCACTCTCACTCTCCCTTTCTCTCTTCCACTCTTCCGCTCACCTTGTTCCCCTCGTCCTCACCCCATCTTTTTTCACGTACAGAATCATCATTAAAAGCTTCATGTCCAACGCCCATATACAAAACGTGGGCGCATTATTAGGAAAGAGTGAGCGGCATCGCATGGTAGCGAGCCGTATGGTAGGGTGTCGGTTAGAGTTAGTGTGAGTGGCGATCAGTGTCAAGTGTGATTATCTTTAAGGGGTGTATAAGAGTGAATGGGATAGGGGGAATAGGCCAGCGGAGTAAGCCAGCGACAAGGGGGAAGAGATAGGAGGTACTGGGCACAAAAGCGGCGATGCTGAGGGCGATGGTGGGGGCTGATAGTCCCGGAAGGGCGAGTGGGGCGGGGGGGGAGGGTGACGCGTGGGGTTTCCGGGCGGGGTGACGAAGGATAGGTCAAGGGCGAGAGAGGGTGGTCCGTTGGGTGTTTGCGGGCGTGCGGGCGCGTATGTCTCGGGATGCATATACGAAGCGCAAGGGGATAGCTCACCATCTTGCTTTTGTCTCAATAACCGTGTCAAAGTCAAAGTAATCACCATCTTGCTTTTGTCTCAATAAACGTGTCAAAGTCAAAGTGCGTGTCAAGTCAAGTAATCACCATCTTGCTTTTGTCTCAATTGTCAAAGTCAAAGGTGTAAAAGTCCACCATCTTGCTTTTGTCTCAATAAACGTGTCAAAGTCAAAGTAATCACCATCTTACTTTTGTCTCAATAAAACGTGTCAAAGTCAAAGTAATCACCAATCTTGCTTTTGTCTCATAAACGTGTCAAAGTCAAAGTAATCACCATCTTATGTCTCAATAAACGTGTCAAAGTCAAAGTAATCACCATCTTGCTTTTGTCTCAATTGTCAAAGTCAAGGTCTCAATAAACGTGTAGTCAAAGAAATCACCATCTTGCTTTTGTCTCAATAAACGTCTCAAAGTCGCTTTGCTGTCTCAATAAACGTGTCAAAGTCAAAGTGTCAAACGTGTCAAAGTCAAAGTAATCACCATCTTACTTTTGTCTCATCAAAGTGTACTTTTGTCTCAATAAAAACGCTTTTGTCTCAAAGTCAAAGTGTCTCAATAAACGTGTCAAAGTAATCACCATCTTACTTTTGTCTCAATAAACGTGTCAAAGTCGTTGTCTCAATAAAGTCAAAGTAATCACCACATAAACTGCTTTTGTCTCAATAAACGTGTCAAAGTCAAAGTAATCACCATCTTGCTTTTGTCTCAATAAACGTGTCAAAGTAATCACCATCTTGCTTTTGTCTCAATAAACGTGTCAAAGTCAAAGTAATCACCATCTTACTTTTGTCTCAATAAACGTGTCAAAGTCAAAGTATATCACCATCTTACTTTTTGTCTCAATAAACGTGTCAAAGTCAAAGTAATCACCATCTTACTCTTGTCTCAATAAAACAAAGTCAAAGTAATCAATCTTAGCCAAAGTAATCACCATCTTTTTGTCTCAATAAACGTGTCAAAGTCAAAGTAATCACCATCTTACTCTTGTCTCAATAAACGTGTCAAAGTCAAAGTAATCACCATCTTTTTGTCTCAATAAACGTGTCAAAGTCAAAGTAATCACCATCTTACTTTGTCTCAATAAACGTGTCAAAGTCAAAGTAATCACCATCTTACTTTTGTCTCAATAAAACGTGTCAAAGTCAAAGTAATCACCATCTTACTTTGTCTCTAAACGTGTCAAAGTGTCTCAACGTGTCAAAGTCAAAGTAATCACCATCTTGCTTTTGTCTCAATAAACGTGTCAAAGTCAAAGTAATCACCTCTTGCTTTTGTCTCAATAAACGTGTCAAAGTCAAAGTAATCACCATCTTGCTTTTGTCTCAATAAACGTGTCAAAGTCAAAGTAATCACCATCTTGCTTTTGTCTCAATAAACGTGTCAAAGTCAAAGTAATCACCATCACTTTTGTCTCAATAAACGTGTCAAAGTCAAAGTAATCACCATCTTGCTTTTGTCTCAATAAACGTGTCAAAGTCAAAGTAATCACCATCTTGCTTTTGTCTCAATAACCGTGTCAAAGTCAAAGTAATCACCATCTTACTCTTGTCTCAATAAACGTGTCAAAGTCAAAGTAATCACCATCTTACTCTTGTCTCAATAAACGTGTCAAAGTAATCACCATCTTACTTTTGTCTCAATAAACGTGTCAAAGTCAAAGTAATCACCATCTTACTCTTGTCTCAATAAACGTGTCAAAGTCAAAGTAATCACCATCTTGCTTTTGTCTCAATAGACGTGTCAAAGTCAAAGTAATCACCATCTTGCTTTTGTCTCAATAACCGTGTCAAAGTCAAAGTAATCACCATCTTGCTTTTGTCTCAATAAACGTGTGTCAAAGTCAAAGTAATCACCATCTTTGCTTTTGTCTCAATAAACGTGTCAAAGTCAAAGTAATCACCATCTTTTGTCTCAATAAACGTGTCAAAGTCAAAGTAATCACCATCTTGCTTTTGTCTCAATAAACGTGTCAAAGTCAAAGTAATCACCATCTTGCTTTTGTCTCAATAAACGTGTCAAAGTCAAAGTAATCACCATCTTACTTTTGTCTCAATAAACGTGTCAAAGTCAAAAAAGAAAAGCAATGGGACGTGTCGGCCACGCGAGGCGAAGGCAGGGAGATGTCCTCACTGCACTGCGCATGCTCGGGTGATGTATGGGGGAAAGCAGGCGGGTGTACAGCGCCTGCGGTACACGGGCCACAACAAGGCGAACCAGGATCTCCGGTGTTGACACGCGCGAGTACACGAGGTAAAACAGGTTGTAGGGCGCGAGGGCGAGAGGTCCCCGCCGCGGCCTCGGAGTTACGTCTGCCGCCTGAAGATTTATCGCGCGTCGGGAACGGGCTCCGGACCCACCTTCAAGTTAGATTGCTTCGCCGGGAGGATCCGCCGCCGCCGCCGCTCGTGGCCTCGTCTGTCTGCCTCCCGCCTGCCTCCTGTCTGCCTGCTGTCTGGCTCCTGCCCCCCTGTCTGCCTTCTGTCTGGCTCCTCCTGTCTCTACCTGCTGTAGCCCCCCTGTCTGCATCCTACCCCCCTGTCTGCCTCCTACCCCCTGTCTCCTCCTACCCTCCTGTCTGGCTCGTACCCTCCTGTCTGCCTCCTGTCTGGCCCCTACCTTCCTATCTGTCTCCTATCCTTCTGTCTGCCTCCTACCTCCCTGTC
>NW_020870978.1:406860-409360 GCF_003789085.1 Penaeus vannamei | reverse complement strand
AGGAAGGAAAGTGGGAACGAGAGCGGAAGCAAGGCGTGAGGGCAGTGAGGGGCGGGAGACGAGCCGCTCGCCTCGAAGGCCGAGCGGGAGGCGCCAGGAGGAGGCGAGCGGCCGCGTGTGGGGAATTGAAGGGGTGTTACTGGCCGTGACCCCAGCCGCGCCCGCCGCCGCGCCCGCCGCCCGCCGCACGGGTGGCGCAACGCGCGGCGGCCTGCCCTTCTGCCTGCGCTCCTCCTTATTCCCTCCTGCCCTCCCTGCTTGCTCGCCTCCTTATTCCTCTCTGCCTGCCCTCCTCCTTATTTCCCTCCTGCCCTCCTCTTCCCTGCCCTGCCTGGCCTCCCTTCGCTTATTCCTCGCTGCCTGTCCTCCTCCGTATTGCCCTCGCTGCCCTCCCTCTTCCGCTGCCCTGCCTCCTTATTCCCTCCTGCCCTCCTCTTCCCTGCCCACGCTTCCTTATTCCCTCGCTGGCCCTCGACCTCTTGCCTGCCTTTCCGTCCTCCCTCCTCTTCCCTGCCCACGCTTCCTTATTCCTCCTGCCTCTGCCCTCTTCCTGCCGGATCACGCTTCCTTATTCCTCCTGCCCTCCCTCTTGCCTGCCCTCTTCCCTCCTGCCCTCCCTCTTCCCTGCCCACCTTCTCTTATTCCTCCTCCTCACCTCTTCCCTCCTGCCCTCCTGCTTGCTGCCTCCTCTTTCCGTGCTGCCCTCGCGTCCTTATCCCTCCAGCGCTTACCTTTCCTTTCGGCGCGAGCATTGCCTGTTTAATCTGGGCTCTACGCGCACTGGTGGGGAGAGGGGGGGCACGGCCCTCGTGACACACGCACTCATTAACACGCGTTTTACACAAACACAAACACAGGCATACCAGCGCGCGCGCAACCGAAGGCACACCCACACACACACACACACACACATCACACACACACAGCGTCACACACACGACACTACACACGGACACCTACAGCACACCACATAAAAAAAAAGCTACACACACACACACACTAAACGCTACTCCGTCCTCCGCATAACACAGAGGGACACGAAAAAAAAGAAAGAAAACCGTTCAGCGTCAAGAGAACAAATACGAGAAAACTGGCGCGCGAAGGTGGATATTATGGTGCCTTTTACTTCCCCCGCCCCCCCTGCTCGCCGCCCCGCCTCTACGCCCGTAGCGCCGCTCTACCCATACGCCCTGCCCCCCCTCTACCCTCCCCTGCTAACCCCCCCTCCTACTCGCTCTACCCCCCTGCTACCGCCCTCCCTACCTCCCTCTACCCCCCTCTAACCTCCCTCTACCCATCCTCTACCCCATGACCTCCCCCACTGCCCCCCTCTCCCCCGCCCCGCCTTCTCCCCTCCCCCCGCCCCGCCTCTCCAGGCGCGAGTCGGGTGCGATGTTTTGTTATTCTCAGAACGTGAAATCAGTTCCGATTACGGCTGCTTTGTGCGTGTTTCGTGTGTGTGGTTGTGTGTGGGTGTGTGTGTGTGTGTGTGTGTGTGTGTGTGTAATGTGTATGTGGTTTGTTTGTAATGTGGTGATGTTTGTTTTCTGCGTGTGTGTTGTTTGTGGTGTGTGTGTGTGGTTTGTGTGCTGTGGGCGTTGCGTGTGGTGTGGTAGCGGTGGTGTGTCGCTGTGTTTTGTGTGTGTGAACTTTATGTATCCTTGTGCTTTATGCATTTTTCATGTATGGCTGCATGCATTTGTGGTACGTGTCTTGAGTTCAGATTGGATCATCTGCCGAGGTTAAGCGATTATCTGGCTAGATATGCGTTTTTAACGACGGCATGTGAGAGAGGGGAGAGAGAGAGGGGAGAGAGAGGAGAGAGTAGAGGAGGGGAGAGGGAGAAGGGAGGAGAGAGGGAGAGGGGAGGGAGAGGAGAGGGAGAGGGAAGAGGGAGAGGGAGAGGGAGAAGGAGAGAGAGAGAGAGAGAGAGAGAGAGAGAGAGAGAGTGAGAGACGAGAGGAGAGAGAGAGAGAGAGAGAGAGAGAGAGAGAGAGAGTGAGAGCGAGTGAGTGAGTGAGTGAGTGAGTGTGAGTGAGTGAGAGTGAGAGTGTGTGTGGCGTGCGTGCGTGTGCGTGTGTGTTTATGTGTGTGTGTGTGTATTTGTGTGTGTGGTGTGTGTACGTGCATGCGTGTCCCATCGTGTGCGTGTCCTTTTCGTGTGCGTGTCCCTTCGTGTGCGTGGAGCGGGGCGGCCGGGCCTTGTGGACCGCCCGCCCGTGATCCGATGGGCGGCGCTGTGTCTGTTTGCAGAGTCGGAGGGCGTGCGTGTGACACCTGGAGGGATGAGGCCCCCCCTTTTTTTGTCCTCCCGCTGAGCTTATTGATTATTGATGTCTTGTGGTCTAGTTATTTTAAGGTGTGTGGCTTTCTTTATTGGCGGGGAGCTGTAACGCGGGGAAGACCAAGCTTGGCTGGTGGGGTACCTGTCGGTCGCAATTTCCACGCTCCAGCTCTTCGTTCTGCGCGCTCTCCCGTTCTCTCTGATTCATGCTGTTCT
>NW_020870978.1:385198-406760 GCF_003789085.1 Penaeus vannamei | reverse complement strand
CCTTCTCCCTTTCCCCCCCCTGACCCTCTAACCTCCCTCCTTCCCTCCTTCCCTCATCCCTCCCTCCATTCCTTCCCTTCCCTTCCCTTCATTCTCTTCCTTCCCCCCTCCCCCCTCCTTTCCCCTTCCTCTCCCTTCCCTCCTTCCCCCTTTCCTTAACCTCCTCTCCTTTCCTTCCCCCTCCCTTCCCCCCCCTCTTTTCTTCCCTACTCCTCCCCTCTCCCTCCCTTCCCCTCCCTCCCTCCCTTCCCCTCTCCCTTCTCCCTTTCCTCCCCCCCCTCCTTTCCTTCCCTCCTTCCTTCCCTCCCTCTCCCCTTCCCCTCCGCCTCCACCTCCGGCTGCTTGTTGCGTAATTGGCACCCTCGTTGCTGGGCCTCGTCGTGCCGCATAACCCTACATATTGATCGATTCCCTCCTTTTATTCCCCTTTTAATTCCACTCTTTCTCTCGCCCTCATTCGTTTCCTGACGTTGCGATTCTACCTTTTCTTCCTCTCTCTTTTTTTTTTTTTTTTTTTTTTTTTTTTTTTTTTTATCTCACTCTCTTTTGTTCTTTCTCCTTCTCTTTCTTCTTTCTTGGGTTTTTTTTTTCTTGTTCTTCCTCGCCCTTCTTTGGCTCTCTTGGTTATTTTTTTGCCTTCCTGTTTCTGCCTTCACTCCTCTCTCTCTCTTCTCTATTTCCTCTTTCTTATGTCTTTTCTTCCGCTCGTCTTATTTTACCCACTATCTTCGTTCTCTTATTTATTCCCCTTTTTCTATCCCTTTCCTTTCCTTCCTACTACTTTCTCTTTCTTGCCCTCTTTCTTTTCCTTCGTCCCTCTCTCCTATCCCGGCTCTTCCTCTCTTCCTTCCTTCGTTTCTTTCTTCATCCATTCCTTCTCTCTCTGCTTTCTCAACCTTTCCTCTCCCTCCTTCTATTCCTTCTCTCATCTCCCCCCTTTCCCACCTCCCCCATCTCCCCTGTTCCCCTCCCCCACCTCCCCCTCCTTCCTCACTCTCCCCCTCTCCCCTGTTCCCTCTCCCCCTCCCTCCCCACCTCCCCCTCTCCCCCTCCTTCCCCCTCCCCTCTCCCCTCCTTCCCCACCTCCCTCTCTCCCCTGTTCCCTATCCCCCTTCCCCTCCTTCCCCACCCCCCCTCTCCCCTGTTCCCTCTCCCCCTCCTTCCCCAGCCGCGCCGGCACCGGACCGCAAGCTGGAATTAGTGCGTAATAGATCAAAGTCCCACATTTGTCCCGCAAAGGGTACATAGCGCCGGGGTAATGTGCATATGCATATTTGAAGCGGCGAACAAGTGGCGTCGCGTGCCTGGCCCCTCCCCCCCCCCCCCCCCCCCCCGCTCGTCGTCTCGCAGAAACTTCGGTGAGAGAGAGAGAGGTAGAGAGAGAGAGAGAGAAGAGGAAGAGAGAGAGAGAGAGAGAGAGAGAGAGAGAAGAGAGAGGAGTGAGAGAGAGGAGAGAGAGAGAGAGAGAGAGAGAGGAGAGAGGTAGAGAAGAGAAGAGAAGAGAGAGAGAGAGGAACTCGCAGGAACTTCGGGTCTCGTCGTCGTTGGAAGGTCCCGTTCCCTGGCCCGGAATTTTTGCAGAGGAGGAAGCCAGGGTGGTGAGTGGCGGGACGGGGACTGGGCATTGGCGCTGACGGAGAGTGTTGGCGCTGACGGAGGACTGTGGGCGGGCATTGGCGTCGGGCTGTTGGGAGGGATGGGGAGGGGGTGAGGGAGGGGGAAGGGAGAGAGAGGAGAAGAGAAGGGGGAAAGGAAGAGGGGAAAGAAAGGAGAGGGGGAAGGAAAGAGTGGAGGAGGAGGGAGGGAGAGGAAGGGGAAAAGAAGAGGGGAGAGGGAGGGAGAGAGAGTAGAGGAAGGGGGAAAAGAAGAGGGAGAGGAAGGGGAAAAAAGAAGAGGAGGGGGGGAAGGAAAAGGAAAAAAGGGAGAAGGAGAGGGAGAGAGAGATAGGGGGAGGGAGAGAAGTGACAACAACGATTCCCGAACACGCCAAGGTCAGGCCAAGGTCGGGGCGAGTTTGCTTTGAGGGGAAGCGGGGGACCGACTGCCTGCCGTCGAGCGCAGAACCGCGTTGGCCGAAGTGTCTCTCGCGAGGGAATGGTGGGCTTTTGGTTTAACTTATCTTCATTAGCGTGATTATCTGTTGTCACCGGCGTCGTTGCCTTTCTTCATTTGGGATTGATCAAACGATTCATTCTCTTTTGACGTGTTCTGTTTGCGACCGTGTATGTGCATGTAATTATGTATGCAGTTGTTATTTATTAGATGTAAATATATTCATATAAATGTGTGAACACACACACACACACACACACACACACACACACACACACACACACACACACACACAACACACACAGAGAGAGAGAAGAGAGAGAGAGAAGAGAGAGAGAGAGAGAGAGAGAGAGAGAGAGAGAGAGAGAGAGAGAGAAGAGAGAGAGAGAGAGAGAGAGAGAAGAGAGAAAGAGAATAGAGATAGAGATAGAGATAGAATAGAGATAGAGAGAGCACCCTCTGACCGAGCCTTCCCGTTGCAGAAGATGGACGGAAGAAGCGGAAGCGGAAAGCAGAGGCGCTGGACACCCCGCGAGCGACCCCCACGTCCACCCACCTGCCCCGAGGCCCGGCCGCGTCCCCCATGCCGCGGGGAACGCCTGCGCAGATGCCAAGGGGAGCCCCCACGCCCACGCAGATGCCCAGAGGTGCCCCTACGCCCACACAGATGCCGTGCGGGCCCCCAACCCCCACGCAGATGCCCAGGCTGCCCTCTCCCGCCCAAATGCCCCGCGGAACGCCCACCCCAACGCAGCAGATGCCACAGTTCAACCCTCAGCAGCAGCAGCAGCAACATCCTCATGCATTCCAACAACAACAGGTGCGAAGCTGTCCTAGGTGTGCTAAGAGGGCACAGGCCGAGATAACATAAAGTCTAAGTATTATTTTGCAAAGTACTTACAGAATGGAATCATGTTATTCCTATTATTGATGTTGATGATGATGTATTTCCACATACTTATGCCCTTTTCCTTTGAAGTTTTGTCATGTTTATTTTATTATAAAGTTATCTTTGCTATTCAATCAGTTAGCCAACCTATAAACCAGGTTTCAAGTAATATAATTACAGTAATATGGTTTACATAGAAAAGCTTGTGATACAAAAATTTGCTCTTAATTTTTAGGTTCGTGCATACTATTTGGAATTCAGATTATTGTTATGGAAATTAACTCGTTATTGTTTATGGTACGGTAACATTTCATCTTGAATTCCTGTAATAGTCAGGTACAATTTCTCAGAGAATTTTTAATGTGCAGTCCAGAAGAAAGTGGACTTGAGGATTGCCTTTTGTAATATCCTGATTCGTCATATCTTATGTTATTCACAGTACTATTTGAATGTATTTCAGGTATATGGATATTGCATATTAATCTTCATTCTCTTTACAGTTGAATTCCATTATGGTTTCATGTTAGATAATTTATCTGCCCTTTGAAGATTGTTTTTAGTATAGAATTAGATCAAATATTATCAGGAAATTTAGATGCAATATTGGAAATTAGGATTGTGAACAGATTATATGTATCAGTAGTCTTTTGTAGACATTAAGAGAGGATTTGAGCATTCTTGTTCTATATTCATACATTTTTATTTGATGGATGGAAGGGTAAACTCTTGCTTTTTTTCCAGGGCTGGGGGATGATGGGTGCCATACCCCGGATGGCAGGCGGGGGCGGGTATGGTCCTGTAGGTGGAGTGATGAATGTCCCTCAAGGGTGCAATCACCACTACCATCAGCAGCATGGCCCTGCCCAGCACTGTACCCCAACCTCCCATGCATGCTGTGATAATCATCATCGTTTCCCAGTCAACATGCCATCAAACATGAACAATATGGGACCTAACATGGCTATGGGACCAGGTATTCGTCCAGGTATTGGGCCTGGTTTTGGGGAGATGGTCAGGCCAAACATGTGTCGGCCAGGAGATCCTTCTATGTTTCGCGGTGGGATGCCTCAGGGACAAGGGCCTCTCCAGCAGCAACAGCAGTCAGTGCAGCAGCTTCAACAGCAGCAGCAACAGCAGCAGCTTCAGCAACAAACACCATCACAGCTGCAGCAGTCTGTTTTATCTCAACAGCCGCAACAGCCACAGCCACCACCACCCAACATGATGGGTCCAGGGTCCCATATGATGCCTGGGATGAGAGGAGTGGCACCACACCCACCTGGCTTCATGAATGCCAACATGATGTGTCGCATGCCAGGACCAGGAATGATGCCACCTCGTGTCTTGCCTCCTGGAAACATGGCAAATCCTCAGGGAGGAACAGAGCGACCCAGTGCACCTGCCACTTTCTGGGAAGAAGGGGAGAAGAGGCGCAAGACAGGGGGGAGAGCCAAGAAGCGCTTTAAAGGTGTTTTGGAGAGAGCATCACCATGCCCAAATGTTGATGTAAGAAATATCCATGGCGAACACCCTCGTCCTAATATGAGTGGACAAGGTGGCCCTGGACCCCCACACTCTGGACCTTCTTTTATGGATGATCCAAGTGGTTATCTGGCACAGCAGACTGCTCTCTTAAATAATACCATGGCAGGAGGTGGCATGGGACAGTTCTCTCCCCAAGCACCAGGCATTTCACCAAGACCTCCTCCACCACCACCATCCCAAACAGGAGCACCAACAGGTGGAACAGTAATGCCACAACAACAGATGCAACCAAAAAGTCAGGCTGGTGTGCCACCAGTAGGGAATAGCAATGTTACACGTGCTTCCCAGTTGTCCTCTTCACCTGCTGTGGTTCCTTTGCCAAGTAATGTCCCATTACCAGCAAGAGTCAGTAAGGCTGCAACTCATACAACAAACACAGTCATGACAACACCCTCTGTCCTTCCCACACCTTCAACACACACAAGTGTAACCGGAGCCCCCACACCAACCCTAACCTCGCCACCAACCAGTACCTCAACTCCAACAAGTCAACAGACCTCATCCAAGGGGGACTCTCAGAGAAGCCCACCTGTTGCAGCAGAAAAGACAGCAAGTCCTCCAGAGGGTGCCAAACAGTCCCAGGGTCAGGCTGCTGAAGGGGAAACAGCCTTGTCTACATCCATAGCCAAGGCTGAGTCTAGTAGCCTTATTCACACTACAACAGTTACCTATACCTCCTCTGCAACTCTGACCACCAACACTAAAATTACAAATTCAATACCAATATCAACACAGTCAGAATGTTTACCACCAAAAGAAAAAATAGAAACTGTGTGTTTCAAACCAGAAGAAGATCAGTTAGTAAAAGTTAAGCATGAGGCAAATTCACCTGAAGAGAGCATAAAGCCATCTGTTAACATTAACATATCAAACATTAAAGAAACAATTAAGTCTGAAAATTGGTGCAAAGAGGTATCAAGCAACATGAGTAGTTGTGAAAGCACAGGCAGCAGCCCAGATCAGGCAGTTAGTGGGGGAAATGGCAGCGAAGGTGTTGCAGCTAATAAACCCCTAACACCTGGCCCTCCAGGCGTAAGTAGGGCTGGAGGGGTTACTCAGTCTCCATTGGAGATGGTGCAAAGTATTGTTAGTAGCATTCCTGTGCCATCCTCGCTAGGGCCCATTCGACCAAGCTCCCAACCACAGCAGCCGCCTCCTCCTCAGCCACCCCCTCCACCACCTCCCCAACCGCAGCAGTTACCACAACCACCTCCACAGCAACAAACAGCACTTCCAGTATCTATGTCAGCAGGAATGTACAATGTGCCTATTTCCACAAATGTAACGGTGTACGGTGGAGGTAATTCAGCTGGGCTAGTCCGTGGTCCAGGTCCTGTTTTAGTAGGAGGACCACCATCTGCCCAGTCAGGTGCCTTTGTTAGCAGTGGTAATGGATGTAATGGCCCAACTAGTATGGTTGTCGTTTCCTCTCAGTTTAACAATAAGAACAATGCAACCCCTGGTGTGGCTGTAACATCGGCAGTTGCAGGTGTTGTTGGAGTACCAGCTGCAATGTCTCAAGTACAGGTTCAGCAGCATATGGCTTCTATGCAACAACATTTACAGCCACAGATTCAGCAGCAGCTACAACCACAGCTTCAACCCCAGCTACAGCCACAACTTCAGCCACAGCTACAACCCCAATTGCAGCCACAGTTACAACCACAAATACAACAGTTTCAGCCTGTACAACCAGTGGTGCAACTAGTCAACACCTTTGCCACAATGCAGGCTCCAGTTATTATACAAAATGGTGGTAACATTATCCAGTCATCCCCTAGTATTTTACACAGCCCAGGTGGCATGATTGCTGGTCCCACACCACTAACACAAGGTACTATCATGGCTGGACAGTCCTTAGTTCCTGTTACTGCAGCCACTTTGGCTGTGGAAGGTACTCATCATCATCCTCAACAGCAGCAAGGCCAAGTTGGGCAGCCACAGTCTTCACCACATTTACAGGTGGCACAAGTTGTCACTACTGGGCTAACAACTGAAACAGTAGATGACACAAGAGCTAGTAATGCCTCCACTCCGCACGCTACTTCAGTGTCCACTCCCTCAACTCCACATTCAACTCCAGGATCCACACCAGGGTCAGACACCCCCTCCAGTGCTGGTTCCTCTGGAGGACGCAGACGGAAGAGAAGACGAAATTCATCAACACCACAGGGAACTGCTGCCACTCAATCATCACCACAGCAGCATCAGCAGCAAGGATTGGTACCAGCTATTATCATGGGAAACAAAGTTCCTCAACACATGGTAATGAATGGCCCCCATATGACTCAGGTGGCACCTTATGGTACAATGGGCACTGTGGCAGCAGCTGGTCAAATGGCTCAAGTTGCTACAGTTGCCAGTCAAGTGGGAGGTGGACAAATGCTGCAAGCAGCAGCAGCACAGGGAACTGGTGCTATCAATGTTGTTCAAATGGTTGGTAATACCTTACCAAATTTACCTGTGCAAGTTCACAACCCAGCAGCCATTCTTGTAGGTTCAGCGCCTCCTCAGGGAGTAGTGATAAACCAGCTTGCTGATGGAACGTTTATATCAACAGACCCAAACACTGGCATGTCATATCCTGTTCAGCTACAGCTCTCTGGTGGCCATATTGTTGGTGTTACCCCAACAGTTAGTGGCTCAAGTGGTATGGTAGGCCCTCTCACTCCTGGAGCAACTGCTGGTGGAATGCCAGCAATGGTGGCTGTGCGACCTCCAGTCCCCCACACAACAGCAGTAGTCAGTGGCCCAAAGGTAGTAAACATCTCTCCTTCACCAGCAACATCACAATTAGGTAGCACAGGAGTCCATGTTTTACCTGTGACGGCAGCTGCTGCCACATATCCAACTCCAGGGACTAGTGTTAGTCCTGGCCAGGCGGTGTGTGTAGGCCAGGGTGCTGCTCCACCAGTAGTTGTTACATCAGAATATGTTGGAGGTCAGCCAGTTGTCATGGGTGGGGGGGGATGTAGTAGTAACACAACAGTAGTTCAGCACAAGACCACTATAGTGCAACAGCGCACAACTCTGGTTGCAACGCAGGGGAATACTGACACAGGCACACGGTCCTCAGTGTCAACGCAAACACCTGGTGGATTGGGAGAGAGTGATGTGAGCAGTTCAGATTGCGTTGGAGTTGCAGCACCATCATCCCCTTCTCATCAGAGTGCAGAGGTGACCACAACACGCCATGATGAAGATGCCACCCCTCCTACAGACCCACCCCATCCACTTCCACCACACTCCCCGGACAAGAATAAGCGTACCATTCCTGAGGAGCCCCACAGTGCGTCCACTTCAGGTAAAGTCGATGTCACAATGCCATTGCTAACTTGCCTGATGTAGTGCCAGTGATGAGCCAGAGCCAGTGTGGGGCCAGAGCCACTAAACGCGGTGCCGCTGTGTTCCAGAGGAGGCGGTGATGTGCGGCCGCGGAGTGGTGTGGGGGCCGCATAGGGGCCACCACTACTGGCCGGCTCAGGTGCTCCACCAGGTAACTACATCACAGAATAACTGATACACAGCTTTCTACATCTTGCCTCTTCTAAATTAAATGTAAACACATGTCTGCACTCCTTTTAATTCCTTTCAACCCTTCTTTAGTAGTATAATGGTCTATTTTCCTTGAAACACTTTGACAAGTTATTTCCATGAGCCAAGGATTGATGTAATTTAGATTTATGATAAAAGCGTATGTGATGAATTCATTCATCTAGCAAACACAAAAAAGGGAAAAGGAGAAATAATTGTTTTCTGTAATGTGCTAACAGCACAAAAGTGCATTATTAAGCATTTTAACTGAAATATCTTCATATTTTTATATGTCCTTGTATTGCTATAGATTTCTTATTTGATATATGAAAATACTATTTATATATATATTGCCTATTTTATTATTCAGTTACATGAAATAATAATTTGTAATATTCACTCATGAGTTATATATATGCACTGAGTTCTATTGTTAGAGTTTTTATTGAAGCCAGGACATATAAATGATTTAAAGTTATTTGATTCTTTTAACAGTTTTACATCTGAGAATATTAGTTTTATCAGAATCAATATCTTCATTTATGCTTACACCTTGGCTTGTGGCAACTAACATTTTAATTATTTTTCTTTTCTCAGTTTCTCATTCTATGACAAACACCCACATAAACCTGTCACATAAATATCCTCTAAGACCATATGTACATTGTTGGTCTTTAGATTATAGTCAAATTCCTTTTAATTCTCATTCTTTTGGAAGTTGATATAGTATGCTGGAGGGTCATAAAGATGAGTCAGCATTTTTTAAGATTAAAATCAGGTTTAGATACGAATGAAGTAAGACGTAACCTATATTATCTTTTGTCAAAACAAAACAACTTCCAAAATAATGTTTTTTCGTTTGTATGTACATTGTGTATGTCTGTTTCTGTGTCATGCACTCAAAGACAGGACTGCGGGTGGTGGTGGATTGCTGTGTGTTGCTGATGCTGGTGCTGAGTGCTTCATGTTCTGGTTTTTACAATTTTTTTATTATCATTTTTTTTTTTTTACAGGAGACCATAGTAATAAAGTTACAAATATATATATTTTTAAACTTCCCAAGCTTTTTTTCTGTAACATTAGACTATAGAAATGATAAGATGATTATTATGGGGATTAAAGTTAACCTCCCACTGATATTGTCTGAGATCCAATGTATTCCCTCTCTGTCATGGTATTTTTATATTATCTAAAGCACTTCCTCATAGATTTTGATGATTTTCTTTTGAATATTTATTCACTTATAGTTGCTGCATTAGAAAGTAAACCAGTTATTCTATTATGTAATATCTTTCATCTTTTAAAAATCTATTTTGATTTAATGTGCCAAGCATTTCTGGCAAAAATATTCCAATTGAACTGGATCTGATTAGATAATTATATAATTTTGCCTTAATGAAGAAGCCACAAACACAACCATGTGAACTGGGGTTTCTCTACTAATACACTGGAACTTGTATTAAACACCCTTAAATATGAATAGGTATGCATGCATGTATGTATGTATGTATGTATGTATGTATGTATATGTCTCTATATATGTCTCTATATATATGTCTATATATACATATATACATATATACATATATATACATATATATACATATATATACATATATATACATATATATATACATATATATATATATATATATATATATATATATATAATATATATATATATATATATATATATATATATATATATATACACACACATACACATACATACATACATACATACATACATACATACATACATTATTTATTTATTTATTTGGGTGTGTGTGTACCATAGATGTGGTTAGTGATGTGGTTAGCTTCCTCAGTAAGAATACACCAGATAAGGTCAGCTAACCAACATAGTCTTACCTGATATACCAGATCAAGATAGAATGAAATAGTAATTGTACTGGTTTCTCAGTATGATCTGAAATATCTTCAAAGATATTGACTATATGGCTTCATTATCATAGTTTCACATTAGCTCACAACAGAGGCAACAGATGTGTTACTATTCTAGGTTCTATAAAGGAATTGCTACCCAGTTAGTTACTTCTACATTGGGAGTTTCCCAAGATTGGAAGTCAAACGATGTCTGTGACAGGGAGAGAGTAAGAAATTTTCTTGGATCTTCAGTGAATGTTAGAGATAGTTCAAAGGCAACAAGATCTTCGTCACGCCCCATTTGAGGCAGAAATTTAGCGAAAGTCAAAACTCATTTCTTACATGTCCTGACACTGCAGCTCATAGCAACCAGGACATGGCACAAGGTCCAAGTCAAAGGTGTTAAGCTGTTAAAGAAAGATTTGCAATAAAAAAAAGAAAAAAAATGCATCTGAGAAGTATTACCTTGTTTGGCTTCGTTTTTGGTAGATTGCGTGTTCATGAATTACACCTTTTCTAGACTGGTAGGATTGAGCATCCCCTTATGAGTTTCAATGATTTTTGAATTATCATTTTTTTTCTTGTTTGCCTGTGTTGTCCTTGGATACGGATGATTGCAAATGATGCAGCCTTCCTTATTTTCATCCTTTTGCATTTGCAGTGCCTCACGAGGTTGCTGTGTGTTATTTGTTATATGTTTTTTTTTTTTTTTCCTTGACACTCTCCCACTAATTTTTTTTCCTCTTTCACCACATTCCTTTACTATGAATATTTTTATTTTTATTTTTTCTAGATCATTGATTTAATTTGCCTCAGGAAAAATATCAATAATGATTTCCATATATGAGAGCAATGAAGATATGCTCTGCAGGGATTAATTGAATACTACATTTTCATGAATGTTCATTATATTTTGTTGTTTGATACTGTTTAAGGTATTATTATGTAAGGTATTATTGTTAGGATTGGCCTGTTTTCATGTCATATCTCTCTCTCTCTCTCTCTCTCTCTCTCTCTCTCTCTCTCTCTCTCTCTCTCTCTCTCTCTCTCTCTCTCTTCTCTCTCTCTCTCTCTCTCTCTCTCTCTCTCTCTCTCTCTCTCTCTCTCTCTCTCATATATATGTATGTATTATTTATATTTCTTTTTTTATTATTATTTTTTTTTTAATTATTATTAATATCATTTTCATTAATATTTTTACTATTACTGTTAGTATCATCATTCATATTTCTATATTTGTTCTAATCCTTATTAAATCATAAGAATTTCAGTTTACCTTGAATATTGGCTTTAGAAATACAGACAGTTTGACCGTTTTCTGTAATAATCAATATGCTTAGCATTGTCAATAACTTTTCATTTTTGTTTTTTAATTTTTGGTAGGATGTAAAATCTGTCTGTATTTTTATTGCATCACAATTTCTTTTGGGGATGTTTTATGCTTATTTAATGAGAAAAACCCTTTGATTAAAATTTAAAGCAGGGTAAACTTATTGAAATGAATGAAGGTTTACATATATCAACATTTCTAGGAATACAGAAATAAAGTAGATATGGTATGATGGATATGGAAATTATTATGGGTTCCATAATTGTAATACTGATAACAAGTGGTTTTGAATATGTGTATTTTCATATCAAAATTATTTACTAGTTTCTCCTTTTTTCCATTTCATTGCTATTTTTGGAATGGCATTCCTGACTGTATGAATTAATGAAGGAATTGTGTGTCTTTGGTGAAGGTTGCCTTACTAACTGGTTTCATTAAAGAAAAATTTCAGTTAGTTATTCGTTTCCCCTTGTTAAAATGGTTAAAGTAATAGTTATTTTGATATGAATTATAATAAAGAGAAGAATAACAATGTTGATAATGATACGAACAGTAGCAGGATAATAAGTGGTAAAAAGCAGACATACATCTTAGTGACTGTCACTTCCATTGTTTTCACCTTGAACCATACCCTCCCAGGCTGGTGGTGAGTGTGTGGTGCAGTGGTACGGGGATCACAGGGTGGACACCGTCAAACATTCCGTCCTATCCACGTTCCCCATTGTACCTCCTAGGGTGCCAACACGCCGCAGGTAATTTACACTCTCTTTGTTGGGTTCAGAGGCCTAAATCTCAGAATTTTAATGTTTTAATGTTTATAGGATTTAAAGTCTTCTCTGGAAATATGAGTGCAATGAGGTTAGAGAATATTGTATTTATACTTTTCAGAAGCCTTTTTGTTTGTCTTTGTATACCTGAATATTATTCTTGTTGTAGATATGATTCTTAAGTATCTGTTTTTGTCTGAGAAATGGAATCTATAAAGGTAGATTTGTATTTTGTGTATTTGATTATAGTTTCATAGGACTGTCCAGAAATGTAAATGTATGTTCTGCCATTCTTCTGACTTGAATTGCATTTGTGTCTATCAGTCTTTTATTCGCAATTAGAGCATAAATAGGGGTGATTTATTTTAGTTATTGACTAAAATCATAATTCACCCATAATTTCAAATCAGGTTCAGAGAGTGACTGGAGATTATATTTTCAGTGTGCGAGGGAGAGCTGCATTAGACAAGGCAATAGCTGAGGCCATGCAAGACAATGCAATCAGCCACCAACAGTGTGAAGTTCCTCAGCCAGTAGCATTGGAAGGCATGCCAGCGGACTCTCCAACCACCGTTGTTGTTGCTGTGAACGGACCTCTGATTGGACTGGGAAGTGGACCAGTTAGAAGAATGCTAAACAAACCAGCGAAACCACCCTCGGAGCCCCAGCATTTAAATATACCTCATATGAACCAAGTGACGGCACGGGAGAACAAGACTGCTATAGGAGGTGGAGCTAAGTGCCTTCCAGCCTCGCTGGGAGTGCTGGATGGACAGCAGCTCCTACCCCCCCAGGCTGTGCAGTCTCTTTCTCCTCACACCACGGGACCTACGAGAGCAAGACGCAGGCGGAGGATCAGGTGACATGGGCCGCAGAGTTGTCTATAAGCCAAGAGTTATAGTAATCATGACACAACCATAAGTGCGATTTATATTTTGAATCCAATGTAGGTCATTATGGTATTTATGTATATCAACTTTTTTATGATTCCTTCAATTCTTTTATTTAGCCTTAGAAAAGGCTTTTTGACTGACTAATCAGGTTTTTTGACAGCTTTTATTGGTTAGGTAATACAACATGACTGGCTAATTTATGTTAATTTGAATATCAGTGTTATATCACTGAACATGCATTGTTATTATTTCCAAACTTCATGGTATTTGTTACTATACAATCATGTTCTTGGTTTATTAGACTACTTGAATCATGTTACAGAAGAAAGAATACAATGCATATTCCATACTTCAAATTGATAGGTTATATGGTAGCTATTCAAATATGATGATTGAATATAAAGTGAATTTTATTAGTGAGTTGAATGATATATTATTATGGTATATAGTAAGGAGAGTTAAAGCTTTTGAGCCAAGTCAAATCCAGCATCACGGGTGATTAAGTCAAATGAGAGATCACCTACAGTATCAAATCTTTGAGTAACTAATATGCATTAAGGAAACCATCAAGAAATTCTTGCTGTATATGGCATGGTAACAAAAAGGTGAATAGATGCTATGATTGGAGTCCATTATTGCGGTGTATGAGATGAGGCAGCATGCTATTCTAAGAAAATGGATGTACTCAGGGTAAACTTTGTAGTCCACTAATTAGCCCGAAGATACTGCTTACATCACTAATGAGGAAGGCAACTGCAAGTAGATTTCAGTAGCTTAAAATTTGGAAAGCTTTCGTTTTACTGTAAGAATCATTACTGATAGCCTTTTGGAAGGGGAGAATGAAATGCAATGTAAACTATTTAGGACTCATACCCGACATTGAAATTTTTTGTATTTTGATCAACTAAAAAAACTTTATTTACTTGACTTTTACAAAGGTTAGTGAATGAGGTTGCTCTGGATTCTTTCCTTTGTCTTAACATCAAATGGGATTGGGGTTAATAGCGGGGACTTTATTTGCGTCTCATCAGTGTTCCTAGAAATGTGAAAATGGCAATGAAACACACGACTTTAAGATGAAGTAAAATAAATATCATCATTTGCAGCAGATATCAAAACCAAGCGCTGCATGATGATATTTAATCCTTTAATATGCTGCTCTACTTATGCAGGTTGTTGAAAATTTCACACGATGAAGTATTGTTTAGCCTTCATGTATAGTTTCTCTGTCAAGGGGCCTTACATATTTGTGATTTCTCGTCTTTCTTTATTTACATTTTTGTTAAAAAAACAAACTCATTCTAACCATTAATGTGCATATATTTCAAATTAACAAAATATTTTTGAAAATCTTTAGTGTTTTATACTTATTTGATATCAATTTTAATGGGCTTATATATCACTGTCTAATGATACATAGACGGTATATTTGTGTTTTTCATTCTATTCTTCTTTGTTTATTTATTTTTAAAAATCATTATTGAATAAGCAGACTATAGTTGTCTTCCACCAAAGTCATCTTCATAGGCTTTCCAAATTTTAAGATAGGCAAATGAACTGATTCCTCAGATTATATCACACGCTTTAAGTCTTTGCGATAAAATTGAACCAAGACGCCCCAGAGCTTCACGTAAAACAGAACAAGACAAAGAAACAGCAAGTCACACTGTGCAGTCCTCATCTTGTGAGCTTGTCAGCGGGTTCATCGTAGACTTTCTACAAATTCCCAGAGTTATGTCATGTGTTTGCACTATCGGGAAGTTGACAGTTTACTTACAACCTCACAAAACCCCCGAGACGGCAAGGATGTCTAAGGTGCCTTGAGTGTGCCAGTATTAGTGGAGAGTTAATTTGTGATAGTGCGCATTTTGTACACCATTAGTTAATTGTAATCTTTGCCAAGCTTTGACAATAATTGGTGAGTTTAGAAGATATAAATACAGCGTTACAAAGCTATCATTGTAAATCAAAACTTGTAAAGTAAGTTGTTGATGTTGAAGGATAATTTTTATGACAAAGACACTACAATCAAATAACCAAGAAAAACAGTAACTCTGATTACAATATTGGCTGAACTCGCCTAGCCATGCAAATATTCCCTTTCAAGTTCTAAGTCGGTGCTTGACCTTGAAAAATAGCAATTTGTACAAATATGTAGTGATCAAGCACTTACTTAGGAGTTTAACCATGGTTCCCTTTGCACGTGGTTCTCTATTATCCATGTATGAAGAAGACTTACTACCCAGGTGTGGTGTACGTAGACTGCAGTGAGTGCGATAGTTATGGTAAAGGCACGGCCATTGACAGGATGGTCTAGAAGGGAGGGAAGCATGGAGACGTTGGGGAAGTAATATTTATAGTTTTTATTGATATTTAATACTTCTTGTTCTTATATTTTGTTGAGACATGCATACTTTGCATGACTGTTATCGTTGGAAAGGATATTAGAGAATTACTTGTACTTAATTTACTCTTTTCCAAATTGCCTTTAAAATATACTAAAATGTCTCTGTGGATACAGTAACAGTTTGTGACTTTCCCCATTGTGTAGCACCTTTATTGAGTACAGCTCTACTCAGGCAACCATTAGCAATGAAAAATAAAGTTTTGATTTTTTCATCAGTACAGCTGAAATTTTTTGGACATTAAAAATGTTAATGTAAGCAATTTCAGGGAGTTTAGTGTGGCAGTGTGTGGCTTATGCTGGAACTAGTGTGGTTGTGATTCTGGGGAACTAAATGACTTGCTTATTTACCCCAGTAGAATAAATATATAAGAAGTCAGATATCCTATATATATTGATATGTAGATACTAATTCAGTGTCAAAGTGAATCACATACAAGCTTGAAACAAGTAAAATATCCTAGACCCTATGAATATGTACCCACCCCCACAGCTTCCTGATCTCAAGAAACTGGTGCTAGGAAAGGCAAATTGGAAAAGAGTTAAGAATGTTAGGGATGTCTGGTTTATTATTGCGTCTTGGCAAGGATAATTGAGCTTTAGATAAACCTCAACTTGTTCCCAGAATTGCTTGTTACGACACATCTTCCTCATTGCCTGCATCTGCTACTGTTTGTCACTCTTTCAGTTGTGGGTTTTACTTAGGTTTCATCTTTGAAGATTTAATTTTTTTCAGATTATGATTGAATCTGTAATACATCTCAGATATGGCCAAGTTGTTTGCCAAATTAATTATATAACATTAATAACTGGTAAGTACAAAGTATCTATTTCAAGTTGTGTAAACTTTTTTTTTTTCATTTAATGACAAGGAAAGGTACCAGTGAGTTGTCAAAAGTCAAAGTAAATGTATATTTTAGTACTTGAGGTTACTGAAGTGTTTCTATGGTATGGGTTGCTTGGGAAGATAGCCATGTATCTTTTTAGAAACTCAGTGTATTGATGGAAGTCATGTCTAAACCACACCAGTATGTGTAGGAACATGATAGACCTGCTGATTGTGTGCATTTTAATGACTTCTACCAATGTACTGGTGTGTACTACCTTTACTTTACCAGCCCACATGCCAAAGACTGATTACTTCTCGTCACAAGGTCAGGTGATGAGGGGCAAAGTGTGCACCATGATTTACCTTTTTAAAGTTAGTAAAAAATATATGGTATGCGTTTTTTCCTGTTTACAGAGAAGGGATATAGCTTGTTTCTTAACCTGTTTATTTGTATCCACTGCAGATTGCTACTAGTGTTGCCAGTGTGCACAATTATCCATTAAAGAGTTGATTGGATTTGTTTTATATGTATATTTTATAGAGATTGAATCCTTATGTGTATATGAAATAAGTATTTTTTTCTTTTTGCACATTACCTTGTAGCAATTACTCCAATCATATGTTAAGTACTGTTGTAGGGAGGGCAAATATGATGTTATTCCCACTAATATGCATATTAGAACCTTGTTGTACTGAGTTATCAGTCTGTGGGTGAGTGTACAGGAGAGGCTGTCTTGATGTGCAACTCGCCCACTGTATTTCTACTTAGTGGATCTGGTAGACAGTGTTAGGGTTAGAATTATTCAAGATTTGTGCACCCTATGGCAACACTTGTTTTCTGCAAGCCAAAGACACTCGTTGAGTTGCTGTACAGGTTCAGGTTGTTCGAGCTTAGATTAGAGATAGAGAAGTGTGGTTTATATTGTATGTACAGAAGAAATATTATAATATGGAAGTCTTAGATTTTTTAAAAAGAAGATAACGTCCCAGTTTTAGGTCAGTGATGGACCTTTTGTTAATTAACCACCAAGTGGTTTGTTTCTCTCATGTTCAAATATTAATATGGGTGTGCATTCTCCGTTGCCCATTTGGGTCTGCAAGTAAGATGTATATTTTGTCTGTAAGGTATATAAGGAGACACACCCATATGGAACATTGTTGCCTCTCACAAAGTTTCAGCCTCTTGCCAGTCTGCAGTTTCCTTGGATGTAACATCTTCAGAAAGAGGTGGATGTAAAAACATCCGTTGGTTATTTACCCTAACACAGATAAATATAGATAAAGAATTATCGCTATTCCTAGAATGAATGGTTAGTTTTAAGGGGACATATTTTTATCAGTTTAACTGTTTTTGGACCAAATATTACTGCAGACTGTGAGTGGTGAACATCTTCAAAACCCATTTCCCACATTATCCTTCTGTCTACCCTTTTCCTCACCTCTCATAAGGATCCCACATCACTCCAATCATTTCCCAAGGTACATATTAGTCTCATTTCATCACCATTATTATCATCTTCTTCATGTCCTGTGTACAGGAGTAATTTGTTTGCCACACTTCTGGACACCCCTACCTAAGAGGTATCTTGATATTATACTAGTTTCTTCTTTTGCTTTAACAAACGTGTCAAGCTTTATCCAATACACGATTTCAACTTCTGACAGTTGGTTTTAATATCCTCTTGCTTTCAAAAGTGTTTTTTTTATATTGTGGATTTAAGATGAGTAACTTGTGGATGTTAAAGATCATTATGTTCTAAGTACATGGTAATTATACCTTCATGAAGTGAATAGAAGAAAAGAATTGGAATACAAACATGACTTAATCATAAAATGATTTTAAGGTGACAGAGCAAATTAAACAATACATTAAACTACTAATTGCTCTATCTCAACCCAGTTTTTCCATAAAAAAGGGTGTAATTCCTTTTCTTCTCAGATATATGGTAAACAAAATTACACTAAGGGTTAACTAGCCTTAGAGTTTCATTAGAAGGCAAAGATAAGGAAAGAAATTTAAAAGGGATATTGCTAAAATACAACCATGGTTACAAATGGGTCGAGCAAGAAAGGAATAAAAGTTTATTTGGTTTAGTGGTACAGGCCATACTATATTTTGTACCTCAGAGTATTTTGTATTTGTTGATCTTTGCTACTTCTAAAAAAAAATGAAGTTAATTTATAGCTTTGCCAAGTAAATGGTGAACTCATCTATCTCATTTCCAATATGGGTAGTATCATCCAAGTATCACTTGTAATTTATAAAAATAATTATCTCACTTTTGGTATTCATATTATGAACAAGACCCTCCAAAATTAACAAGTTAGAACAATGATGTACTATCTCATGAGGCACAAAAGGCTATTTTGTTTTACTTTATCTTTTCTCACTGCTAATAAGGCAATAATACTAATGTAGTTAAACATGCTTTACAAATGAAGTATGAAATGATATGCCTTAATTGCTCATGCAACTAAGGCATTCAGTCTATGACTAAATAATGAAAAGAAGAGGAAATTGAGATTAGAGTAAGATGACCAAATGACCATAGAGTAAAATGACCACATGACCACAGTCAATGATTTTTGCTAGTGCCAGTATTTTCTGTTTCCTTTTGGAGAAATAGGAATTAATGCATTTAGATAATTATTCCATGTCCAAATTGATACATGCACAGGTGCAGTTGTGAATGCAAAATTAATATTTATTATTCTGTTCATCTGATTCCCATTAATGTGGAAGGATATTATGTATGTATTATTTACTACTCAATATTCTCTTATGTGCCATTTACTTTCTAATATTGATCTCTTCAATCTTTCAATAGGCAGTATTATTAATAATAAAAAAGTCCCTCTTACTTTGGGTTTGTTTTTATGCAAATTAGAGATTAATAAAATCAGGATTTCTTTTACCCATTCTACTTGATACAGCAGAAAAATACTAGAATTATTGGTGAATTTTTGTAACACTTTATCAACAATAATTTTGTCAAAATGGTAATTTGATTTTTTATGTGTAAAGGAATCCATAATGTATTTGTAATGGTTTTGAAACACTATTATTCCTATGGTATTCATTAACTCGCTTTGTAAGCATACTTTAGGTTTGTTTTCAAATATAAAAGCAAACCACTGAGGTACCAAGTCAACTCTGCTGTTAAATGTGAACTTGACCTGATGGCTAATATGAGTAATCTACATGTGTGTTCATGCATGCAAACATGAATATTCTCAGTGATTAAATGTTTACTTGTGTGCCTGTCTCTGAGCTTTGCATCAAAGAATGTAAAGTTAAGAGATATTTCTGATTCACAATGCATGGTTAATCATCTGCTTTAAATATATGAATATCAGTGAAAAATCAGCAGTTGCCCTTGACCTTGGGTATCAGATTAACTAATTTGTTTAGATAATGCTTAAAACTGGTAATAATATACAATCTGTAAACTACAACTTCCTAAAAACAAGACATACTTTTAAAACAATTTATTATTTCAAACTGATAACATAAAAAAAAAATCAAGATACAAAAAGTATTTTTAATTCATATAACCTTGACAGAACAAAGGAGTTGGAAGACCTTTAGTCTATACCTAAGCTATTGCATTCACATACAGAAAGTTTGATATCAAAACTAATCTCATTTAAACTCTTGTTTGGCACTTACTGATCAAATTTGTTATAAATTTTTCATTCTTGTTCTCCCCTGTAGACAACAATATTCTTGTCAGTCTCATGAACCTTAATTTCGTACAAGGTCACCTGGCTCGGAAGTTGACCCTGGATGGCCTCATATATGACAACTGCGACATTTTCTGTAGTACTGACGAGATTTGAGTCCCTGAAGAGAGGAATTTAGATGTGATAGCTGCAGAAATATTCAACCATTACTGTTACTATCATGATACAAAGGTGTTGGTATGGTTAAATCTAACCTTGCATGGAGAAATCAATTAAATGATAGATGAACAGCTTTTAAATCATATATGGTTATATTAAGTATGGTTATATAAGTTGCTTGACATTGCTATTTACAATGAAATGTGCATCTTATATAATGCAATCAATACTGGATCTATTAGGTGTGAACAAATAGGTCATATTTCCAACATTACATAACTTGTTCCAAACAAAACAAATAGATCTATGCTCGATTTAAGATATCTGTCATTCTTAAAATTCCAATTGATATATTACAAAATATACAGTTCTTGCTTCAGGTAAAGTGAACCACTTGCCCTAAGCAATTCAATAAACAATAAGACATTTTATCTACACTTACACTACTTCTAACTATATGAACACAAATATAAATACATAATGTGAGTACAAAGATTACCTGAAACAAGGCCACAGAAATTAGGGATACATCAGACCATGACTATTTATCTGGAGTATCCACTTCACTGCTGCCATCTTATGAGTGTAATTTCACTCTAAACCTTATGATTTCGTGTTTCACTTTATATATCTATATAACCTAATCAGATGCAAGCCAATGTTATGATTTCGTGTTTCACCTAATCAGATGCAAGCCAATAAAATTCACAAACCGAATCGCCCACTGACCTAAAGACAGGGACGTCCAAATCAAGATGCTTGTGGTCCATGACATCCATGACTACGCTGTTGATGATCTGCTTGAGGTCTGTCACATTCATCACCATCCCAGTCACGGCATCAACAGGTCCTCGCACTGTCACCTCAACTGGAAGGAAAGTGTTGAATCAACATTAGAAGTTCATTACAGAACATTCAAAATAACATTACAGAAGTTCAGATAATTTATGTTGAAACTAGAGGAACGTAAACATAGAATCACAAGAAGGATGAAGATCGATGCAATTTGCGAAATACGAGATGTGGAATTCCTGCGAAATAAATCGTGAATGAAATATAAGAACAGCAAGATAGGAGCGAGGTTGGATGAAAAGGGAAGGATGTGTGTGATAAGAGAAGTAAGCCTCGGGTATTCTGAATCTTCATGAGATGAATCCTAAATAGCAAATTGCGAAGTAGTGCCTTACTTGTAATAAAACGAAAAAGTGGAATACTTTTTCTTTTTGCAGTTTCATTTTAATGTGGTTTTAATGTACATGAAAAAGTTAAATATGATTGGCTTCGAAATGACCGTAGATCTTGAAGGTCAATAATTTCAGTACAAAAACGCACAGAAATATGATTATTTTTATTTCTTAGATATGTACATACACGTGGCTACACGTCTATCCAAGTAAAAAAAAAATCTTTCAGGTGAGTATCTTCTAACAATGTATGATTGTGGGACAAAACATTGTAGGGATAATTTGTCGCATCGTCTTCTGCGCCATGTCTATACACAACTTATTCCTGTGAGCGAAGCAGTATCGAGGAAGGTTCGGTACAAGAGAGCCCCTCGACGGCCACGACCGCAGGCAGTGAAGGGAGGA
>NW_020870978.1:376026-378724 GCF_003789085.1 Penaeus vannamei | reverse complement strand
TATATATATATATACATATATATAAACACACTGCGTAACTGACAAATTACTTGACCTGTAATGCTTCCCAGGATCCTTGTTTTGAGCCTCCATTCGGCCGGTAGCGATACCCGATAAGGTTAGGACCAGTGAACACGCCTAATAAATGTGACATTGATTCGTTAAAGTGCCGTCACACTAGCACTTTTTCCGTAAATTTTTTTGACAATTTTCTGGAATTTTGTTTATTTTGAGCGAGTTGTCGATTTTCCAGTCAGACGGTAATGATCGTTTCCGTCTGAAAAACTTTTCCGTCAACTTTTTAAGCCAAGCATAGTCAGATCAAGAGCTATATTCGAGAACGTTTGTATTTATGTTAAATAAAATTGTCAAAAAATTGACGGAAAAGTGCTAGTGTGACACGGTCTTTACAGTCAAGGGATACGGTCTCAATGAATTTAAATGTGTATTATGTGTATTATATTCTCTAACATGTCTGTTGTAAAAGGCTGTACATAAAGTCGTATTTGATAGTGAGTAATTCAATGGATAAATACATGGTTTATCTTGAATGGGGTTATTCTAGTGATTCGTGAGTGTTAATCAATGAATAACTGATGTATAGTGACTAAAGTAAAGTTGTGATGTTAGCAGAGGCGGCATTAAGTATCGTATTACGAACACATTGAAAATTAATTCGAACTTTCTTTACTACCTGAGGAGGATTTTTTTTTTTAAACTTGTTCGAAGCGTAACGGTTTTATTGCGCTTCCTGTGTGTCATTTTTTTTTTTTTTTTTTTTTTTTTTTTGTGCGTGCGACCTTATTACGGTGTCTATTCTTCTTCTTTTATTTCTTCTTTTCTTTTTCGAGTTATTTTTATTTACCGATAAAAAAATGCGAGGAGTTGTAAAGGAAGAACCATATTGCACCATACTTACGCTTGTAGTTGTGTCCGTGGCCGTTAGGGTTGTTACACTTGCCAAAGATGCCGTGGTTGTCTTCGTCATTGAGCTGTTTGCTGAAAGTAGGAAGACAGATAATTAATTAATTAATTATGAGATAATTAATTAATTACTAAAGGGGGCAATATTGATTTTGTCCAAGGTATTTTTCCCACGCGTGGCGAATGACACAACCTGAATGACATGACACAACCTGAATGAAAGTTTAGTAATTAATTAATTATGAGACATANAGAGAGAGAGAGAGAGAGAGAGAGAGAAGAGAGAGAGAGAAGAGAGAGAGAGAGAGAGAGAGAGAGAGAGAGAGAGAGAGAGAGAGAGAGAGGAGAACAAACACTCTCTCTCTCTCTTCTCTCTCTCTCTCTCTCTCTCTCTCTCTCTCTATCTCCTCTCTCTCTATCTAATCTATCTATCTATCTAATCTACTATCTAATCTAATCTATCTATCTATCTATATCTATCTATCTATCACATACATACCCTCAAACTCATATTACCCCGACTGAACTAAGGTCATTGTCCTAAACAGCACAGCTATCACAGTATTTTATTTCTATCTTTATCGAAATAAATGATATAGGAATTGAATTCAATGGATAGCATTAATTGATCACATTATAAGGACAAAGGTCGAGAGGTGTTGCGACTCTGTGCCCTGTTGTTTGTATTGTGATGTGGGAAATTAGATTGTGGTGTCGGTTCTGCTTTTATAAATTAGGGTTCGGAATATGAAAAAAAATGTATGTGGGTGTGTGTTGGAGAGAGAGAGGGAGGAGAGGGGAGGGAGAGGAGGGAGGGGAGGGAGGGAGGGAGGGAGGGGAGTGGAGGGGAGGGAGGGAGGGAGGAAGGGAGGGAGGAGGAGGGAGGGATGGAGGGAGGGAGGGAGGGAGAGAGAGGGAAAGAGAAGGAGAGAGGGAGGAGGGAGGGAGAGAGAGGGAGGGAGGAGAGAGAGGAGAAAAGAGGAGAGAGAGAGCGAGAGAGAGAGAGAGAGAGAGAGGAGAGAGAGAGAGAGAGAGAGAAGAGAGAGAGAGAGAGAGAGAGAGAGAGAGAGAGAGAGAGAGAGAGAGAGAGAGACAGAAGACTGACAGAGACAGAGAAGAGAGCGAGAGTGAGAGAGAGTGAGTGAGATTGAGAGTGAGAGTGTGAGAGAGAGTGAGAGAGAGAGGGAGTGAGAGTGTGTGAGAGAGAGAGAGAAGAGTGAGAGATATGAGAGAGAGAAGAGTGAGAGAGCCGAGAGAGAAGATACAACGTCAGAGAGACAGGGTAGAGAGAGAGAGATAGAGATAGAGAGAGAGAGAGAGAGGCTAAAACAGAGAGACAGGGAAACAGAAACAACCAAACACAGACAAAAAGAAAGAAGAAAGACAGAGACAAAACAAGCAAAACATAGAACCCGAACAGAGACACCGAAGCAAGCAACAAACAAACCGAACAAAAACCAAACAGACTGACCAAAACAGAGACAGAAAAACCAAGAAAAAATCCAAACACACACACACACACAAGAAAAACAAGAAAAGAAAAAGAGAGACAAAGAGAGCGAAAAAGACCCCCTTTCAAAAGACAGAGAGAAAGCGAACGAAACAGACACAGACGTGGAAGCAAAGAGCGCTTATACACGAGAGCTGTCTGAAGGGGGCGGGATGGCAGCGGTGATATTACATACCAAGTCACGCATATTCCTTTACAGTGCCTTTTACACCCGGACTCGGGCGACACCCCTTCCGTGTTGCTGTCTCCCCTCTGTTACGAAGG
>NW_020870978.1:358526-361026 GCF_003789085.1 Penaeus vannamei | reverse complement strand
GCTGGGAGAAATACCACCTGACAAGAGAGAAAAATAACAGAAGGATCACTCAGTTGCAGAAAAAGAGTATTGATAGAAAAAAAGAAAAAGAAGAAGAAGAAGAAAAAAAAAAACGATCAGGGGATATTTTGTAATAAAAGGAACGTTTGTATGTGATAGAGTGATAGAGTAACCTGTACCATGTACTGAATTCTTAATGATATTGTTAATTATGATTAAGGAGGAAGAGGAAGATGGTATAGTGGTAGTGATAGTATTAATAGTAGTTTTCTAGTAGTAATGATAATGATGGTAATAGTAATAGTAATAATTATGATTATGATGATGATGATGATAGTGATAATATCAATAATGGTAATGATAGTAATTATTATGATGATTATAATAATAACGATAATAATGATACTGATAATTAATGATAATCATGATAATTATAATGATAATGATAATAATGATAATAAATAATATATAATAATAATAAGACAATAATATATTAGTAATAACAATGATAGTAACGATGATAAAAACAAAACAAAGAATTATGAACACACACAAAACGCAAAATACCCAGCCAACGAGCCAATAACAGAGAGAGAAAGAGAGAAAAAAAAAGGCAAAAGAAAGCAAATTAACAATGCAAAAGTGCAAATTCTTTCGGATAATGCTCGGTGGCTACACGCACGCCATCTGGACGACCGCCGTGAAAGCTAAAAAAAAAAAAAAAAAAAAAAAAAAAGAGAGAAGAAGAGAGAAAGAAAGAAAAAAAGGAGAGAGAGAGAGAGAGAGAGAGAAACAGCTCGACCAACAGGAATTCCAAGGCTCTCCTTTGCTATCTACTGAAAGCTCATCACGTTATTTTCTCGGACATTCGGCGCATTGTAAACTCATATTATAGGCGTGGGAGGGGGGGGGAGGGGGGAGGGGAGAGGTGGTTGGAAGGGAGGAGGGGAGAGGTGGTGGAAGGAGGGGAGAGGGGGGGGAGGGGGAGGGTGGTGGAGCAAGGGGAAGGGGGAGGGGAAGGTGGCGGAGGGAAGGAGGGGAGGGGGAGGGGAGGGGTGGGGGAGAAGGGGAGGGGAGGGGGAAGGGGAAGAGGTAGGGGGGGGTGGAGGGAGAGGTGGTGGAAGGAGGGAGAGGGGAGGGGAGGGGAGGTGGTGGAGCAGGGGAAGGGAGGGAGAGGTGAGGGGAGGGGGAGGGGGGGAGGGAGGGGAGGTGGTGCGTTGGTTGAGGAGGAGATGGAAGAGGAGGAGAAGAAGAAAAGAAAGAAAAATAAAAGAAAAAAGAAAAAACAGAAAGGGAATATGACGCCGATGATGACGACAAATAACAACAACAATCCACAAAGAAGACGAAGAGAAGGAGAAAGAAGAAAAAAGAAGAAATCCCCCTTCCTTGCTCCTCCTGCATGAAAATAGGAAAGGGAGGGTGGAAGGGAAGGGAGGGGGAGGGGGGAATCCGGTAGGTGGGGCCGGGGGGAAATATAATCTTATCGGCCGTTTTGTCAATGATATATCGGCGATTCCTTTCGGCTTCCATTTGGTAAACAATCCGCCCCACGTTATTCGGGCGAGAAACGCGAGGGGGTGGCGGTGTTGGGGGAGAGAGGGGAGAGGGTGGATGGGTTGAGGGATTGGGAGGGGAGGGGAGGGTTGGGAATGGGAGGGGTAAGGGGGTGTGGGGGTGAAAGGGTTGGTGGAGGGGTGGGGTTGGGGAGGGGAGGGTGGAGGTGTGAGGGTGGTGGGAGGGGTTGGGGAGGAGGTAAGGAGGGGAAAGATGAAAGCGTAGGATGGGAAGGGGTGAATGGGAGGGGAGGGGAGGGGTGGAGGTGTGAGGGGTGGGTGGGGGGGGTTGGGGAGGGGTGGAGGTAGGAGGGGAAAAAGATGAAGGGTAGGGGTTGGGAAGGGGTGAATGGGAGGGGTTGGGGAGGGGTGGAGGTAAGGGGAATGTGAAGGTAGGGGGTTGGAAAGGGGTGAATGGGAGGGGTGAAGGGGAGGGGGAGGGAGTGGAGGTAATTAGGGAAGGGTGGGGAGGGAAAGGGGGTTGGGAAGGGGTGAATGGAGGGTGGGGAGGGTGGGGTAGGAGGGAATTAGGGAGGGTTGGGGAGGGAAAAGGTGGGTTGGGGAGGCGTGGAGCAAGGAGGGGTGAAGGGGAGGGGAGGGAGGGAGATAATTAGGGAGGGGTGGGAGGGAAAGGTGGGGGTTGGGGAAGGAGTGAAGAGGAGGGGGAGAGGTGGAGGTAATTAGGGAGGGTAGGGGGGAAAGGTGGGGTTGGGGAGGGGGATGGAAGGGGTGAAGGGAAGGGGAGGTGGAGTTAGGAGGGGGTGGAGAGGGTGAAGGGTGGGGGGAGGAAAAGGTAGGGTTGGGGAGGGGTGAAGGGAAAGTGGAGAGGAGTGAGGGTGAGAGAGGGAGGAAGAATTAGGGTGGAAAAGATTTTGAGTTGAGGAAGGAGTAAAAGCTGGGCTTGAAAGAGAACGGGGAGGGGAGGGGGAGCGAAGATGGAGGGT
>NW_020870978.1:345654-350654 GCF_003789085.1 Penaeus vannamei | reverse complement strand
TTGCAATATTACGTTCACCTGAGTCAACATTATGATATATAGTGACATATATTGCCTCTACTTTTAAAAGCCCAACAATGATGATCCTCAGACTAATATCAACTATAATGTTGAAGCTGATGATGATAATAATGATATTTATGTAAGGATGATAATGATGATAATAGTAATGACAATAATAGTAATGATATTATATGATGATAATAATGATATTTATTGTAAGGATAATATGATGATATAGTAATGACAATAATAATGATTATAATGATGATGATAATGATATTTATGTAAGGATGATAATGATGATAATAGTAATGACAATAATAGTAATGATATATGATGATGATTAATGATATTTTATGTAAGGATGATAATGATGATAATAGTAATGACAATAATAGTAATGATTATAATGATGATGATAATGATAATGATAAAGGATAAAATGATGATGATGACAACAGTGATGGTGATAATAATCATAAGGATGATATTGATACTGATAATGATAATAATAACGATAAAAATGATAATACAATGATGATAATGATAATAATAATAATAATGAAAATAATAAAAACGGAAATGAAGATAATAATAATAATAATAATAAAATGATAACAACAATGACAATAACAATGAAGATAATCATGATAATAATAATAATAAAGATAACAATGATAATCATCATGATGATAATTATAAGATACTAAATCATTATTATTATCATTTTCGATAGTTAATAATAGAAAATAAACGTGAAAACAACTCAACCAGTAAAGAGACATTTCACACGCAATATTTTGTCGAGAGACTTTGATCGTTCCATAGAAGACGTGTAAATATTCCTTTTATTCGTAATTGTTAATGATACAAAGATGTTTTTTGTTGTTTTTGGTTTATATTTTCGATAAAATGTGTATGTCTATTGGGTTCGAATCATCTATGGCGGTGCTGATAGATTGTTGTGATGGATATAAAGCGATATAGTTTCTTTTCACGAACCCGGAAATTTTCCAGGTTCGTTAATAGATTTATTATTATGATTTTATGATTATGATTATGATAAGATAATTGTTGCCCCTTTTTTCAGTTAAACGAGTAATGCATTTTTTGTTTACTTCTTGTCCATCTCTTTCCATTACTAACCTTCTGCCCTACTTCACCTTGCCCCCCCCCCCCCCATCCTAGACGCTCCCCGCCCCTAAATCGCCCCCCCCCGCCCCCTTACTCCCTGCCCTGCCCCTACATTACCTTACCCCCCTTTCCCCCTACCTTGCCCCCACTCTTCTACAGCAGACGATCCCCGCCCCTCCAAATCCCCCCCCCACCGCCCCTACCCTACTCCCTGCCCTGCTCCCTACATTACCTTACCCCCATCCCCTTCACCCCTACCTTGCTCCCCTCTCCCCCACCCCAGACGCTCCCCGCCCCTCCAACCCCCCCCCCCTACTCCCTTGCCCTGCCCTACATTACCTTGCCCCCCTTCCCCCCTACCTTGCTCCCCTCCCCCCCCCAGACGCTCCCGCCCCTCCAACTCCCCCCCCCCGCCCCCATCCTACTCCCTTTCCTACTCCCTACATCACCTTCCCCCCTTCCCCCCTACCTTGCTCCCCTCTCCCCTCCACCCCAAACGCCCCCCCCCCACCCTCCGACGCTTCCCAAGACCCACAAAATGCTTGAATAGATGAATGCTTCTCGAGATTGAATAACGAGACCTCTTTACAACGGCCGGTCGATCGCCGAGGAGGGCCGCCCATGCACCTTCGGGACAATGATTCAGGTCCATTTTTTTCCGGGAGTGTGGGCGTGCTGGGGGAATGTGGGCGGTCTGGATGAGAATGGGCGGAAGGGTGAATGTGGGCGGTTTTGGGTAGATGTAGGCGGCTCGGGGAGTATGGGCGGAGGGGTAAGTGTGGGCGGTCTGGGGAATGTGGGCGGTCTGGATGAGAATGTGAATGTGGGCGGTTTGGGGAATGCGGCTAGGGTAGATATAGGCGGCTCGGGGAGTATGGGCGGAGGGGTAAGTGTGGGCGGCCAAGGCACCATGGGCAGAAGAAGGATAGTGGGCGGTCTGGGTGAGTGAAGGCGGTCCGGGAGCGTGGGCGGCCAGGAAACTCGTGGGCGGCAGACAGACGCCCTTCGAACAACTCTGGAAATCTTGCGGATCTTCCTGACCTCTCTTGTCTGACCTTTTCGTGACCTTTGTTGCGCTCATTAACTTCTTTGTTAGTTTGCTCGACTTCCTTTCTCCTCCTCCTCCTTCTTTCTTTCTTTTTTCTTTCTTCTTGTGTCTCTTCTTCTTTTAATTCTTCTTGTTGTATCTTGTTCTTGTGCTTCTTCGTCTTTTTCTTGTTCTCCTTCATCTCTTTCTTCTTCTTCTTCTTCTTCTTCTCCTCAATCTCCTCCTCCTTCCTCTTCTCCTTAACTCCCTCTTCTTTCCTCCTCCTTCTTCTTCATTTCTTGCTCCTTCATGTGTTCTTACTCTTGCAATATCTCTCTTTCTTTTCTCTTCTACTTCTCTCTTTGCAATTTCGTTATTACACTCCCTATTCGTCTTGCCAAGTTGAATAACAAGATGCATAATCAGCTGATTAAGCAACTAGTCCTTTGAATATTCTCCATCTTTATGTGTTTATCCTGTGAACTCACTCGTTTCGTAATTATCCTAATTATCAATTTACGCTCTGATTACCCCGTATATTTTCTTTCTTTCTTTTTCTCTCTCTCTCGCTCGTTATCTCTCTCTCTCTTTCTTTTTTTTCTTTATCTCGCTGTCTCTCTTTCTCTTCTCTCTCTCTCTCTCTTCTCTTTCTCGCTATCTCTCTTCTCTCCTTTCTCACTCTCTCTCGCTTCTATCTCTCTTCTTCTCTCTCTCTCTTCTCTTCTGTTTCATCTCTCTCTCTCCCTCTCTCTCATCTCTGTCTCATCTCATTCTCTCTCTCCTTCTCTCTCTTTACCTTCATTTTCTTAGCATGTCTTAACTCCGACTCCCAAGTGAACGTAACAGCCGTCTCATTATGCAACTTTGGAATTAATTTGTCAACTTATTAACTCTCTTATTATACGTATCATTACCCAGCCTGACTTCTAGGTCATTATCCGCCTGACTTATCAATTCAATTATGCCATCAATTCACAAATCTTCCCATTGGCATATGACATCTTTTGGCATCATCATTATCGTCACCGTCTTCTGACTATAATCTTTGGTTTTTTTTTTTAAAGATTTGTCTTTGTTTTGATAGAATTGGTGAAGGTCGGCAATTAGGTTTGGTGATTGTGGTGATTAGGTTTGGTAGTTGTGGTATTCGTCGTTTGATAATGGTATCCATGTCGGTAAGTCCAGTTGAAAATGATTCGTAAATGGTAGCGGGTATTTCAGTGACTTTATTGGTATCGATGTAAAATAGCAGGGATTGAAATGGTA
The DNA here is from genome assembly GCF_003789085.1 of Penaeus vannamei. Classification (NCBI taxonomy): domain Eukaryota; kingdom Metazoa; phylum Arthropoda; class Malacostraca; order Decapoda; family Penaeidae; genus Penaeus; species Penaeus vannamei. The sequence continues at coordinate 347,224 of NW_020870978.1, read as the reverse complement.
GCGGGTATTTCAGTGACTATTGGGAATGTTGTAAAATAGCAGGGATTGAAATAGCAGGGATTTAAATGGTAGCCGGTATTTCAGTGACTCTATTTGACGGGTATTTCAGTGGGTATCGATGTAGTAGCAGGACTGAAATACCTTCATTTCGGAATAATTTTACATCCGCTACGATGGAGAGGAGTAAAGGTGGTAGCAATCATGTCAGGGATTGAGAGCCAGCTGTAATTGCACCAGCGACCTGACTATCGATTTAGGCGTAACTATCTCATTTGTATGTTAAACGAGGAGTGCATTTACCGTAGAGTTGTTTCCGTCGATATGTTTCAATGTCAGGTGCTGTCGTATACACTTATGCAAACACAAGCTCACGTACACGCACGCACGTATGTTCAAACAAACAAGCACACAAGCTATGTATTAACTTATCAATCTATCTCTCTATTTTCCTACCTAATTACTTACCTACCCTGGCTATCTACTAACCTATCTATATGCATTAAACACACACACACACACACAAACACGCACACACAAGCTCACACACTCTCAAACAAACAAACACACACGCATATACACATAAACCCAATAATAATAATAATTTAAATATTAGAGAGAAAAAAAAGACGAAAACGAGTAATTAACTTAAAAAAAGAGATTGAGAAAAGAAGAAAAATAGGCTCACTTAAGAATCTGACAGCCCAGACTTCTCTAAATTTCGTCTTCCTTATATTTACGATGCCTTGGTCTTTATTCCCATTCTTATGTCGACCTTTGCATGACCACATATCCTGCATTATCTGGGCCACCTGTCTGACCTGCGCCATGCATTTCGCTCTCTTCGTCTCTCTCTTACGTCTAATATCGTTCATTCTCTACTGATTACCTATTCGTCGTCGTTTCTTCATTTCTTTTTTTGTCGTTTTTTAAGAGTATTTCCTTCTTTCTTTCTTTTTTTCTTAAGGAGAGCTAAGGTGTTTAGATGAAAATTTTCTCATATTATCATATCTTTTCTCGAGAAATTATTATTCATGTGTCTTGGAAAGATCGTTATCTAAGATTTTTTTATTATTCAACTTCATGTTTGTTAATATGTATGACATTATTTGTTTCTTTTGATTTTTGTTGTGCTTGTCTCCTTTATTCTTTTTGTTGTTTTCTTTGTTTCTGAAGCAATATCTTCAATATGTATGTTTTATTTTTATTTGAATTTGGCTATTCTAGTTAATGAACCCAGCTGTCAGTGCCTCTGAAATATCTTCTGTTATTTGCATATTTTTCCTTTTCATATCTTACTTGCTTGAGTTCATTCCCTCTTCCTCTTCTTTTCTATTCTTTGTCGAATATTTTTTTTTCTTTAATTCACTCGTTATCAATTTTCGCTCATTTGTTATCGTAACATTCTTGTTCACTTTCTCTGCTTTATATTTGTATTCCCTCTTTTTTTTTTTTCCCACTTTCTTCCTTTACATTTCCCACACTCCTTTCCTCTTCCTTTCTTTCATATATCCTCACCCTCTCCTCTCTCCTTATCCTCTTATTTCCCATCTCTCTTTCTTTTTACCCTTTT
>NW_020870978.1:333154-340654 GCF_003789085.1 Penaeus vannamei | reverse complement strand
ACGAAGAGAAAATAGCCTTTACTGTGGAGGACGAGAGAGAGAGAGAGAGAGAGAGAGAGAGAGAGAGAGAGAGAGAGAGAGAGAGAGAGAGAGAGAGAGAGAGAGAGAGAGAGAGAGAGAGAGAGAGAGAGAGAGAGAGAGAGAGAGAGAGAGAGGATAGATAAGAGAGGGAGAGAGAGAGATCTTCAAGGAAAACACTTAGAAAGGGAAATAAACCATACACTCGTACGGTTTAACATCACAAACAGTAACAAATCTTGGAAGCAAACCGTATTTTCTTCGGAAAGAAGGGGAAATGGAGCAGATGAAATAAATTCTGCCGTCATACCACAGAAGACACTTACAGTAACCCTAAATCTTAAAGGACCCGACCATTCCTTATTTTCCCGCCAAAACGCCAAAAGACAATGGATAAAGAAAATGGAACAAAAATACATATACGGAACAAACTATGACGAAATATTTACGCAGAATTTCAAGAGCATATAGCACTTCCTTTTCCAGGCTATGAAGCTTTTAATACCTTATCGAGAACAAACAAACAAACAAAATATGACGACAAGAGCGTAAGAAACACGTAAACGAATCCCGAAAGAAAACAGGCGTCATCCCATTTTCTCTCTGCAGCGCTTTAGGGTACACTATGCTAAAAGAATGATGTTGTGAATGCGAGGGAGGGAGAGAGAGGGGGAGAAAAAAAGATGAAAAACATAAATAAAAAGGCATAAAACCCGGTCCGCAACACGCCAGCAGGTTGCGACACGAGTTCCCGCTACGTCTCTCTCTCGCTAAGGGAACCCGCCCTTACGCCGCAACATCAAAGGCGATTTATATATATGGAATCGAATGCAACTGCAGTAGTACGTTCTCGCTATCGACGCCGCGCCGTCCCACGCGACGCCATTTGCATTTGCTCGCATTAGCTTCCGAGGGAACGTGTTGATAAGTGTTTACATTGGGATTACCAAATATGATTACATACATAAGTGGTATATATATACGTGTACATATATACATACACATACACACACACACACACACACACACACACATATATATATATATATATATATATATATATATATATATATATATATATATATATATATATATATATATATATATATATATATATGTAAAACACACACATTTACATGTATATAAACACACACACACACACACACACACACACACACACACATATATATATAAATATATATATATATATATATATATATATATATATATATATATATATACGCATATATATAATATAAATACAATATATATATATATATATATATATATATATATATATATATATATATATATATATATATATATATGTATGTGTGTGTGTGTGTGTGTGTGTGTGTGTGTGTGTGTGTGTACACATAAAGGATATTGCAGATAAAGTCAGTCTAGTGATAAGGATAATAATGACGATTATGATAATGATGTTATTGTTGATAATGATGATATGGTGATGATGATGATAGTAATGGCAATTATACTACTACTACTACTACTACTAACGATAATTAATAATAATAATCATGATAATCATGATGATTCTAATGACGATGATGATAATGATTATGATAATGATAATGATTAAGATGAAAATAAAAATGATAGCAAAATGATTACTATCATCGATTTGATAACAATGATGATGATGATGATAACAGTAATGCTAATAGTACAAAAAACAACAACAACAGCAGCAGCAGCAACAACAACAACAAAAAAAAACAAGAAGATGAACACAAAGGCAGAACGTGAACAACAACAACAAAAATAAAAAGATAAATAAATAACAAGAAGAACAACAGCGCCAAGGCAGAACGTGAAGAATGAAGAAGAAGAACAACAACAGCGCCAAGGCAGAACGTGAAGAGCAGCCTTAGCCGAGGGGACATTTTTCACACTCAACAACCCTAAATCTCGGGCTTAGCGTGAAGAGTGAGTCGAAGGAGGAGGGGAAGGGAGGGGGAGGAGGGGGAGGGGGAGGGGGGAGGGGAGGGAGGAGGGGGAGGGGAAGAAGGATTAGAAGTTGTAGGGGGAAGAAAGGGGACAGTTAAAAGGGTGAAAGAGTGCGAAAGAGTGCTGGTTAGAAGAGTGAAAGGGGTAAAGGGTGAAAGGATTGTAGTTGAAAGGGTTAAGAGTGACAAAGTGAGAGTTGAGAGTGAGTGACAAAGTGAGAGTTATAAGGGTAAAGGGTGGAAGATTTGACGGCTAAAAGGGTCATGCTAAAAGGGTTAAGGGTGAAAGGGTTGTGGTTGGAAGAAGTTAAGGGTGGAAGAGTTGACGGATAAAAGGGTTATGCTTAAATGGGTTGTATGAGAGGGTTAAGGGTGAAATAGTGACGGTTTAAAGGTTAAGGGACGACAGGAAAAGAAGATAGAAAAAGAGAACGAAGAACAAGAGAAGAAAAAAAGAGGAAGAGGAGAAAGAGAAAACAGGGCGGTTAAACAGACAGACGAAGAGTGGTTCGGAAAGCCTCGAGTTAAAGGGATGAAAGGATTTCGAAAAGTTTGGGGAAGGAGACACAGAGTACTCGGTTCTATTGGGGTGTCGTCTGGTTCTGCTCTTTTTTATAGCTGTCGTGGTTGTATGCATGTAAGGGTGTGTGTGTGTGTGTGTGTGTGTGTGTGTATATATATATATATATATATAATATATATATATATATATATATATATATTATATATATATACACATACATAATATACATACATACATACATATATATATATATATATATATATATATATATATATATATGATATCATATATATATATATATATATATATATATAATATATATATATATATATATATATATATATATATATATATATATATATATATATATATATATATATATAACACAGAAAAAAAAGAACTGTTTTTTGTTAACGAAAATTCTCCTTCACTAACTTCTGCAGGAGGTGTAAGCTCCAGAAGAGCTTCGCTTTTTCTCAGGTGATGGTTCTGCTCTTTAGATTTCCTTCTGCTGTCTTTCGGGGCGACCGCTTTTGCTGCAAGGTTTTTTAAATATATATAATATATATATATATATATATATATATATAATATATATATATATATATATATATATATATATATATAATGTGTGTGTTGTGTGTGTGTGTGTGTGTGTGTGTGGTGTATGAATGAATGTTTCTTGTTTGTTTTGTGTGCATCGAGAGAGGGAGGGAGAGAAAAGAAAATGAGAGAGAAAGAAAAACAAAAGAAAAAAGAAACACCGAAACATTAGGGCCGACATCTCACCCGACAGAAAGAAGGAGGAGGAAGAGCGAGAGAATCGGAGATAACGAAAGGTGCGAAAGGGAGAAGCCAAGGTGAGAGGTCGAGGCGAAGGAGCCCCTCTCACCAAAGGCCTCGCACCTTCATCGATTTTCTCTCCCTCTCCCTTCCCTTTTTTCTCCTCCCTTTTTCTCCTCTTTTTTTTCCTTATATAATCAGTATTGCCAATGTCACGGTCGCCTTTTCGTTGGCCGTGCGAACAGGGCGCCAGGGAAGCTTCCACACCTGTTACGTCACACCTGGGCATTCCTTCCTGTTTGGGATCTTGTTAATCGTAATAATCAGTAGGGAGGCTTTTTGCGTGGGTGGGGGGAGGGGTGGGGGAGGGGTGGGGAAGGAGTGGGGGGAAGCAACGCCTTCTTCGACTTGTCTCTCTTTCTGTGGGGTTTTTGGATTGTGTTTTGTTCTATTTTGGTTTCATGTTTTTTTTTTTTTTCTTCGTTTGGTGGTATTTTTTAAAGTTGTTTGTGGTCGTTCTCTTCTATGTCAAATTTCGCTGGTGGTGTCTTTCTGTTTCTCTGTCTCTGTCTCTGTCTCTCCTCTTTCCCCTCCCCCCTCTTTCTTTCTCTCCCTACATCTCTCCTCTCCCACCTCACTATACCTCACACCCATTTTCCTTACTCCATTTTTCCCCCCCTCCCTTCTTCCCGCTCCTACTCTCTTTCCTCTAGCCTCCCCACCCTTCTCCACCTCTTACCCAATCCTCTTTCTCTTTATCTTCCTCCTCTCCCCCTTTCCCACGACCATTCTTTCCTCTCTCTTCTCTCTCTCTCTCTCTTCCCTTCCCTTTTCCTTTAGACTTCCTCTCTCCTTCTATCTTCATCCTTCCCCCACTCAAATTCGCTTCCTCCCCCTCCCCCCTCTCTTCTCTCTCTCTCTCTCTCTCCCCCCCCCTATCTCTCTACCTCTCTCTCTCTTTCTCCCCCCTTCTCTCTCCTCTTTCTCTTTCTCCCCCTATTCTCTTTCTCTCTCTCTCTCTCTCCCTCTCTTTCTCCCCCCCTCTCTCTCTCTCTCTTTCTCCCCCCCTTCTCTCTCTCTCTTTCTCTTCCCCCCCTATCTCTCTCTCTCCCCCTCCCCCTCTCTCTTCTCTCTCTCTCTCTCCCCCCCTCTCTCTTCTCTCCCTCTCTCTCCTTCATCACTCAAGGCGAATCCCGAGCGAATGGCAGCATCACAACGCATCACTCGGGCTTTGATCAGATCTCGGAGGCGGTGCACAAACTCAGCTGTAATTAAGTCGAAATCAGAATAAGAAAAAAAAAGAAAAATGAAAGAGGGAAGAGGGAGGGCTGGACTGAGGGTGGGGGGGGGAGAATTGTAATTATGTTTTTTTTTTACTGTTTATCTGGGTTTGTTTTTGGATTGTTTTCTTTTTTTTTCTTTCTTCTTCTTCTTCTCCGTCTCTTCCTCATATTGTGTTTTGTCTTTATCTTCTACGTCTTTGATTTCGCTTTTGGATACATTCCCATTATCTTAACCTTTTCTTCTACTTTCTCTCCTTCTCTTCCATCTCCTCCTTCTTCCTTTCATTTTCCCCTTTTTCCTTTTCATTCACTCTCCTCTTCGCCCCTTTCTCTCCCAATATATATCTTATATCATGCTCTGTCATCACAGCTGTCCCCCAAAACATATTAAAAAAAGAGAAAGAAAGAAAGCAAGAAAGAAGCTTAAAAGAAAGAGACGGTCAACCAAAAATCAAAATAAAGTCACATTAAGAACTTTATCGAAGTCATAAAAAAAACTAAGTCTCTAAATAAAGGAGGAAATGAGAAAAAGAATTGTCTCCTCTAACAATGATTCAAGTTAAACCACACAAAAAAATTGTTGAAGGAAAATAAAAATATAAAATAACGACTAAGAAGTAGAAGAGAGAGATAATAAAGTAAGAGAAGATGAAGACGAAGGAGGAGGAAAAGAAGAAGAAAGAGAAAGACATGGGGAAAAATAAAGTAAAAATTAGAATAGGAAAATAAGGAAAAGGAAAAAAAGTTGAAAAGGAAGGGATAAGAAAGAAGAAGAAGGAGAAGAAAAAGAAAAAAAGAAGAAAAAAGATAAAAAGAAGAAGAAAATAAAGTTCTAGATAGATACTAAACTCAACCTGAAAAAAAAGTTGAAAAGGAAGGAATAAGAAAGAAAGAGAAGAACAAAGAAGAAGAAGAAAGACGAAAAAGAAAAAAAAAAAGAAGAAAATAAAGTTCTAGATAGATACTAAACTCAAACTGAAGAGAAAAAAATGAAAAGGAAGGAATAAGAAAGAAGAAAAAGAAAAAAGAAAAAAAGAAGAAGGAGAAGAAAAAAAGAAGAAAATAAAGTTCTAGATAGATACTAAACTCAAACTGAAGCGCCATTAATGCATTAACACTAGACAAACTTTTCTTGGGAGATAACCTTATATCAAAGTTACGTTTCAAACTTTTTACGCCCGAATTTTCGCTATTAGAAAAGAGTGTCGAAGAAAAATCGAATTTCTGACACTGAGGGTGAGAGAGAGAGAGAGAGAGAGAGAGAGAGAGAGAGACAGAGGGAGAGAGGGAAGAGGGAGGGGAGAGGGAGAGGGAGAGGGAGAGGGAGAGAGAGAGAGAGAGAGAGAGAGAGAGAGGAGAGGAGGGAGAGAGAGAGAGAGAGAGAGAGAGAGAGAGAGAGAGAGAGAGAGAGAGAGAAGAGAGAGAGAGAGAGAGAGAGAGAGAGACAGAAAGAGAGAGAAAAAATCCTTCATTTTCTGAAGACATTCCCCTTTTTTCTGGAAAGAGAGAGAGGACAAGAGAAAGAAAGAGACAAACAGAGTGACAGAAAGAGAAAGAAAATTATTTTCTTTTTCTGGAAAGAAAGAGAGGACAAAGGAAAAGAAGACAAACAGAGAAACAGAAAGAGATGAAAAGTTGTTTTCTTTATCAATTTTAAATATTCTTTTTACAGACCTTTCCCTTTTTTATGGAAAGAGAGAGACAGAGACAAAGAGAGAGACAGAGAGAATTAGAGAGAAAGTTGTTTTCTTAATCAATTTTTTAAATTTCATTTTTAAAGACCTTCCCCCTTTTGTGGCAAAGAAATGAGAATTAATTTAAGGTTAATTAGAATGTAGGTTTGTATTGTGGTTTAGTTATAAGACAGAGGAATCTATATGCAGGTTGAGTAAATGTGTTTATACGCATGAAATATAACACATAGAAAGACATGTACATTCGTCTGTGCTCTCTATCGCTCTCTCTTTCTCTTCTCTCTCTCTCTCTCTCTCTCTCTCTCTCTCTCTCTCTCACTCTCTCTCTTTCTCTTTCTTTATCCCTTTCTCTCTCTCTCTCTCTCTTTCTCTTCTCTTCCTTCTCTCTCTTCTTCTCTCTCTCTCTCTCTCTCTCTCTCTCTCTCCTCTCTCTCTCTCTCTCTCTCTCTCTTCTCTCTCTCTCTCTCTTCTCTCTCTCTCTCTCTTTCTCTTTCCCTTTCTCCTTCTGTCTGTCTGTCTCTCTGTCTATCTCACGCATTGATACACAGACGCAAAATTACAAAATATCTAAATTTATGGTACATTCACACATATTCACAGAGCGCACGCACAAACACACACACGCAATATCAACTTAATTGCCAAATATTTGAAGTTATGGGACAAGTTTAATTTGATAATTCAATAACAATTAGGTACCCCATTCTCCCGCCAGTGTTACCAATCGAGAGATCAAACCAACCTACAAACTGATTCACAACTTAAAAGCTATTTCATTCGCGGGAAATTCAAATCAAGGTAAAAAAAATTATGGTATAAATTGGTAATCAAAAGGAAGAAGGAGGTCATTATCTTTATCGAAATGATTAGAAAGAGAGGAATTAAGAATAACGCGATGATAATAATTGAATTAACAAGATAAATGATGATATGCGTTATACATTTTATCTGTATATCGTCCCTATATTTTCTCTCTGTAATTCTCTCTCGCTGGTCAGTATACCGCTGCCTGTAGAGTGAAAATTTCGGCATCCAACACCCGCAGGCAATCAATGTAACCCTGAAATAAACTTAACCAAATTATAACCCTGAAACTGCCGGAATTTGACCTCCGGACGAAAATATCCACAGATTCCAAGCGTATTTTTTCGGTGTAATATTTGCTGATTAGATTGATATATCAGATATGACGCTCTACTTAAGAAAAGGAGGAAAGAAAGAAAGAGAGGGAG
>NW_020870978.1:308154-328154 GCF_003789085.1 Penaeus vannamei | reverse complement strand
TGATTTATGTATTTGTTTGGCTTGTTTATTGATTTATTTATTTGTTCGTTATGTTTTTTTTTCTTTTTCTTTTATTGGTCCTTTTTTCTATTTCAATTCGTTTTTTTTTCTTTTTTTTTATTCGTCTTTTTTTTCTTTTTATAATCGTCTTTTTTTCTTAATAGTAATGATAATGATAATGATAATATTAACGATAACAGTAATAGTGACGATAACGATAATAATGGTTGTCAAAATAATGATAATGATAATAATGATAATAATAACAATGACACAAATAATGATAATGATAATAACAATAACAATGATAATAATGATAATGATAATGATTATGATTGTCAAAATTATGATCATTATTGTTACCATTATTAATGTTAGTTTTTATAAATATCGTCACGTTATTACGAAACGAAAAAATAAAAAGAAAGAAAGTAAAAAAAGGAAAGGAAAAAGGGAAAGAAAAACTAGAGAGAGAAAAAAAATAAAAAAAGGAAACAAAAAAAAAAAAAAGGAAAAAAAGAAAAACTAGCGAGAGAAAAAGAAAAAAAAAAAAAAAAAAAATGGAAAGAAGAACGAGTGAGAGAGAGAAAAAAAAGAAAAAAAAAAGGAAAAAGGGAAAGAAAAACGAGAGAGAGAGAGAAACAAAGAAAAAGAAAAAGAAACGGAAGAAAAAAGGGCGTGAGAGGGGAGAGGCGAGAACACGGGAGAAGGGAGAGGCCTTGCGGTGTTCCTTCCCCTCTGACGGGAGCGACAAATTTATACAGCTATATTTCTTCCCCTCGAGCTCCGTTTGGAATCGAAGAGGAGGTTGGGGAGAGGGAGGGGGGGGGAGGGTGGGTGGAGGCGGAGGGGGGCGTAAGGTAGGAGGGGGGGGGGGAATGGGTGAGGGTAGGGTGGAGTGGGAGGGGGGAGGGGGAATGGGGGAATGGGGGGATTGGGAGGGTTGGGTAAGGAGGTTGGAGGGAATGGGTGAGGGTAGGGTGGTAAGATAAGGTTGGGTGGGGATTGGGAGGGGGGGGCGTAAGGTAAGGGGTGGGAGGGATGGGTGAGGAGGGTGGAGGCGGGAGGGGGATGGTGGGGATTGGGAGGGGTAGGGGTTTGGGGGGAAGGTGAGGGGATGGGGGTTGGAGGGTGGAGGGGGTGGGGAGAAGGCGTAAGGGAAGGAGGTGGGTGAGGGTAGGGATGAGTGGGGGGATGGGGCGGTTTGGGAAAGGGAGGTGGGAGTTGGGAAGGTGGGTTGGGGGAGTGGGGATGGGAGGGAGGGGGAGTGGTGGGCTTGGGGGGAAGTGGGATGGGAGGGGGGTTGGGGGAGAATGGTTGGGGATAAGGAAGGCGTGTTGAGGTTAAAAGAAAATGGGGAGTTGGGACTGGGAAAAGGTAAGATTTTTTCCTTTTTTTTCACCTTTCTTTCTGTGAATATTTTTCCTCTTTTTCTTTTCTATTTCCCTATTTTTGATATCCGTCTCTCTTCTTTTCCTCCATTCTCTTACTTCCTCCTTTACCCTTTAAATAGCAGGATAATATGGACGCTTAAGAGAGTGGTAAGAGACCGCGGGAAGGGAAGGAGAAGAGGCGAAGGGAAATAGTCAGAGACCGCGAGAGCAAAATGGCAAAGGTGCTGTTTACGTGCATGGTTTGTTTTCTTTTCTTTTCTTGCCTTTTCGTACCCTGTGGGAGGGAAGGGTGGGGTGGGGGGTGGGGGAAGAAGATAAGTAAAGGGAAGGGAAGGATGAAGGTGAAGGGGGTGAATAATAGGGAATAGAAAGAGAGAAAGAGAGAGAGAGAAGAAGAGAGAGAGTGAGATAGAGAAAGAGAGAGAGAGAGAGGGAGAGAGGGGAGGGGAGAGGAGAGAGAGAGAGAGAGAGAGAGAGAGAGAGAGAGAGAGAGAGAGAGAGGGAAGAGGGGAGAGGGAGAGGGAGGGAGAGAGAGAGAGAGAGGGAGAGGGAGAGGGAGAGAGAGAGGGAGAGAGGAGGAGAGAGAGAGAGAGAGAGAGAGAGAGAGAGAGAGAGAGAGAGAGAGAGAGAGAGAGAGAGAGAGAGAGAGAGAGAGAGAGAGAGAGAGAGAGAGAGAGAGAGAGAGAGAAGAGAGAGAAAAAAGAGAGGCAGAAAGAAAGAGAGAAAGAGAAGAAAATAAAAAGGAGAAAGAAAGAAGCAAAACATAAAAAGAAAACAGAAAGGAGGAGAAAAAAATAAGAGGCAAAGTAACAAAGTAAGAAAGACAAGATGAACCAGGATAAAAGGAAGTGAGAAGGGGGGGGAGGGGGGGTCATGGAACACGAGAAGAGAGGGGGGATGTACGGGGGGGGCATGACCTAGGGGAGGGGGAGGTGAGGGTAAGGGTAAGGTAGAAGGGAGGAGGAGGGTAAGTAGAGGGGAGGGCAAGGTAAGGGAGTCAGAGAGGTGGGGAGGTGGGGGGGGGAAGCTCAAGCAGAAGAGTGTGGGATGAGACAAACATGGAAGGGGGGGGGGAGAGGAGGTCGAGATGGGTGGATGAGGGGTAAGAGGAGGCAAAGGGGGAGGGGTAAGAGGAGGTAAGAAGGGAGAGGGAAGAGGAAGCCAGGGGGGGGAGGGGGAGAGGATGCAAGGGGGAGGGTTGAGAGGAGGTAAGAAGGGAGGGGGAGAGGAGGTAAGGAGGGAGGGGGAGAGGAGGCAAAGGGAGGGGGTAAGAGGAGGGGGGAGGGGTAAAGAGGTCGAAAAGGAGGCTCACATCCAGGTCTTGAGTCCCAAAGAGTTGTTTCCTGTCTATACAGAGCCGCAGCTTTGATATTTTTCCTTTAGAAGACACGAACTGTGGTTGACGTATTTGTACAGGATCTTTTTTTTTCTATCTTTAATTCTCTCTCCATCTGTCTGACTGTTTGTTTCTCTCTCTCTCTCTTTTCTCCCATCCCCCCTTTCTCTCTCTTTCTCCCCCTCTCTCTTTCTCCCCCCCCTCTCTCTCTCTCTCTCTCTCTCTCTCTCTCTCTCTCTCTCTCTCTCTCTCTCTCTCTCTCTCTCTCTCTCTCTCTCTCTCTCTCTCTCTCTCTCTCTCTCTCTCTTCTCTCTTTTCATTATTGTAACTTTTCTACTTCAACTCATAAGTTTAACGTGAGCTCCTAAAAGAAGCTAGAAAAAGTAAAGAATAAGGAGGAGGAGAAGTAGCACAGTAATAGTAGCAGAAGAAGAAGAAGAAGAAGAAAAAGCTATGAACAACTCAGGAAAAAATAAAGTTAAAGAAATAGAAGATTTGGAGAATAGTAAGAATAAAATCCATATATGGAATATAAGAATGACGTAAAAAAAATAATTCAGCAATATTAAGTAAAGGCATCGTTTTAGAATGACGCGATTGATAAATCCATTATCTGAATAAAACGCCAGAAAAAAATAGTATATGAATAAACAAATAACACAAGATAAATACACAAGCTAAAATCAACAAAAACAAAAATGAAAAATAAACTACGGTGTGTACTCAGTATATGCATATATCTACTCGCTCCTCCAGATTGCGCTCGGCTACTTTCGGTATATTGGAAAGAGTCAGGAGTCGTTAGTTGGTTTGTTTGATGTTCGCTGGTAATCTGGTAGGTCAAAGAGTGCGGGAAGAGGGGGGGGGGTGGAGGGAGTTAAAAAAAGAGGAAGTGGAGGAGTGAGGGAGGGGTGGGGGGCAAGGTGGGAAAGGAGGTGTGAGATGGAAGAAAGAGAGGAGGAAGAGTAAGAGGGGATGGGTGGGGGGGGGAAGGGAGGGAGTGCGAGGTGGAAGAAAGAGAGGAGGAGGATAGAGGGTAAGAGGGAGGGAGGGAATGTTAAAAAGGGGAGGGGTGGAGGGAGTATGTAAAAGAGTTCGAGGGGAAGGATTTTAGAGAAGGAGTGAGAGGGTGGAAGGAGTAGGCTAAAGAGGGGGATTGTAGGGACATAGAGAAGGAGGGGGTGGAGCGAATATGAGCAAGAGGGGGCCGGAGGGAGTATGGGAAGGAGGGGAAGGGTGGTGGGGAGGGGGGTGTTGTGAAAGAGGGGGAGGGGAGAGAGATTTAGAGACGAAAGGGGCGGGGCGATTGTGAGAAACAGGGGAGGAACACGAGAAGATGAGAGGTAGAGGGAAGAAGAATGGAAGGAGGTTGAGAACATGGAGTGGGGGTTGGGGAGAGGTTAGGAGGAATAAGGGTAGGGGTGAAGCTAGAGAGAGGGAAGAAGGAAATGGGTAAGGGGAAGGGATAAGTAGGATGGGGGGAGAAGAAAGAGTACAAAGAAGGGGAAGGCGGAAGATCACGAGAAAGAGAGAGCGAGTAAAAAGGAAGAAGGAAGAGGAGGGGAGTAGGAGGAAGAGGAGGAGTCCAAGGAAGAAGGAGGAATATGAAGAGGACGGAGAGAAGGAAGAGGAAGAAGAAGAGGAGGAGGAGGAAAGAAGAAGGGTAAAAAGAGTTTCGAGAGAGTATAAAGGATAAGGGTAATAAAGATCTGAAGAGCGAAATCATAAGGTAAACTGTGAGGTTATGAAACTTTTTGCTCACGATTTTATTTATCTTTTGTTGTGTTCGTTGTTTGATCATATATTTTCGTTCCTTTTTTATTTATTTATTCATAGGTTTATTCTCCCCCCCCCCCCCCCGAACTGATAAACTTTAAAGAAAACACATTTATATAATATACCGTGTATGTTTTTTTTTATTTTCATTTTTCATTCTTTTATTTATTTTTTTACCCGTGATTTCACCAGCTATATATTTTGCGTTTTGTACGTAACCCCGTGTTTATTTTCCTGTATTTGTTGATTTTGCTCTCATAAACATGATGCTTTTATGTTTGCGTCCCCAATGGCAGTGTTTGACCCTTTTATGCTATTATGGTCTGCAACATTTGCTAGATTACCCCCGCTTTTTTGGCACCGGGATATTAGGTTCATGTATGATAACTTTCCTTTTTTTTTTAATGTCCTGTGCTATAATGACGGAGAAATTAAAGTTTGAGGTTATCTGCATATGTGATTTTTTTTTTAATATCTTTCTTATTTTCGAGGTAATGTCATGGGTTGTATTCTCAAAAAAGAAAAAAAAAAAGAAAAAAAGAGAGATTTGACATGATAGCATGACTAGGCCAGAAAATGTGACACTAATGAGAATATTTGTGACATGAGAGAATTGTACTATTTTTTTTATAAAAAAAAAATCCATCTTTGTTTCGAGAGAGAGAGAGAGAGAGAGAGAGAGAGAGAGAGAGAGAGAGAGAGAGAGAGAGAGAGAGAGAGAGAGAGAGAGAGAGAGACAGAGACAGAGACAGAGAGAGACACAGAGACAGAGACAGACAGACAGAGAGAAAAAAAATATAGAGAGAGATAGAGACAGATACATCCAAACACAAACAAAGAGACAGACAGACAAACAAAAAACTTCCCCTTATTAAACATTCGCAAATACAAAGAACAAGAGCTATCGAAGGGCGAGAGATTAACCAAGAACACATAATCTGTTCTTTAACGAGAACACATCGGGCGGAAGAGTCCATGCGGGCGCGAGAGTTGTTCTGACAGGGGGGGGGGGGGGGAGGGAGGGAGGGGGGAAGGAGGAGGGGGAGAGAAAAGGGGGGGGGAGATGTGGAGGGGGAAGGGGTTGAGGAGGGTGGGAGGAGGAGACTAAAGGGGGAGGAGATGTGGAGGGGAGAGAGAGGGAGGGAGAGACAAAGGGAGGGAAGGAGATGGAGGGGGGGGGAAAGGGAGGGAGGGAGGGAGTGGGAGACAAGGGGGGAAAGAATATCGGGGAGAGAGAGAGGAGACAAAAGGGGGGGAAAGAGATGGAGAGGGGGTGGGGAGGGAGGGAGGGAGGGGGAGACAAAAGGGGTAAGCAGAAGGAGAGGGAAGGTGGAGGAGGGGGGCTGGGGAGGAGGGAGGGGGAGACAAAGGGAAGGAAAGGAGATGGAGAGGGGGAGGGGGAGGGAGGGGAGGAAGGGGGGGATACAAAGGGGAGAAAAGGACATGGGGAAGAGGGAAGAAGGAGGAAGTTGACGAGGAAGGAATACGAGCAACAAGAAAAGCGAGAAAAGAAAATATCGATTCAATTTTTTTTTTTTTTATTTTTATTTTTTAGGGGAGATGATATTCCTGCAAAGGATATGACCAAAATACATATAAGGAATAATCATTTATTCACCATTAGGCACCTGTTTCATTTATTGCTATAGTAGCCTACTCGTCAACATTCACTATGTGTATTAGCCATACATTTAACCTTATTTTTATTGTTTTGTCACAATACCAATAACAAAAATCATCATTATCATCTGTTTTCTTGTTCTTAATACCAATATTATTAATGATTATTATGATGACGATAATAATGATGATCATGATGAAACGAACAAGTGTAATCATGATAACGATGATGATGATGATTGATGATGATGATGAGAGAGAGAGAGAGAGAGAGAGAGAGAGAGAGAGAGAGAGAGAGAGAGAGAGAGAGAGAGAGAGAGAGAGAGAGAAGAGAGAGAGAGAAAGAAAGAAAGAGAGAGAGAGAATGAGAGTGAGAAAGAGAGAATCATAACCATAACCCAATATTGATATCATTATCATCATTATCTAATATCATCTGCATTACTCCCATTCAGACGGGGGGGGGGGTGGAGGGGGGGGAGAAAGTCAAGCACATTTTCCACTCATATTTCGATCAACGCAAATGATCACCAAACAGCACACAAATCTTACTTAATTCGGTTTACAAATGGAACTTAAAGTTGTCCTCCAGCTTGGCTTTACAATGGCTGTCTGTTGTCCTCGAGTTTGGTTGTTCTGTGAAGATTAATATGCATATGATTTTGGCTTTCTCTTTGTCTTGTGTGTGTGTATGGTGTTATCATTATCATCATTATTATTGTTATTGATAACATTGTTATTATTATTTATTATTATTGTTATTGATAACATTGTTGTTATTATTATTATTATTATTGTTACATTATTATCATTATTATTATCATTGTTATATTTATTATTATTATTATTATTATTATTATTATTATTATTATTATTATTATTATTATTATTATTATTATTATTATTATTATTATTATTATTATTATTATTATTATTATTATTATTATTATTATTATTATTATCATTATTATTATCATTATCATTATCATTATTATCATTATTATTATCATCATTACTATCATTATTGTTGTTGTTACTACTACGATCAACATTATCCTTATTATTGTTGGGTTGTGTAATAGTTGTGTTATTACTGAGTTGGCAAGGTTGGTTTTCTTTTTTGTTTTTGTCTGTCTGTTTGATTTGTGAAGGTTTGTTTGTTATTGCTATTTCTATTGTCATCCTTGATATTAGTGTTGTTTGTGTTATGATTATTACTGATACTGCTATTGATACCGCTAGTACTACTACTGATACTATTATCGTTATCGTCTTTATCAATATTAGTGTATATATCATACTTATCATTATCCTTATATTTTTTTCTCGTTTGTCATAATATATTATTATTGTTGTCATAATCAATATTGTTATTATATTTAGCATCATGCTCCTTCTCTTCTTCCCTTCTGTCCCCCACCTCCTTCCTTCTCCTCCCTCTCCCTCTTCATCCTCATTCTAATTTCCCCCTTTGCCTTTTCCTCCTCCTACTTCCTCTCCTTATTCCTTTCCTTCACTTCATATTCCTCCCTTCCCTCCTCTTTTCTCCTTCTCCCCCTCCTCCCACACTCCTCCTACCTCACTCCCTCCCTCCCTCTTCCCCTCTATCCACCTCCTTTCTCCTTATTCCAATTCAATCTCCCTCCCTCCCTCCTCCTTTCTCCTTCTCCCCCACCCCTCCCTCACTCCCTCATGTTCTCCCTCCCTCCCTCCTCCCCTTTATCCTCCTCCTTTCTCCTTCTTCCATCTCACGCTCTCTCTCTCTCCTCCTCCCCCGTCCCTCACTCCTCCTATCTCACTCCCTCACACTCTCCCTCCTTCCCTCCTCCTCCCCCCTCCCTCCCTCCTCCTACCTCACTTCCCCACGCTCTCCCTCCCTCCCTCCTCCTACCTCTCCTCTCCCTCCTACCTCTCTTCCTCACGCTCTCGCTCTCTCTCTCTCTCTTCTTCCCTGTGCCAAGGAGAACTATTGACAAGGCCTCGTGGCAGAAATGGCTCGGGGAATTGGTGAAAGCATTTTAAGATGTATTGCATTTGGCTCGTGTGAATTACTGGGTGGGAGAGGCAGAGAGGAAGAGGGAAAGGAGAAGGGAGAAGGAGAAGGAGAAGGAGAAGGAGAAGGAGAAGGAGAAGGAGAAGGAGAAGGAGAAGGAGAGGGAGAGGAGAGGAGAGGGGAGAGGAGAGGGAGAGGGAGAAGGAGAAGGAGAAGGAGAGAGGAGAGAGAGAGAGAGAGAGAGAGAGAGAGAGAGAGAGAGAGCTCTCATATTATCATTCACTTATTTTCTCCTCTTCTTTCTTCCCTTCTCTCTTCCTCTCTCTACTCCCACTCCCCCTCTTACTAACTTCCCTCTCTCTCTCTCTCTCTCTCCTCTCTCTCTCCCACTCCCCCCCTCTCTCTCTCCCTTCTCTTTCTCTCTCTCTCTCTCTCTCTCTCTCTCTCTCTCTCTCTCTCTCTCTCTCTCTCTCTTTCTCTTTCTCTCTCCCCCTCCCCCCTCTCTCTCTCTCTCTCTTTCACTTCCTCTTTCTCTCTTTTCCCCTCTCCTCCCCCTCTCTCTCTCTGTCCCTCAGCGTCCCTTTGGGGAGGTAGAATAAAAACGCCAGGGTCCTTCTGTCTGTGCGATCGGGCCTTTTGTTTTGCATATTTGGTCTTGAGGAAAATCGTGTGAAAAATATTAGAACGAAAAAGTACCATTATTTATCTTAAATATGGAAAGTGGCTGTTCATTTTCGTGCTTGTACGAGCACACAGAATATATATATATATATATATATATATATATATATATATATATATAATATATATATATATATATATATATATATATATATTGTGTGTGTGTGTTGTGTGTGCGGTGTGTGTGTGTGTGTGTGTGGTTGGTGTGTGTGTGTGTGTGTGTGTGTGTGTGTGTGTGTGTGGTGTGTGTATGTGTGTGTGTGTGTGTGTGGTGTGTGTGTTGTGTGTGTGTGTGTGTGTTGGTGGGTGTGCGTGTGTGTGTGTTGCGTGTGATGTGGTGTGTATGGTGTGTTTATGTGTGTGTGTGTATCGTGTGTGTGTGTATGTGATGTGTGTGTGTGTTTGTGTGTGTGTGTAATGTGTGGTGTGCGTGTGTGTGTGTGCGCGTCTGTGTGTGTGTGTGTGAGTATGTCTCCTGTGTATGTGCGTGTGTGATGTGTGTGTATGTGATGTATATACATGATATACCATATAATGTAACGTATGTTAATGGAAATATAATCTGCACATACTTTAATTAAATTTTCCCGCATTTTCAAAATCGAGTTTAAACGAGCGCCGCGAGATAATCCAATTAATGGGTCCACTTTTTGAGTAGATAATTGAACACAAGATCTACTGTTAATTGACTCTTTAATTAGTCCAAAAAAAAGAGAGAAACGGCAACTGTTTGAAATGCTAATGGGTTGTAGAAACGAATTTTGAAGTCTGATCTTTTAGCTTCGTCCTCGAGGTGAATGCTTCGAGGAAAAGGAAATGTGCTGCTTTTTTTATCCTTTTGTCTTTTCCTTCTAATGAGTTATTAGCGTCTAATTAGCTAGTTTGTTTTCTTTATTTCTTCATTTCTTTCTTTTCTGGTCTTTCTTTTGTTTTGTCCTGTTTCCTTTAATCCCTGTTCTTTACGTCTTCCTATCTATCTGTCCTTGGTTGGCTCATCTTCCTAAATATCTACTATGTCATTTGTTATATTTCTCTCGGTTCCCTCTCTCTCTCTCACTCCCTCCCTCCCTCTCTACAGCTCTCTCTTTCTCTCTCTTCGTCTCTCTCTCTCTCTCTCTCTCTCTCTCTCTCTCTCTCTCTCTCTCTCTCCCCTCTTCTCTCCTCTCTCCCTTCTCTCCCTCCCCTCCCTCCCCCCTCTCCTCTCTCTCTCTCTCTCCCCTCCTCTTTCCTCCCCCCCCCCCTCTCTCTCTTCCCTTTCTCTTCATTCCCTCTCTTCGTCCTCCCATCTATCCCTCCTCCCTTGCATCCCTCTTCTAAACATCCATCAATACCATGAATAGGTAAATTATTGGAGTAAGTGAGGTCACGAACGAAAATTTTCAAGCCGACTCGTATTTTTCTCTTTTATTCGACCGCGTTCATGTGCAATGGATTTCATATATCGAAGGGTAATTTATTCATTTGGTCCTTAATTACATATTCACATCGGTATCACTCTCCACACCGTGTCAAGGAATCAATGAGCTCTCTGTGCAATAAATAATTGTAATTAGATTTTATATTTTTTATGAACTTTTTTTTCTGAATGTATCATTATTTTTTTATTATTAACATGATTATGTTTATTTCTTTATTATTATTATCGTCATCATCACCCGTAATAATATAATTTCTATTATTAGCAGTGTCATTGCTGTTATCATTATCATATTTATTATTATCAATTTTATCATTATTATCAATTATTATCAATTATTCATTATTATTTCATCCATATTCTTATCATTATCACTATTATCATCATCATCAAATCCATTACCATTATCATCGTCTTCATCAATTATCATTACCATTACCATTATTACTATCATTATTATCATCATTATCATTATCATTTACTAAGAGTCATTAGTCATACAACACACGAAAATGCAAACTGGGAAAAAAATAGCGAAAGAAATGCAAGTGAAAAAAAGAACGAACTGAGAATAGGAAATATAAATGGACTGAATTCATTTCTGAAAACGGCGATTGTGCTAATGCCGTGAATACAGAAGACCCGCGAGCTGTGTTCTTGAATGAACCTTATGAATGGCGGGTGTTATGAATGAAGAATGAAGCTGAATAAACTCGATTCATTGTTCTTTTTCATTGTGAGTTTTGACTTAATGTGGGAAAGAGGTGGGAGTGAGGGGGGAGGGGGGGAAGGGGGAGGGGGAGGGATTTAGATTTTGCGTTATGTTTATTTTTTATTATCTTTTTATTATTTTATTATTTATTTATTTATTTATTTATTTATTTATTTATTATTTAGGGAAATGGTTATTTGATAAGAGTGAAACTGATAAGTGAAATAGAAATGGAGATTCATCATTTAAATATCCTTATATTTCCTTCTCCTCCGCCATTTTTTTTTCCCCACCTCCAACACCCGCACCAAAAACCAAAACCCATCTTAACATACCCACCCAACCCATCATCCACCCTTAGCCCATCCCCCCCAGCAATACCCCCATGCCCCTCCCCCTCTCTCTTAATCCACTACTTCGACCTCACCTTCTGTCCCACAAAAAAAATCTTATATCTCCCTCTCCCTCCCCCCCAAAAAATGCCCATCCCTTCATCCTACCCTTTCCTACACCTCTCCTTCACCCCCCACCCCCTCCAAAAAAAAAAAAAAAATACACCCCCTACCCCCTACCTCACCCCTCCCCTCAAAAAAAAAAAAAAAAAAAAAAAATCCATAAGGGGCCATTCTTATATATGATCCACAGATGCGGAGTGAGCGTTATTGCATTTCGTTTTTTAATCACCGGCCGACGAGAGGGGAGGCCGAGAGAGGGAAAGGGCTGCCTTACGATTGTTTATTACTGTAAACTCCAATTCAATCGGAGGATGGGAGGATGGAGAAAGACCCTCTGTTTGAGAATTTTTTTCGTTTTTTTTTTTTTTTCTCTCTCTTCCTCTGTTCTATTTCTGTTTCCCCCTTTCTCATGTCCTGGTCTGTTCTGTCTGTCGTGTCTGTCTGTTCCGTCTGTCTCTATCTCCCTCTCTCTCTTCTGTCTCTCCTCCTTCCCCTCTCTCTCATCGCTCTCTCGTCTCTCACATCATCTCACTCACTTCACTATCACTGATCTCTTACCTCCTGCGTTTCTCTTATCTCACTTTCTTCATCGCGTTCCACTATTCGGTTCTATCGCCCTGTCACTTCACCCTCTTCTCCGCGTCATCCTCCATCTCATCCTCTCAGCGCCTCTCGTCTCGTGAACTCTCCGATAATTTCTTTCACATCACTTGTTTTCCTTTTCTATTTCTCTATTTTTACTATATCATCTCTCTCTTCGTCTCTCTCTCTCTCTCACTCTCCTCCTCATATCTACTCTCGAGCGTTAGACGAATGAACCTACTACGTTAATTATTGTCTGTTTCATCTACCATAATCCCTTAGTCTCTCTCATCTACTACTTTTCTGCGTCGATCTCTCATCCTTCATCAACTCTCTATCTTCTCTCTCTCGTCTACTTCCATCTCTTCGATGCCCACTAACGCATAAATCTCCTTCACTCTCTCTCTCCTCTGCTCCTCTCTCTTTTAAGTGTGTGTTTTGTTTCTCTGTCTGCCTGAATTTCTGTTTAGTGTGTTTTGTTTTGTTGGATATGGTTGTCCGTTCTAGTTGTCTCGTGTTATCGTCTGTTATCTGTCTTCTGTTTGTCTGTCTTGTCTAATTCTCGTCTCTTTCTGCCTCGTGCTCACTTTCCTTTCTCTCTCTCTCTCTCTCCTCATCCTCTCTTCGTCTCTCTCTCGTCATCGGCTCTCTCTCTCGCTCTCTCTCTTTCTCATCTTTCATTCTTCCTCCCTCTCCTGTTTTTATCTGTCTTTGGTAATCATTCTAATTAGGCAATTTATTAATTAGCGCTATCTTTGGCCGGTTTCTTCTCTTCCGTCTTTATCTTTCCGTTCTTGCCATCCATTATGCTTCTACATCTTTTCAGATATGAGGCATAAATATAAAATAATCAAAACCACACAAAACACGCACACACACATATACATACACAATATCATAAACAAATGTAATCAATATAGAAAAGAAGAAAAGGAAGAAGAAAGGGATAAAGAAGGAGGAGGAAGAAGGAAGGAAGAATAAGAAGAAATAGAAAATAGGAAGAAGAAGAAAGAAGAAGAAGAGAAGAAGAAGAAGAAGAAGAAGAAGAAGGAGAGAGAGAGAGAGAGAGAGAGAGAGAGAGAGAGAGAGAGAGAGAGAGAGAGAGAGAGAGAGAGAGAGAGAGAGAGAGAGAGAGAGAGAGAGAGAGAGAGAGAGAGAGAGAGAGAAAGAGAACGAGTGAGAGTGAGAGAAAGAGAACGAGTGAGCAAGAAAGAGAAAGAGAGAAAGAAAGAGACGCGACGAGTGAACGAGAAAGACAGAAAAAGAAAGAACAAGAGCGAGTGAGCAAGAAAGAGAGAGAGAGAAAGAACAAGAGCGAGTGAGCGAGAAAGAGAAAGAGAGAAAGAAAGAGAAAAGCACAAACGCAGGATCACAGCCCGAGGTCCTAATTATCTCAAATGTCACAAGATGGCGTCGGAAGATGAGGTTTCAATCACGTGATCAAAGAAGGAAGAAAAAGAAAGTCAATGAATACCTAAAAAAAAAAAAAGAAAAAAAAAAGAAAAAAAGAAAAAAGATAAATAATAAATAAATAAACCAAGAATATAGATTAATAAATAAGCAATAAGACAGATTAATAAATAAGCAACAAGACAGATTAATAAATAAGCAATAAGACAAATTAATAAATAAATAATTAAATGATTAATGAAGAATGAAATATGAAAAAGGCTTGGGAACATTTGCACGAAAGCAAGTAGAAAATATAAAGGATAGACATGCAAGAAAAAAAAGGAAATTCGTGAAAATATGAAAAGCTGAATGGAGATGAAAAAGGAAAACGCTAAAAATGTGAGAATAGAAATAATCATAAAAAGAAGGTACGGAAAGGACAGAAAGAAGACAAAAGAATAAAAAAGGAAAACAAATCTAAGAAGAAAGAAAGAGAAAAAAGGAGAAAAAAACAAAAATGAAAAATAACGAAACGCTGAAAAAAATGACAAAAATAGAAAATTCCGAAAAAATAGAAACAAAGAAATGAAAGAAAGAAAGAAAAGAAAAAAGAAAGAAAAAAAAATCAATTGAAATTCCGTACCGAGTCCATCGCAGCTAAACGTATTAAAGGCAGATTAGTGTTCAATATCTCACAATGATTTATAGATTAATCACGTGAATCAATTAGATTTGAAATGAGGGTGAATCCCCCGAGGCCGAAGAAACTCTAATGACAACGAAACTTCTGGAAGCTTCTGGAAACTTCTGGAAACTTCTAGAAACTTCGCCTTAATGTAAAGAATGTCAAACTGTCAATCTTGGTTCTTGTGTGTCTGGAAATTAAGGAAACTAACACATAAATAGGTTTCGTGTCATGTGGACGTGTGTGTGTGTGAGTATTGAATGAGTGTGAGTGAGTATGTTGTGAATGAGTGTGAATGAGTATGTTGTGAATGTTGTTGGTGAAGGAGTGTGATTGAGTATGTTGTGAATGAATGTGTTGTGAATGACTGTGAATGGGTGTACGAGTTTGTGTCTGTGGAAGGTCGTGTGTGTGCATGTGTGTGTATGTGTATGAGTGTGTATGAGTGTGTGTGTGTGTGCGTATGTGTTTTATATGTGTGTGTGTTTGTGTATGAGTGTGTGTGTATGTGTATGTGTGTGTTTTTATGAGTGTGTGTTCGTGTTATTTTATGTGTGTGCACCTGTATGTGAATATTAACAACCTCATTTGTCTCCCTACCATCCATTCATGAACAATGGCTCCTCACAATGCTCTTTCTTAACCCAAACAATAGCTTGCCTGTTGATACCCTTCGCTAAAACAACATCAAGTGCGAGAAAACCTTCGCAAAAATGTGCAAAAAAAAGAAAGAAAGAAAGAAAAAAAGACATTAAGAGCGAGAAAACCTTCGCAAAAAATGTGAAAAAATAAAAATAAGTAAATAGATAAATAAATAAATAAATAAATAATAAATTAATTAAAAAATGACATCAAGTGCGACAAAACCTTCGCAAAAATGTGAAAAAATAAAAGAAAGAAAGAAAGAAAGAGAGAGAGAGAAAGAGAGAAAGAGAAAAAAAAAACGAGAAGCGAAAAGAACGCCAATAGTAATGAAATTAAGAACAATACCCTCGCTCGCCTGGCAAGTCTGACTTGACAAGACTGTAATGACCCAAGCGCTGACTTTGCTTTTCCATATCCTTGGGTTCTAGCACATCTCCCCCTCACCCCCCCTTCCCTCCCTCCCCTCCTCTGTCTCTCCTTTATCTCCTCCTTCTCCGTGCCTTCCCCCCTTCCTCTCTCTCCTCCTTTCCCTCCTCTGTCTCTCCTTTATCTCCCTCCTTCTCCGTGCCTTCCCCCCTTCCTCTCTCTCCTCCTTCCCTCCCTCCTCTGTCTCTCCTTTATCTCCCTCCTTCTTCGTGCCTTCCCCCCTTCCTCTCTCTCCCGTCTCTGTTCAGGCACATCTCCCCTCACCCCTCCCTCCCTCCCTCCTCTGTCTCTCTCCTTATCTCCTCCTTCTCCGTGCCTTCCCCCTTCCCTCTCTCTCCCTTCCATCCTCCTCCGTCTTCTGGGTTCTGGCACATCTCCCCCTCACCCCTTCCTCTCTCCTCCCTCCCCCTCCTCTGTCTCTCCTTTATCTCTCCTCCTTCTTCGTGCCTTCCCCCTTCCTCTCTCTCCTCCGTCTCTGGGTCTGGCAGATCTCCCCTCACTCCCTTCCTCTTTCTCCTCCCTCCTCCGTCTCTTCTCTGTCTCTTCTTTCTCTCCCTCCTTCTTCGTCCCTTCACCCCCTTCCTCTCCCCCTTCCTCCTCCTCTGTCTTCCCTCTCTCCCTCCTCCTCATCTCTTCTCCCTCCTCTGCCCTCTCTCTCCCTCCTCTGTCTCTCCTTTCTCTGCCTCCTTCTTTCGTGTTTTCCCCTCCCTTCCTCTCCCCTCCTCGCTTCTCTGCCTCTCCTTTCTCTCCCTCCTCCCTCGTCTCTTCCCCCACTCCCTCCCCCTTACCCCCCTTTCCTCTCCGTCTACCTTCTTCTCCGTCTCCCCTTTCTTCCCTCTACCCTCCATCTTCTCCTCCTCCCTCCTCCTCTTCTGTTCACCAGTCTCCTCCTCCTCTCCCTCTTTTTCCCCATCTCATTCTTCTCCTCTCTTTTGCTTCCTCTCCTCCCTTTACTCCGCCCCATCTCCTCTTCTTCTTCCCCTCCTCTTCTCTCCCTCCCCCCTCACACCCCCTTCATGCACACACATCTTTAGTCTCTTCAGGAATAGTAAAAACATCAATAATGGCACTGAATTTTTGTGTTTAGGTGGAAAGAGAGAGAGAGAGAGAGAGAGAGAGAGAGAGAAGAGAGAGAGAGAGAGAGAGAGAGAGAGAGAGAGAGAGAGAGAGAGAGAGAGAAGAGAGAGAGAGAGAAGAGAGAAGAGAGAAGAGAGAAGAGAGAAGAGAGAAGAGAGAAGAGAGAAGAGAGAGAGAGAGAGAGAGAGAGAGAGAGAGAGAAGAGAGAGAGAGAGAAGAGAGAGAGAGAGAGAGAGAGAGAGAGAGAGAGAGAGAGAGAGAGAGAGAGAAGAGAGAGAGAGAGAGAGAGAGAGAGAAGAGAGAGAGAGAGAAGAGAGAGAGAGAGAGAGAGAGAGGGAGAGAGAGAAGAGAGAGAGAAGAGAGAGAGAGAGAGAGAGAGAGAGAGAGAGAGAGAGAGTGTAATGTTATTCCAAACTTTGCTGCTTTTATGTAAATGAGAATCTACTGTCAAACATTAACCACCAGAGGAGGTCAGAACAAAGGGATATTATCCCAAATGCCTTATCTCTAGTGCAAATATTTTGGAAAATTGCACACATATATATAATATATATATATATATATATATATATATATATATATATATACTTATTTATTGATTTATATGTATATATGTATATACACACCCATAATCAAGGGAAATTATATATAAGAAGAATAAATGATATGAAGCATAAAGATTACCATAAGAATGATCAACACAGGAAAAAGGCATAAAGCAAAACCTCAACGAAACAAAGAAACGAAAAGAACGACAACAACAACAACAAAAATGATAATAATAAATAGATAAATAAAAACAAACGCAAAGAAGACAGAAGAAAATGGAAATAGATGCACACCTCGAGCCCCTGACAGAGCGAACGCCCCGTAAAGAAATAACACACGAACCTCCTTAACTCCGACCGCTGTATCGAGTTTATTGAAGGTGCCGGAATTGGATCGTTCCTTCCGAGGTCGTTCTCGCCCGTTCCACGACCACCTCGCGAGTCGTCCGGGTTGATGGGCAGTCGTGGTAGGTCGTGGTCGGTGTTTTTTGTTGGTGTTGTGGTGTTTGGGATGTTGGTACCCCTGGTTTGATCGTAGGCTGAGGTTGGTAGCAGTGTTTTTTTCTGTTGGTAAGCCTGTGGTCGTGGTTGGTCTGTTGTTGTGTTTGGTATGTTGGTACCCCTGGTTTGAGTGTAGGCTGAGGTTGGTAGCAGTGTTTTATTTTTCTGTTGGTAAGCCTGTGGTCGTGGTTGGTCTGTTGGTACCATTATAGTTACAGTTTATGCGGTAGTAGTTCATATTTTGGTAGTGAATATTCTTTAGATGATAAAATTGCCAAGAAGGGTGTCTGAATGATATGAGGGTATCACTGGGAACAGCAGTCTGTTGGTACTCCTGTGATATTGGTAACTCTGGCTGGTACCCGTTTGAAGTGGTTGGTAGCCCTGTGGTAAAGACTAGTCATTTGGTACCCTGTTAACCGAGTCGAACTGGTAATATGATATAACAGTGTGGTATGTATCAAATTGGTTAGTTAGACACAGGGTCACTTTGTTAGTAAGTAACCCAATAAATCGGTTAATTATTTATTTAGGAGTTTTCTTCATCCGCTACCACCAAAATATGGTGATATGATAATAGACTGTCAACACCAAAAAACGAAGCAAAAACTATGCGACGATATTGACCACTTGACACCATTCTCCTGGCCGGTGTTGGTGCCAATAATGGGTAACTGGCAACATCGCGAGACCATGTTAGCGTATGAAAAACAGATGGCGCTGATGTTGATGTAGAGCTCATGAGGAAGTTGGGGCCTGATTATTTGCATAGTAATGTCTGCATTTTGCAACTTGCGTGCTGGTGGTCTGGGGGAGATTGACGGGGCAAAAATCAGGGCGAGGGGGAAGGGAAAGGAAAGGGTGAGGGGAGCGGAGAAGGGGAGAAGGAGAGGGAGTGGGGAGAGGGAAGGGAAGAGGAAATGGAGAAGGTGGAGGAATGGGAGAGGAGAGAAATAGAAAGGAAATAGAGGGCAAGTATAGTGAGAGAATAGATAGAACAAAAAACACCTGAAAACCAAACAACACAAGCCAAACGAACCACCCACACACACACACACACACACACACACAACACACACACACACACACACACACACAAGAACAGAAAGAAAAAAAAAAAAGAGACCCAAAAGAAAGAGAACGAAAGAGAGACCCAAAGAGCGAAGAAAGAAAGCAAGGGATCCCATTAGCCTCCATCAGAGGGCTGGTGAACTCGACCAATTATGATAAGCGCGCGTCGAACCGCCCGGCTAAAAGGACCACAAGGACGCGGCCGCACCTACCCTCTCTTCGGCAGAAATTACCAGTAAATGCCTAGTTTACTCTGAATGGCGGCTTGCAGGGTTCTGTCCTTCAGTATCAGATGGGTACGAGAGATAGGGAGGGAGAAGGAAGGAGAGGGAGAGAGAAAGGAGAGAGCGAGAGGAGAGGGAGGAGGGAGAGGGAGGAGAGAAGAGGGGGAGGGAGGAGGGAGGGAAAGAGGGAGGGAGATGGAGGAGGAAGGAGATGGAGGGAGGGAGAAAGGAGGAGAGGAGGGGAGGGAGGAGAGGGAGGAGAGAGAGAGAGAGAGAGAGAGAGAGAGAGAGAGAGAGAGAGAGAGAGAGAGAGAGAGAGAGAGAGAGAGAGAGAGAGAGAGAGAAGAGAGAATGAAGAAAAAGAATTGACAAGAAATGCCAAAGCAATTGATATGCAAAAAAAAAGTATTGATAATAATGATGATAATAATAATCATAATAATAATAATGATGATAACAATAGATGATGATGAAGATAATAATAATGTAATAAAAATAATTAATAATAATAATAAATAATAAATAATAATAATAATAATAATAACAATAATAACAATAATAACACAAAAAACCCGACAAAAGAACTTCAAAAAAGAAACACTTGGCAGCGACGGACCAGAATGCACTTCTAAGCATCCGAAGCGACACTCCGAGGCCGCCCCGAAGACAAACTGATATCTATGAATAAATTTCATGAATTTAGATCAGACCGATAGTGAGCCTGTAACCCCCGGGGCGCTGTGAGTATTAATAGAAAATGTTAACCGTACCGACACTGCAATGGGAGAGAAGGGAGAAGGGAAGGGAGGAGGGGAGATGAGGGGTTGGGAGGGGAAGGAGGGAGGGGGGAAAGGAAAGGGAGAGAGGGGAAATGAGGGGGTTGGGAGGGGAAGGAAGGAGGAAGGAGGGAGGAGAAGGGGAGGAGGGAGATGAGGGGGAAGAAGGGACAGGGACAAGAAGGAATGATGGAGGAAAGGGGAAGGTGAAGGGAAGGGGTGAAGATGAAGGGAGGAAACAAGAAGGGAAAGAGGGGAGACGCAAGGAGAGGAAGGAGGGATGAGAGGGGGAAGTGAAGGAAAGGAGTGGAGATGAGGCAAGGAAACGAAAAAGGAGAGAAGGGATACGAAGGTACACGAAAGGAGGGAGGAGAAAGGAAAGTGAAGAGAAAGAGTAAAAATGAAGGAGCAAAAAAAAAAAAAAAAAAAAAAAAAAGAAAGAGAAGAGAATTAAACGAACGGTAGGAATAAAAGGGAGAAGAACGGAATGGAAGGAAGGAGAGAGGAAGGAATGTGGGGAGAGGGGAAATATGAAAAGACACGAAAGAGACAAAAAGAGGAAGAGGAGGAAAAGTGAACAGAATAGAGTGGATGGATCAGAGAGAAGGAGAGGAAGTAATCAAGGAGAAAAGATGGAGATGAATGGACGGAGGGGACGGAGGAGGGGAAGTGAAAGAGGTTGGGAGGAG